>JAQPZY010001661.1:4860000-5247500 GCA_029931535.1 Margaritifera margaritifera | reverse complement strand
CTAAATTCAATGGCGCAATTGCCGTAAGCTGGCCCCCCATCTTTGCTTGCCAGGAGTCGTCCACATTGACCATGTGCATGTGTAGCTAGCCAAATTAGTATCTGCATCTCCGCTATATGATTGTATGCAGCTCAAATAAACTGATCCAATCAGAATAATCGTTACATTTACCTAGGACGATATGTGTTAATAACCATAGCAGCCTCATTAGACAATGTCACACGACTCGTGTCAATTCCCACCAATTTAAACCTGTCATACACGATTATCTTTCGAGTCAAGGTATGTGGGCATCATGCAAGTCACCACATTGAAAACCTGACAAGTCATGTAACAAGCTCTGCGATTAGTCAAATAATTTCGCTTGCAATAGACAGTCACTTTTCATTCACAGGAGGACAATTGTCCAAAACAAGTTTTGGCTAGCTACATGTGTCAAGGGTCGATGTGGAACGAAGTGGATAGACGACCCCTGGCCACCATGTTGGTAAAAAATGCATAGTTTATGTTTCGTTTAGTAGATTTTGTTGTAAAGAAAAACAAACTCGGATCGTAATTTGCAAGACTTCTACTGTAGTCATTGCATTTATACATTTACTCTCCATCTACATCCTATTACCCTTATACAGATAAGAAAACACACTTGCTCAGGCAGAAATCAGTAGTGGTAATGTTTTTACAAACTGTGCAATTTTTCCTAGAATCTAATACTGTTTTTCAATCGAACTATTATCTGTAAGTAAGGAATAATTAGTATGTTCTTTATTATGATTATTGATATTTTTCCTGAGAAGTTTGATAATATATGTTGTCACGTTCTGATATAGTACAGAGATCATGCATACGCCAAATATATATATATATATATATATATATATATTAAACCCATGACCAACTTCCTTCCTCCCATCCCAGTTTGTATCCCCTTCATTTCATTGGTCACTCGGAAAATTACACTAGAAACTTTGATGTGTGAATATAAATGCAGACTTTATCATGATTCTTTTTGGAAAAGGTTTAGGTACACGGTAATAATTGCTGTAAGTCACGAATTCTATACCAAACAGGGGGTGTTTCCCTGGATCCAACAGAAGACAACGTGTTAATATAAACTAAAGATAAATAGAACATATTCAGTATCTTTATTAAACATCTAACAGAGTTCAAATGTGTCGCCCACCAGGAAAATAATGAAGAACCCAAGCCCCAAGTTATGCTATAATATCTCTCTCTCTCTCTCTCTCTCTCTCTCTCTCTCTCTCTCTCTCTCTCTCTCTCTCTCTCTCCATGATATGGAAATCGGTCTTTATTTATCCCTTACCTTTAATCCAAATGTATTCTTGTTTACTTTTTGCCAAGACACGTTTTCTGAGTCAGAAGAATTCCATTTGACGGACAGAGTCAATTCAGTGGGAATGCAGATAAATAAAATTAAACAACAATACCCAAACACAGTTGCTTAGGATGATTTCCTTATATACGTTTTCATATGTAAATGGTAGATGGGGACTACTATGAGAAAACATCAATAAAATACCTTGAAGAAATAGTATATCGGGTAATCATTCCAACTCCATAGAAGAAACAATATATCTAAAGCCTAATGACATCCTTTATAAATGTTGTCTGTTTATATCAACCAAATGGTGAGAGCTAAAAAAATAAGTAAAATGTCATTTCTCTCACATACCCATGTTTCTTACTGATTTCCTCTTCATCTGATGAAGAATGAAACCCAGGCTCTGAATATCCGAACGGCAGTTAAGGGCAGTAACTCTGTGATAATTATAGCGCTATTAAGTGAAACACATGTGGTCAGTGGTTTGACATACAATATAATATATAGGACATGAGATTTATGAAGAGCTTCTTATGGCTGTATCCTGAATCTACTGAATTTGTCTAAACTGTGACCATACCAACTATGTCTAAACTGTGACCATACCAACTATGTCTAAACTGTGACCATACCAACTATGTCTAAACTGTGACCATACCAACTATGTCTAAACTGTGACCATATCAACTATGTCTAAACTGTGACCATACCAACTATGTCTAAACTGTGACCATACCAACTATGTCTAAACTGTGACCATATCAACTATGTCTAAACTGTGACCATATCAACTATGTCTAAACTGTGACCATACCAACTATGTCTAAACTGTGACCATATCAACTATGTCTAAACTGTGACCATACCAACTATGTCTAAACTGTGACCATACCAACTATGTCTAAACTGTGAGCATATCAACTATGTCTAAACTGTGAGCATACCAACTACTACAATAGTCGAAACTCTTTACTCACGTCCGTATTCATGCAAAATAATGTTAGCCTCCTGAGCGCTGAAACCAACGATTCTGTATAAGTACCACCAAGACATATTTATTGAAACTCAATCCTGGTTAAAAACAAATCATATCGACAGCTAGTATTTTCCAAAATCATCTGGATATACAACCTTTTAAGAGGATAAACCCACCGACTGATCAGAAAGCAGAGCCTTTATACCTGTCAAACACACATTCATAGCTAACAAAACATAAACAAATAAAGATTGTCCTCTTTTGAAGATCAACGTAGCTCTAAATGACTATCTTATTATAATATAACGCAATTTAATATGGCGTCGCTGGTTAACTAACTGTATAGTAGGGCTTGAATCCTGGGTGAAATTGGACGAAAACTGACGTAGGTTGCCACTTCTGTCTCTTATTCATTAATGAAAAATGTAAGTGCTTATGCAAGTTTAATAACCACGAGAATAGTTCTGTGAAATAAATGATAAAAGCCACAAAAGGTTTAAGAGACCTTGGAACTCTTTAGCAGAAAACAATCTGCCGTAGATCCGCAGTGCTTCTGTTGCATAAAACGAACGTGGTTGAACATTTTCGTCATGCTGTAAGAGAATCCAATTACCAACGTACACTTTATAATCCACTTACCAACATACACTTTATAATCCACTTACCAACGTACACTTTATAATCCACTTACCAACATACACTTTTCTGTATGTATTTGACAAGAGGAGTCTATAGTCTTTAACATCTGAAAATATTATGATTTTTTTTTAATGAAAGGGTCCTTTCCTCATACTTACATTTGAATTGGCCCTTACTTAAAGACATATATTCAACAAAAATAGCGGACGAAAATGCACACAAACCTATGCATTTTATAAGTGATTTTAGATTCTTTGGATTCTTAGCTATCTAAAAACATAAATTCTTCAAAAAGTTAAATACTCCAATATTTCGTAATAGATCGTCCTTAAAATAGATTGTGAAATCATTTGGCTACAACTAGACATGGCTGCATGTAAAACACTGTACATTCTATTCTATTACAAGAAGATGAAGTTCATATGAAACCAGTCAAAATTAAACAATCAACAAGAGCGACACATTTGTATAGGAATGCGGACTGATATAATTTCAAAATGTACATGTTTAAGTCTAGATATTTAATTAAACAAGTCAATTGAACAATTTTGAAACTCGACTAAAGGTGAAATACTTGATGGTATTTCACATCTTTTTCGTGTTAAAGGATAGGCACAACGAACAGTCTACCGTGGATCACATATTAAATCAAAAGACTGGTCAGAAAAAGTGAACATACGTACCAGAAACATAACACAATCAATAAGGCATCTGACACACAGTACTGGATTCAATGACACATCTGGTCAAATTAAGAACTAAACAATTATACAACGGTCACCTTAAAGATACTACTGATATTATTAACAAAGAAAACATACCCGGTAGTGAGCGAAACAAATACATTTTTAGCGAAAAAACCTTTCTCTTTTTACAACAAAAATATCTCCAGGTGTCCCTCCATTAAGAATGTCACACTGTGAAATACTAAATAATATAAATTAAATGAGACAGAAATTTAACAAAAAATTTCAGTTAGTTTTAACACCAACCACATCCTTAACGTTGTGCAAGATCTATCAAAAATCACTTCATGGTTATTTTGCACATGGTCTTGTGAAGGAAACTCATATACCTGACGTATAACAATGTTAGTACACAACAATGACTTTAAATTTACCAAATCTTAACCTCCCCCACCCCACCCACCAAATGCACCTGATCCTGTTACAATACAGCCGATTTAACTTCAGCGACTCAGAAATGATATACTACCTAATCTTGAGATTATCTATGAAGAATTTCACTTTAATGATTTTTATGTAATGTTCTGGAACCTGTAGTAGTATCAAGCTTAATGAAGCAAATTCAGCAACACTGTGTACTGTATGATTTACATAATGGATTCCTTGAGATAACTTCGTGTGAACGTCAAATTATACAACTACTTGAATAATTAATTGACTAGGAACCTTACACACGTCCACCTAATTGATTATTTTTACTTCAGCATACCTTTCGATGAAGAAAGCTACGTAAAAGCTACTTTATAAATTGCGTTACCATGACATCGAACATAAAACACTACATGTTATCAAACCTTTCATGATAGGATGTAATCAATACGTAATACTTGAGCGTGAATCATCGTCTGATATATCTGTCACATAAGAAGTACTCCAAAGTTACTTTTTTGGGTTCCATTTTCTTTTTCTACTATACATCAATGACCGTCCTAGAAACATTAATTTGAAAGTAAATCTATTTGCAGACGACACGAGCCTATACCTCACTGTGATTATGAATCCAACTTTAAAAAGAAGCCCCAAAAAACCTCGCTTCTTTTGAAAATGAGACCAGTGGCGGAAAATTAATATTTGCCCTGATAAATACCACGTCTTAAACATCTTTAGAACCAGACTATATATATATATATATATATATATATATATATATATATATATATATATATATATATATATATATATGGAGTTAACATGGCGAGAAAATAGCTGCAGTAGATCATACTAAATACCTTAATATAGATATCAGCCAAAAATTTGAAATGGATAAAATATATCACGTGAATATCAACAAGTGACAATTGAACTCATTGCTTGATGCGAAGAAACATTTCAAAAAACAAAACAAACAAAAGCCTTGATTAGACCGCAACTTAAATTTGCCTTCTATGTCTGGAATATATACACTCATTCAAACTTCCAAAACATAAAGAAGAGAAAGCAGAATAAAATAACAAACCAGCTATTCACAAACTGCGAATCTAGCTAACGTGTAAAAGGCATTAGGTTGGAAATTTCTTCAGACGGACACTCAGCTGCTAGTTTGGCCACATTCTACAAAATCGTACATATACTCTCGGATATTTCCGTACGTACTTACATGATAAAATCGTACATGTACTCTCGGATATTCCCATACGTACTTACATGACAAAATCGTACATATACTCTCGGATATTCCCATACGAACTTACATGATAAAATCGTACATATACTCGCGGATATTCCCATAGGAACTTACAGGACAAAATTGTACATATACTCGTGGATATTCCCATACGAATTTACATGCCAAAATCGTACATATACTCGCGGATATTCCCATACGAACTTACATGACAACATCGTACATATACTTGCGGATATTCCCAAACGAACTTACATGACAAAATCGACCAGAATGAACAGATACATGTGCGCTCTTTCTTTCTTCACGCTACTGCCAGTTATTATAAATATTATTTTTTCATTATTTCGTCCATCAAACAATGTAACCGATTTCTCCAAACTAATGAAATAATGCTGCTTAACCGGAACTAACTAACATCCTTTATCATTTATCATTTTATGTCCCAACTCCCCAACCAACCAACCAACAAACCCCCAAAAATAACAACAAAAAAATATTTACAAAAATAAAATAAAGATTTTCTTCAAGCTATTAAACACGTTTTAATACTTAACACTTTCGTAATTTTACTCGTGCTGTTTTACTTTTCCTTTCATCTATTAATATAGTAACATCAGCAGGTGCGCAACCACAAAAGTCCTTGAAAGATGTTCCATTATCGATGGATAGAGAGATAATTAGATAGATAGGTAGATACAGAGACAGTTAGAAAGTTACAATTACAAGCGGAAGAAGACAGAGACAGTAATACATATATAATTGAATCGACAAATGGATCTACATATACAGTACAAAGACAAAGAGACGGATAGACAGAGAGACGGACAGTCAGAGGGACATAGATACCTGCCTTAAGGTCAGCTCTATTGATCAATCACCTGCCTTAATCGATCATTGTTTTTTTTGTTTTTTTATCCAGGTCCGTCATACTAAATAGTTATGAATATAAACCATCATGAAACAGTCACTGATCTCAGGGAGTCCTTTTTATCACTTGCCAGTGGTAGATGCTGAACACAGATTTGACAGCAGATATATAAGAAGATAGGATCTCACCTGCAAAGTTACAGAAGTCCACGCCCAGCTCATTTGATGTGAATCCATGTAAGACTTATGACAGAATGACATATCTGATATAATATCCATAGAAGGACACATGAGGTCAATATTTGCACTCCCTATGCACTTCGCATGAATATATGAGATATAGTATGAATTATCTAATATACCTTTCTTGAATCAAGCCTGAAATCTTAAAATATTTAGCATTATTTTTCAGCGCAACTACATATGTAGGATATGTTTGCATAGATTGATATGGTATAATGAGCAGGAGACAAGTCGATGTACTATATTGCTTGAGGGCAGATCATTGAAATTGTTAAATTGGTTTCGAATATACTAAAATTAACTCCTGATTGCCTTGTACCTTCCTTTTACGACTATTTGTAAAACTATTTAATTACACCTACCTTATTTTTGTATATAATTATATTGCATGTTTGAAGTTAGAATGCTATCGTTCAAAATGAGTTCAAGCTGGCAGGCGTTAATCTTTGACAGAACTCACCTTTTTTTATTCATAAATTACTGCCTTATTTTTTTTTTCCTTCCAAATTATTGTACAGTCAGGGCCAAGCTGGTAGTACTGTCTGCCATGGCTTTCTGAGTTGTTCCAATTTTACAGAAATAATTTGTAATTATCGGTAATAGCGTTCTTCACACGTGGGTCTCATTATTTCCCAATTCATTTTGTACTTGGCAAGTCAAACAATATTCAAGAACTCGACGATCACGATAATGGTAGCTTAGGAGCTCATCTGCTGTAATATTTCCGTCATTTTTGCCGCAGTTTTATTTCCATGATGTCTATTGCCACGAGGTAGGGGAACTGATTGTACAATCACTTGAGGATAGTGGTATGGTCTGTTTGCTATAATATTCCCTGTTTACTAACTTCATATTATCCCTGTGATTGTAACGGATATGTCAGACAAATCTATATGCCTATGTATCTATCAATATATATGTCACTTTCAAATTTGGTATGTATGCATCTATCAATCAATCAATTAATCCTTGTAGGTACCTGAAGGAAACACAATTTAATGACCTGATGGATATCTACTGCCCGTGATTCTATGATTGATTCACACCTTTGTTTCATTTTATATCTGCATATATAATTTTTTGGGACATGAAACGAACATTCGGTTTTACATGTAGCTTGCGATTTGTGTTAAAACGTCTTGTATAATCACATAAACTACATAATTTAAACAAATTAATCATGAAGAAATGCGAATTGCATCATGTAAAATGTAGACTCTAAGAGATATGTTGACAAAGAAAATTGAACAATTAAGCAGATTTTTTTTTTCTTTTTTTTTTAATGTGGCAAGTTTATATAAATGCTTGGTCACGTTCAAGAAATCAAGGGGACACAACGTTCAATATAAACAGGAAGCAGAGCATCTTATTCTGCTCCCAATTCATGCATCCATCAGTATCGTACAAATCATGTACCCATCAGTATCGTATCAATCACCTATACATCAGTCTCTTATCAATAATGTATCCATCAGTCTCGTATCAATAAAGTATCCATCAGTCTCTAATCAATCATGTATCCGCCAGTCTCGTATCAATCATGTATCCATCAGTCTCGTATCAATCATGTATCCATCATTCTCGTAGCAATGGTCCCTGCAACAATTCCTGTTCAAGGGTTTTAATTCATAATTCCAAATCTTCGTAATGCCATTTAGAGAGAATTAAAATCGCAATGGAAAGTGTGGACACTTTATTTTAGCTGATGTAAGAGCTGTTTCGCACATCATGCAAAGATACACTGCTGAACACATACTAATACGGACAGGCTCACGAAATATTATCCATTTTCGTAGAGGATTCCAAAGATAGTTTGAAATGTATTTTTTAGCACACGATCTGTATTTTTAGTTGATAAGATTTGAGACTATCAAAGAAATGATAATTGGCGTGAAAACGGTATGCTCTGATTTGCATATATATATATATATATATATATATATATATATATATATATATATATATATATATATATATATAGTGTGTGTGTGTGTGTGTGTGTGTGTTATTTGGGTATCAAATCGCAAACTTCTTATGGCACTATAAGCTAAGAACAACGGGAACACATCGATAAAGTTATTATGTTATGAGACATGTTCGACATTGAAGTCTATGATTGAATCAGGAATATCATTCAATAATTTCAGCCGTACCTTATGAACTGTAACAATAATTGCTTTCCGGTTTAATGTAATGCGGTCTTGGACAAGTTCGATAATCTGAATTAGATTTAGCTTTGGTTTCACTGTGAAGCTTGCCTTACAGCTTGAACATAATTTCCTCCTGTTATACTTTATTGGCAGAGAATCCGTGTCCTCTGCACGCAAGAAAGTTTACATTTCTTTTTTATGTCCTATTCCATCTATATAAGATAGTTAGATACATAGATTATAGTGCGAAAACTGTAAATTGCAAATTAATGTTATAGGACCTCTCATTTCTTTGAGATATATGCAGGTGTATGCTGAAGAATTACAAATAAATCTACTTACTGTTATCTAGACTTAGCTCAGCCACGTGCAGCCACGTGCAGCTAGTTATTCTAAATATGACAGGAATTTAAATGTCGAAGGATGTGTATATGACTGTTTTCATGTCTCATTACAATAACTGCTCTTGCGAATTTCAAAACCTAGCTATAGAAGATAGCTTATACGGATATATATATATATATATATATATATATATATATATATATATATATATATATATATATCTCAAACGCATGTATCTTCATATCTATCTATCTATCTATCTATCCACCAGCAGAATTATCCATACATGTATAGATGGATGTATATTTGATATGAAATGTACACAATTCAATGCCATGATGGTTAGATCCCAAGATAATGGGCTTAAAAAGCTTCAGTAACTACAACAGAAAAACTTACGCAGACCGAGTTAAGATTCAAGTCCTGCTTGACTCAGTATCTTCGTGTATAATTCCCAAGGAGATAAAAACACCAGTCAGATTAACACGTAGCTGGCAGTAATATCCACAAGAAAAAAATATATTTGAACCGTCTCACATTCGCCGTTTCAATCATATAAATTCACAATTGAGGAATGTGTATTACATTATGTAAATGTGCACCCAAAGAACATTACAGTCGAATGAGGATCATTATTACACAATACAGCTTTACCGAAGATGTTGAACGAGTGCCAAACAGAAATCTGAGCAAACCCTTTTGTCCCGGCACCGATCACTGATTCACATGCACCTGTGATAGATTGTATTGGTGTGTATACTGTGGTGTTGTTGTGGGGTACATATTGGGTGCTTTTGACGCTGTGTTTTTGAATTGGTATTGTCTCACAGATTACTGCGATCTACCTACATGTGTGGACAGTAGTAGAGAGATGAGAAGTTTTGACGCAGCTTGCTTTTTGTGTGCTTGCTATTTAACAAAATATCATATGTGGTTGGTTTGCAAAACTTTTGGTTTAAACCTTTGTAATACATTTATTTAACCATTTTACCTTTTCTTTATGTACGCTTGCCTTCCAGTTTATTATTTCTTTAACCATTTTTTTTTCAAAACCTTTTTACATTCTAATTAAAATGGTTTAAATAAATATAAAATGCCTTAAAAGTTGCTTTTTGTTGTAAACAAAAAAAAAATGCTTGAAATTCTCCTTAATACATTCTATTGTTCTGTAATTTTATAACGACCAAAGGAAAATTAATTTATACCATCTAGTTTTACTTTTATAATCGAATGCTCTTAAACATGTTAATTTTTTTTAAAATTTAGACCCAACTTATGTATTTTTTTTTTTTTTTTTTTTTTTTTTTTTTTTTATTTGCATGCATTTTGCTTGTTATTTATTTTCCATGAAATAATAGGTTTGGATACAACTCGTATGTTAAACTTGATTATACTACACTGTAAGTTACACCTTTTGCCTTTTAATATTAATATTATTTAACAATAGAATTGAACACATTTTTGCTTTTAATTCTGTAAATTCAGTTATAGATTTACCATTTGCCTCATCTTTGAATTTACATACATACAGCGAAGTTTGCTGTGCTCCTTAGAAAATGATCCTTTGGATATTTATCTCTATCATAAAGATGTATATCTTTTTCAAACCTATATATACAGCACTTGTATCATAAAGATGTGTATCTTTTTCAAATCTTTATATACAGCACTTGTATCATAAAGATGCGTATCTTTTTCAAATCTTTATATACAGCACTTGTATCATAAAGATGTATACCTTTTTCAAATCTTTATATACAGCACTTGTATCATAAAGATGTATATCTTTTTCAAATCTATATATATACAGCACTTGTATCATAAAGATGCGTATCCTTTTCAAATCTTTATATATACAGCACTTGTATCATAAAGATGTATATCTTTTTCAAATCTATATATATATATATATATATATATATACATACAGCACTTGTATCATAAAGATGCGTATCTTTTTCAAATCTTTATATACAGCACATAAAGATGTATATCTTTTTCAAATCTATATATACAGCACTTGTATCATAAAGATGCGTATCTTTCTCAAATCTTCATATACAGCACTTGTATCATAAAGATGTATATCTTTTTCAAATCTATATATACAGCACTTGTATCATAAAGATGTATATCTTTTTCAAATCTATATATACAGCACTTGTATCATAACGATGCGTATCTTTTTCAAATCTTCATATACAGCACTTGTATCATAAAGATGCGTATCTTTCTCAAATCTTCATATACATCACTTGTATCATAAAGATGTATATCTTTTTCAAATCTATATATACAGCACTTGTATCATAAAGATGTATATCTTTTTCAAATCTATATATATATATATATATATATATATATATATATATATATATACAGCACTTGTATCAAAAAGATGTGTATCCTTATCAAATCGATACATACAGCACTTGTATCATAATGATGTATATCTTTTTCAAATCTATATATATAGCACTTGTATCATAAAGATGTGTATCTTTATCAAATCGATATATACAACACTTGTATCATAAAGATGTATATCTTTTTCAAATCTATATATATATACAGCACTTGTATCATAAAGATGTATATCTTTTTCAAATCTTCTTGTACACCACTTGTATCATAAAGATGTATATCTTTTTCAAATCTATATATATACAGCACTTGTATCATAAAGATGTGTATCCTTATCAAATCGATATATACAGCACTTGTATCATAATGATGTATATCTTTTTTCAAATCTTCATGTACACCACTTGTATCATAAAGATGCGTATCTTTTTCAAATCTTTATATACAGCATCTGTAAATGGTTCCAGTATTATTGAGCTTGCATCAGATTATAACATTTTCTGTTTCTATCATATTTATACAAACAAAATATTCATCGAATATATTTCGTGCCTATAATGATGGGTTGTTGAATAAGTTTCTTATTCTATCTGTTTCTTCTTATCTGCATAATTGCACATCTTCTCTATGTCTCACATTTTCCATTTTCTTTCCAAAAGCATCGTTGTTCATTAGTTTACATAAATTAGGACCATCATCACTACCTTGTTGTTCTGCTTCACCTCTTAGATTTTTTATTATGATTAATATATAATTTCATCGATGGTTGTTGTTTGAATTTCATTATTCTGTGAACTTTTTTTATTTTTAGTCCGAGCTGCACATATAACTTCGCAGAACACATTTCTCTTTACTAGTTTGTTTACTCTACCAATTTGTTTTTTACCCAAACAACTCTTTTGAAAATCTGATAACCAATCATTCTTTGATAGCTTCAAGTGCTAATAAATAATCATTATGTGCATCATGTAATCCTTCGGATAGTTTATATCAACTGCTAAAAAGTGTCATGTAAAGTTTTCATCTTCTCTATTCAATATTTTATCAATGTTTTGTTTTTTTCGGCATCAATCCATTTTAACCCCTTATACGGATAAGTTTGCATTATTTGCTTTCGCATATCTTTCTCGCCCAAACATTGACATATACCACCTCTGATTGATTTTAAAAATACATATATAAAGGTTTCTCAATACCAGTAAGAACTTCCAGATTTGATCATGTATTATATTTCAATAAACAATCAATGATATCGATGAAGACCTTATATAATAACATGATCTAGCAATTTTTCTATTTCAAGCTTTTGCAATTTAAAACAATACTTCCATTAGACATAGTCATGTAAACTTTTGTAATTTCAACGCTTTCTTTTGTGTGCATTGTTTGTCTTGTCTCTGTTTTGTGCTTGCTTTTGACAAAGACTCAAGAAGAGTCAAAAGAGCTTAGGCTAGTAAAAAAACATAAAAAGAAAATTTATAAAAATAAATAGTTTTGTGCTGTTCGTTGTCAGTTTGTTGAATTTATCGTAATCAACCATTGACACGCGCGACTCCCTGCTGGGACCGTGTGCACCTGAAAAAACTGTTATTCGCCATATGATTGTATATCAAATTGTGATTCTCCCATAGAGTATGAATACGCATATAATTATGCTTCCAAGAGTAGACAATTGCGTCTGTACTCTCTAGATCAGTGATAGATAAATTTCTGTTAATTAATTATAACTAAAAAAAGAAAATAATGAGAAAATAAACAGCTACCAATTTGCATTGAATTAAATATGTTATGAAATCCCCTCTGCTTTCCCCTCTCTCTCTCTCTCTCTCTCTCTCTCTCTCTCTCTCTCTCTCTCTGAGTGAGTATTAGTAAAAGGCCTGTTTGAGACCACTATACATCACATTTTTCTAAAGGCCTGTTTGAGACCACTATGCATCACATTTTTCTAAAGGACTGTTTGAGACCACTATACATCACATTTTTCTAAAGGCCTGTTTGAGACCACTTCACATCACATTTTTCTAAGGCCTGTTTGAGACCACTTTACATCACATTTTTCTAAAGGCCTGTTTGAGACCACTATGCATCACATTTTTCTAAAGGACTGTTTGAGACCACTATACATCACATTTTTCTAAAGGCCTGTTTGAGACCACTTCACATCACATTTTTCTAAGGCCTGTTTGAGACCACTTTACATCACATTTTTCTAAAGGCCTGCTTGAGACCACAATACATCACATTTTTCTAAATCACCGAGCAGCAACGTTTTTGGTAGACCCAGGGCTTCATTGCAGGGTGTGTCTAGGCAGGTCTTGGCGGTCATCGTAGCATATCATCCAGAGGGTGACTATCACCAACACGCCAATTAGAGCCACGAGGGATCTATGGGATACCGACATGGACAGCCTGAAGCATTTTTTTGGCATCGCTAATGGATACCGCGACGTGGGCCGTTCTAGCAGCCGCCCATATGGCACTCTTGAGGGTCATATAATTATTCAATTCGTCCAAAATGAGAGTGAACTCGTCCTCGGACAGGGAGGCATCCCGAAGGGCCCGCGAGACTAAGTCCGAGATGGAGTTCAGCTTACCCTCCGCGAGGACCCGAATTGTTTTGTGGGCTTTTCAGCCTCTACGCGGAGGCGCCAGACGGTGAATAGCCCACGAGAGAGAAAAGCCCACAAAACAAGTGATACGCCTTCCAAGGGGATATTCAGAGTGGCAGTCTCCAGTGTAGCAATCACACCCACACCCGCGATCCCGACGCATATGGCTACGGTGCTCGACGCTGCTGCCATACCGTCAGCAATGTTGACCGCTAGTCCATACTTGTTACAGGGGGAGCGTTGCTGCTCAATCTCCGTCTTGAGCTGAGCCTCAATACCGCCAATCCTTTTTAGGCGGTAGTTGTGTGGATTCTCCTCAGGAGTCATACTGGGAAGCAAGGGATACATTGTGATACGAGCACGAACATCTTTAAATCGTCTAGCAGATCTCTTCAATAAGCAACGCAACATTAACGAGAACGCTGCCCATTACTGCCGTTTGCACCATTCTAATAAATTAGACATAACCAGAGCGTGGAGTATCGAGGGCTGATATATCAAAATTTATTAGCAATATACCTTACCTTAGTGGAAGGCAAAGTTATAATAGGTTCGTCTGCGGTGAGGTCCTCTTTGCGCGCTGAAAAGTAAAACATCAAGCTCACTATCATCGGTATCCCCACGGCGTTTACCGAAACCGTAACACGGTACAGTGAAGGCTCAGCCCCTCTCACTTCCGTGCGTATGGAAATTTAAGGACAATTTTTAACGGCTATTCTGGAGTTGCCTCTGGAATAAGTAAATTGAGGCACAACGCCTTCTGAAGTCAAGGAGAAACTAGCCAAACCCGATGAAAAGATAGCGAAGTTTGTGGCCGCGTCTTGAGGATCGGTGGGCTACCCCACAAATATAACTTTATTTGCGTTCATATTTATTGGAGCAGTTGAGGTACCAACCCTGTCAACGTATGCTTTCGTATCAGCAAATTTTGGGCCAACATGCTCCCCTATACCGACTATTCTGCTGTCGTTCGTGTTCAAGGGACCCTACATTGTATCACCAGATTTGGCTAGGCTGGAAAGGGCCAGATGGCGTTCTTTGGAATCAGCATTGTCTTTGGCTTGTCGCGTCTTTAGCCTCAGTAGGATTTCTCTCTCTCTCTCTCTCTCTCTCTCTCTCTCTCTCTCTCTCTGTACGGACCTTTGTCGCAAGCCAAGGGCGAAAATCCATGAAAAAGGAGTGTAACGGAATTTTGCCCATGGCATGCGACAATGTCTCTTGACCTATCGTGGTAAAACACAGTCAACCCGACCAACAAGGAGAGAGAGAGAGAGGATAAAAACTATTTTATGGTCAGTAGCAATGGGATGTAAAGCACAATTATGACTTAGAACAACTGTAAATAACTTTAAATGTTTGAATTACCTCTTGCTTGTTCGTCATTTCGCTTTAATTATTCGCCACTCGTTCCGATGAACTCTCCTGTGATCGAATCGCCGCATTTTCACTGTTTGGGACGCTAGCCATGCAATTTTTGTAGTGCTCTTCTTTTGCATAGCAGATGATTTTCTTCTTTAAATCCTAAGCGTCTCATTTATTTATTTAGTCAATATGAATGAAAATAGAATCTCTAAAAAGAAGCAAAGTACCAATTTCCAAAACGATTGTGAATAGCTAAATTAGATGCCAAACTACATTTTGTAGCGGTCATATTGGGAAAGGATGTGAAGTGTTCATTTCCTCTGTCAATACAGTTTCCAGTAGTCAGTCTTAAACTCCGTTTGAACAAAAATATGTGTATTTGTTTGTTGTATAAATAAAATATATGTATAGCGTGTACGCTTTAACTCGTGGTATATCAAAGATACAGCATCCATACTATACATATATTCTCTCTCTCTCTCTCTCTCTCTCTCTCTATATATATATATATATATATATATATATATATATATATATATATATATATATGATATTTATGATATTGTTATAGACCCATACTGGATAGGAACCATGTCGATGGAAGATTCCTTTGCTCTACGTTAGCTTCAACTTGAGATATTGACATTGTATAGCAGATGATCTGTAGTTTTTTATATAGTATTAACGAAACATCGATATTTGAATAATCAAATACCTGTGCTTGATAGAATTTTAGTTTATCAGCACTCTATTTAGTGTTTGCTTTGCCGCTTTGCTACATTTACGTCTGTCTAGTCTACCAGCTATTAGAGTAATGTATATTTTGGTAGTACTGGAGTTACAATTTCTCGATGTATTTGTTTATGTATTAATTGGGCCCAAAATAGGTGTATTAGTATTAAATTTCACAATAGTCCAGAAATCTCAAAATGTACACTACTAAAATCCATTAGCATTGCCAGCATTTATTAATTTTCTCTTATACATTGAAATAAATGAAGTCCACTTACAACCAAGAGTAATAGTACGAAGTGCCAGCCTTATACCATTTTAATAAAGAGAATTTCACAACATGCAGAATATATTTATATTAGGAAAATTCTTTCATCCAGAGTCTAACAGAGGAATGTTTGCAAGAAACATTCAACCGGAATTATTGATTGTGTCATTCAATTATATGCAACCGTAAAACCACTGCGTGATCAATTTCCGACTTTAACGTATCCAAATAAGTGACACAGTGCAGAAAAATTTAAATTACAATGCATACATATCAGCTGGTTAGATCTCTCTAAATTTAAAGTAATAAGGAATAATTCCGAAGTCAGGACAAAACATTTTTCTCCTCTACTAGTAAAATGTTTCGCATCTGGCAACACGATTTTACATGATAATAATGATAACAGACAAGAAAATATAGAGGAATTTCAAGCGGACCTAATCATGGAAACAGTCTTCAACAAATATATTATTTTCACTAAGACTATTGTATCGTAAGATTTGACTTACTTGTGTATCGGTCGCGATGACAGACTCAGTGTACCTCGCCTACCTATTTTCAGTTCAGATTCGAATGAAATGTACACAACTTAAAGAGAATTTTGCCATAATCTACATGTATGATTGTTTGGGTTTGTTTAGTGTTGTAGTACGAAGTGTCATTACAGAGAAAATTGCTGCTGCAGAAAATTGCATTTGATTGCATCATAATCACGTTTCATTCCTGTTGTGTATTTTTCATGTGTCAAAATAAATGACATGGAGATAACATCAAAAGAGATAAGTAGACAGCAAATCAACGGAGGAGACGGGCACAATTTTAAATGGTCCTGATGTTATCTTTGCAAACAGTTTGTGACTGATTAAGAAATTGATTGCATGAAATTAATACGAACAGATTGAGCGCAAATATAAGTGTCTATTTCATTGATTTTAATCCGCGACGGGTTGGTAATTATCGTATGATTTACAAGACTGAAAAAGTCAAAATAGAACTATCAATCAATAATCGAAACAGTTATAATTTAAAAGCGCACGTAGACAATCGACATCCGCTCACCAGGTGTTCCAGTTGGATAAACGGGCCAAACACTGTTCGTACCATTTCAACTTTGTCTATGGATTAAGGAACATTAAAGTTTCGAATAGATTTGAAATGGTTCATTTAATAGCGGACGAAGACCAAGACTGTTTAAAAATAGAATAATACTATAATAATTGAGAAGAAAGAAACAAAACTACAGAAAAATCAAACATAATAAATAAAATCTACAAATGCAGGTACTACTCTGAATTTGATCAGCAGGGACCGTTCAATAATTGAAAATAGCAGGGACCGTTCATTAATTGAAAGTTGCGGATTCATTTTGAGGAAATAGAAGAAAAAATCTTCAAAATCGCTATCCATAGAAGAAAAAATCTTTAAAATCGCTATCCATATGTACATGCTTGTTGATCTTTTCTTTTCAATTTGTTTCGTTAAACAACGTTTGATTCGCTAATCGAGCCAAATTTATCGACAATCAACTCAATATTAAGAAAATAGCTTACCCGTGAATATGTTTAAATTGCCGATGATGAATGATACCAATAATTAAAATCCAGCATCTGATGTTATAAGGCATGAAAAACCTTAACATTACCTTTAACAACCCTTGCACTAATTATTTATTGTCAAGATAAAGTGTTTTTCAATCCCAAGTAGCTCACTCATTTCCTCTCACTCGTCGCGCGATATATTTGTCATACAGGTATGCCCGGTCTTTAAAGTTTTATATGCCGTTGTTTTCAAGATTTTCTTCCATGGTACACACAGCTTCAAGGAATCAGTATTTTTTTTTTTTTTTTTTTTTTTTTTTTTTTGTCACATAAAATGCTATGAACTGTCACATGTTTAAACATATTTTGGTCCA
The DNA here is from genome assembly GCA_029931535.1 of Margaritifera margaritifera. Classification (NCBI taxonomy): domain Eukaryota; kingdom Metazoa; phylum Mollusca; class Bivalvia; order Unionida; family Margaritiferidae; genus Margaritifera; species Margaritifera margaritifera. The sequence goes on along the minus strand of JAQPZY010001661.1, from coordinate 5,229,321 downwards.
CGGAAATGATAGAGCGATGGATATTAAGATGAAATAGCTAACTTTGTCAAGGCTTGGGTTTTATTCCATGCGTCATTGCCGCATCTTTCAGACGTTAAATCGGCATAAACCGGCATTGTCATGTGACCAAAACAAATATTAAATACGTAATCAAAAATCAAGTGCCTTCAAGTGCACGGACGATATAGTGGGGTAGTGTTTCACGACAGAAACAGCATATGTGATACAAAGGTACTTGCACACTTACTTGACACAACATTCTGCTACTATAAAAACGATCCTCAATGATATTTCTGTTTTTTTATCATCGTTATGCTGCAATGATAAGATGGAAAATCTAAAGGCAGTGCCAGGCTGAAATCAAAGAATTTTTCGTACATATTAGTGCAGAAGGGTTAGTCAACCCCCTGCCACATTGTGCACGAAATATATACATCGCTTTCCATTTACATTTATGTAAAAACCATCGCGTTTCAATCTTCGACACTCTCCGGCAGGGTGTAGCTGGGAATCTTAAATAGCAACAGCGAAATTGGATCACCTTTAAGGAGCGAAAAGAACTTAAAAGCCTAGGTTTTGTTTTCTAAGGGTTCAAAACAAATGTCAAAATTCCATTTTTTCTCCATTTATTCAGTGTGGACAAAATTTACCACAAATACGACACATGTAAGTTTAATCACCTACGCCAGTCACTCCTACAAATGACTTGTACAGGTGTCCTACCATATTTTATTCAATAGATCTAAGTAGTGTTTAGAAAAACATGTATACATGAAGTAATGCAAGATGTTTTTTAGTCTTTTAGGAGCTTTTTCTTGTATTAATCGACTTAGAACTTAACGTTGCGACCATATGAGGGTATGGGTATGTCTTGTGAATAAACTTAAATACAAACTCAGAAGTGAATGTTATTATCTATACAATATCTTTATGGTCTTTCAGGGTAAAAACATTACAATCTGTGCGGAATTCGTTCAAATTTGTAAATTGAACAAAATATGTAAGAATTTCATATTCATCTTGAAGATATATGTGTGTACACGGCATATCGAAACATGTCCACTTTATATGTGAGTAGTCACGGAAATCAATTTTATATCGGGACAATTTTATTCCGAATGACCTTTTCTTTCGTTTAAAGCGAAATTGGTTGTGATCGCGGTTGAAGTGTTGGCTTATGTTTTCTACTAATATACAAAAATAAAGTAATTTTGATCAAGTCCGATTTTAATCTAAGGTAATTGTCGAGGCTTTTGCCCAGCCAAAACATGACCGTAAACATTCAATCACCCAATTAGTGTTTTCTCAATTTTTTTTTTTTTTTTTTTACCGATTTCCAGAAGCATTTAAAGAGGATCCGAAAGTAATATCGCTTATTTATTTATTTATTTATTTATTTATTTATTTATTTATTTATTTATTTATTTATTTATTGTGTGTTTGTTTGTGGAATTGCTTTATATATTAGCATTAATTGCTATCACTGAGCAAAGAAAGCTGAGGGAAAAAATTACCAAAAGTTACAACAAGGCTAACCTTTTAAGGATTTTAGATTGCCCTGTACTGTTTATGTTTTCTTTTCCTTGTTATTAGCCCTTTCGGCTGCTACGTCTTTTAGACCGATACTGGATACTGAGCAAGTCGATTTAATTTTTATTGTGTTTGTTTTTGTATTTTTGTTTTTGCTCTACCTTTAGTTTAAACTTGAGTAATTTACTATGTATAGCAGATAAACCTTAGTAGTTACTATATATAGCAGCTAAACTTTAGTATTTACTATGTATAGCAGATAAACTTGAGTACTTTACTATGTATCGAATATAAACTTTAGTAGTTATTATGTATAGCAGATACACTACTAGTTGTTACTTTGTATAGTATATAAACTTTAGTTCTCTAAATAGCATTCAAGAGATAACGATATTTGAGCATCAAACAGACATCAAACAGTTGCCTTGATTGAATGTATATCAACTAGCCGTCTACAGCGTGTTCGTTCCGCCGCTGTGTTGCACTACTTGTCATCCTGGTCTAATACTTGGACATGATAATAATGATGAGGCAAGAACATTGGGCATGATAATAATGATGAGGTTGCACTATTTGCCATCCTGGTCTAATACTTTTGTTTTAATTTGTGAAATAATACCATCAAGTTAGACTGGCCTAGTGTTTGGTAAAGTGATGACTGTTTTGGGAATACTGTTGTTGGAATTTTTCGATATATTTGTTTTTGTTATTGCGACGAAGATAATATATATGCAGAGGAAAAAATATATACACCTGTGATGTTTTTGAATTGTTTTAAATCGGGCAAGAACATTGTACATGATAATAATGATGAGGCAAGGACATTTTACATGATAATAATGATGAGGCAAGAACATTTTACATGATACTAATGATGAGGCAAGAACATTTTACATGATAATAATGATGAGGCAAGAACATTTTACATGATAATAATGATGAGGCAAGAACATTTTACATGATAATAATGATGAGGCAAGGACATTTTACATGATAGTAATGATGAGGCAAGGACATTTTACATGATAATAATGATGAGGCAAGAACATTGTGCATGATAATAATGATGAGGCAAGAACATTGTACATGATAATAATGATGAGGCAATAACATTTTACATGATAATAATGATGAGGCAAGAACATTTTACATGATAATAATGATGAGGCAAGGACATTGGGCATGATAATAATGATGAGGCAAGAACATTTTACATGATAATAATGATGAGGCAAGAACATTGTGCATGATAATAATGATGAGGCAAGAACATTTTACATGATAATAATGATGAGGCAAGGACATTTTACATGATAATAATGATGAGGCAAGAACATTGTACATGATAATAATGATGAGGCAAGGACATTTTACATGATAATAATGATGAGGCAAGAACATTTTACATGATAATAATGATGAGGCAAGAACATTGTACATGATAATAATGATGAGGCAAGGACATTTTACATGATAATAATGATGAGGCAAGAACATTTTACATGGTAATAATGATGAGGCAAGAACATTTTACATGATAATAATGATGAGGCAAGAACATTTTACATGATAATAATGATGAGGCAAGAACATTTTACATGATAATAATGATGAGGCAAGGACATTTTACATGATAATAATGATGAGGCAAGAACATTTTACATGATAATAATGATGAGGCAAGGACATTTTACATGATAATAATGATGAGGCAAGGACATTTTACATGATAATAATGATGAGGCAAGAACATTTTACATGATAGTAATGATGAGGCAAGGACATTTTAGATGATAATAATGATGAGGCAAGAACATTGTGCATGATAATAATGATGAGGCAAGGACATTTTACATGATAATAATGATGAGGCAAGGACATTTTACATGATACTAATGATGAGGCAAAGACATTTTACATGATAATAATGATGAGGCAAGAACATTTTACATGATAGTAATGATGAGGCAAGGACATTTTACATGATAATAATGATGAGGCAAGAACATTTTACATGATAGTAATGATGAGGCAAGAACATTGTGCATGATGATAATGATGAGGCAAGGACATTTTACATGATAATAATGATGAGGCAAGGACATTTTACATGATAATAATGGTGAGGCAAGAACATTTTACATGATAATAATGATGAGGCAAGAACATTTTACATGATGATTATGATGAGGCAAGAACATTGGGCATGATAATAATGATGAGGCAAGGACATTTTACATGATAATAATGATGAGGCATGAACATTGGACATGATAATAATGATGAGGTAAGAACATTTTACATGATAATAATGATGAGACAAGAACATTGGGCATGATAATAATGATGAGGTAAGAACATTTTACATGATAATAATGATGAGGTAAGAACATTTTACATTATAATAATGATGAGGTAAGAACATTTTATATGATAATAATGATGAGGCAAGAATATTTTACATGATAATAATGATGAGGCAAGAAAATATATCTGAAAAGAGCCAGTTCAACGATTAAGAGGACCTAAATAGGGAAAGAATCTTCAACAAAAGGTGGCAATATATTATTTTCAGGAAGAAAATTATTTCCTCAGATTTGACTTTTCTATTGGTGGCGATGGAATACTCTGTGCAAGGATTTTCGTTTCAGATTCTAAATAAATATACACTATTTAATGAGAATTTTACTATAATCTATATGTATGACTATTTTCCAGGGGATTTATTGTTGTAGTATGAAGTGACATTGCAGAGGAAATTGCTGCGGTGAAAACTGCATTGAGTGCATCATAATCACATTTCATATCTGTTGTGTATTTTTCGTGTGACGAAATAAAAAGACCAGAAACAGCATCAAAAGACACAGGACAGTAAATCAATAGTGGAGACGCACATTTTTAAATGGTTTTGATATTATCTTTGCAAACAGTTTTTTTGACTAATTAAAAAGTGGATTTCATGGAATGAAAATAAAAGATTAAACGAAAAGACATGTACATTTTTCACTGATTATAATCAGCAAATAGTTGATAATTGTAGTGAACAATCGACTATAGCTTGCAAGAGAGACAAAGTCAAAATAGCAACAAAAAATCAATGTTCGAGGCAGTTATAATATAAAAGCGCACGACGATAATTGATACCAACCAACCAGATGTTTAAACAGGAGATGCAGGCCCAACTCTGTTTGTACTACTTTAAACTTGGCTATGGATCTGGAATTAACGAAGATAAACAATTTTCAAATAGATCTTAAATTATTCATCTCTTGTCTAATAAAGGCGAAGACTGTTTAAAATTAGAATAATGATTCACAAAAAATTAAAATAAGCAACCATAAATACAAAAAAGCAAACAAGCTAAAAAAAAATTCAAATCTAGGTAAAATTAAATAAATGGAATGAAATTGATAGAAAACCTAATATTTTATAAAAAAAAAGAAAAAGGTTATGACTATTTAAATATAGAACTAAAACAAATAACAATTCAAAAGAAGCAAGAGAAAACAAATAGATCAAATAAACTAATAATGTTTGGAAAATAATATGAAAATTAAATAAAAGGAATAAATTAGATAAAAAAACCGAGTGTTTTATTTTTTAAAATAATAATAATGCTTATTACTCCGAATCTGATCAGCAAGATCGTTCATTATTTGAACACAGCTGACTCATTAGTGCAAACAGAAGCGGAAAAAATCTTTGAAACCGATATCCATCTGTACATAATGTTTTTTTTCAATTTGTTTACATTAAACGTCTGATCCGATCCTCAAGCCGGATTTATCAATAATTAACTCAGAAATAAATTACACCTGAATATATTTACTCTGACTCGTCGCATGAGATATTTTTTCATATGAATATCCCCGCTCTTTAATGTTATATATACCGTGGCTTTCATCATCTTTTATAAATGAGTATTTTTGCCCTATTCAAAGTTATGAACTTTCACATGTTTACACATATTTTGGTCACAGGAATGATAAAGCGCTGGATATTAAGATGAAACAACCGTTAAGTAGCTAAAAGGATTACGGATACGATGAAAAATCCAACGGTTGTATTATAGTGTCAGGCTGAAATAAAATAATCTCCTGGATTGTTAGTGAAGATAGGGTTATTCCATGCCTTGCCACATTGTGCTTGCAATATACATTGCTTTGCATTTTCATGTATGGTAAAACCGTTATGTTACAATCCTCGACACTGTCCAGGTGGCTGTATCTGGAAATATTAATTAGCAACAGCAAAAAACTCTAATTGGATCACTTTTAAAAATGATTTTTTTTTTTTTTTTTTAAATTGAAGAAAAAGATAGAAGAAAAAAATTCCTTAGTAAAGGTACCATAATATTGTCAAGATCCCATTTTATCCATTTATTCAATGTGGACAAGACTACCACAAATACGGCATAAGTAGTATATGGTGGATCTTTGGCATACAATGTACTTTCGGCACCATACAAATATCCACTCTCCGGCCACCTTTAAAAATGGCACTTTTGGCTCTAACGAGAATTTAATGTCAAAAACATTTAAATGATTAACATTGTGGGCCACTAAAAGGGACAAAAGAGAATTTAACTTTACAATTAATTTCTATGTGACTAAATGAAATTCAAGATGTCTACCATAATGTGAAGACTATATTAATAATTCAATTCTTCTTATTGTTTAACATGGTGGCGTCAATAGAGAGATATCCCATAACGAGGAGATATATCTTACAAAATATGGAATATAACTCTTACTAAAAAATTAACGGGAGATACCTCTTAATAAAAAAATCTTAAAATGTAAAGGGGATATAACTCTTATTAAAGAGGGAGATATACCACTAAAACAAAATCATTTAGGGGGCGCTCTACAGATAATGCATGCTTCTGAGAGAGTGACAGGTGTAAGATGAAGTATTTTGCATTTGCAACATGCACAATGGAGAGAATGTTGGCATACCTCTATGTTATTTTCATGTACTGTGGCTGAATTTTCTTTACATATTGTACCTGTGGAAACTGGACATGATCTAAGCACACAGCAGACAAAATGGCCACTCCATAGTACTCGAAAAATTAGCCTGAATTAGTTAAAAGTGCACTATTTTCAGCAGTTATTAAAATAGGAAAACGAATTTTGCCAGACCAGACAATACCATGCTCTTTTTTATATATACCTTTGAAGTCCAGGAAGTGAAAATGACCAAGCGGAGATTGCAGTTTTTTGAGAGGTGCACATCTTATGTAAGATCCAAGGTGTGTACTCTATAATCCAATTTCACCCATCAATCATACACCAAAATAAAGGGAATTCAAAGTTCTTTTCACAATACCTAAGATATACAAGTTTTTTTAAATAGCCTGGACAGCCAGTGAGGAAAACCTGGATAATTCTTTCTTTTTAAAAATCTAACAATATGCAAAGTAAGAAACTGGAGAGTGCCACCTTAACACGTCTATGCAAATAATCGGGAGATCACTCTTACTAAAAATATACAAAATAAGTAGAGAAAACTCTTATATAATATAAAAAAAATACTAGGGAGATAACTCTTAAAAAACATAAAATGAGATACCTCTTGCAAATATAATAGCGAAATAACCTTGCAAAAAAGGGGAGATAACTTGCTACAAAATGTGTAACAAAAAGGAGATAACTCTAACCCAAAAAGGGGGAGATTCCTCCAATGAAAAAGGAGAACCCTTATCGAAATCTAAAAAAGGCTGATTCTTACTAATATTTTCTCAACTAAAGAGGATATAACTATTACCTTAAATTTTTTTTTATACCTTTTAAATGCAAAAAAGTGTAATCAAACATTTTTTTTAGACGAACTTAAACATATCCATGAGTGAACACTGTAACAAATTGTAAAAAAAAATCCAAATAATCTTTAAATAGGTTTTCATTAAAAAAAATTGTTTTAATTGTCGAAAAATATAATAATGTTTGATTCAACAAGAAAATATATGATTTTAGCCTGTATCCTTCCCCTCCCCCTTCATGCGATTTTATAAGCTACATTTTATATTAGAGGATTTACTTGCAATTGAATCTCAGATCAATTCAGGGATGAAAACAACATTGAATACATAATACTTGTTCTACAAACAATGCAAACAACAAGGCGAGGGGTGGGGGTCTTGATAGGAAGGAAGCACTATCCAGGAGCAAGTAGCTCCCCCCCCCCCATCGGCCTGCGCCAAGGGACAATCCCCCAGACTTCGCCCCCCCCCCCCGACCCCCCCCCCCCCCCCCCCCCCGTCGCGCTGCCACTGGTCTAGATTACGGATTCGCAAAGCAGATTCGAATTAAATAGTTACCATTTAAAGACAATTACATCAAGATGTAGGTATAATCCCATTAATTATTTTGATCAGTGTACTGGTCTTCGCGCGCGCACGCGTGTCTGTGGCTGTTTGTGTCGGGGAGAATCAGCATGGAATTTGTCTTTTTTAATTTTGTAAGACTATTGTCAGTGCTTTCAACTTCTACATACATTCTGTCTGTGTACGTACACGATTCATACATAGATTATGTCTGTGCACGTATTCGATTTCGATTTTAATTTCTCAAACGTTAGCTTAGCAGTGATTTCTACGGAAAATGATTTAGTCGTCTGAACTCTGTATAAGTATCATGGTTTCTTTTTTTTTTTTTTAGTGTTTTTTCAGAATGTATTGTCATTACAAAGTAGATTTCTGCTGGTTGCAATCTCATGATAGCGCACCGTAATTACATTTCATTTCTGCCGAGTACGTTTCCTCTATCGGGCAATTGGACCAGGATATAGCACCAGAAGACCTATTAAAAAGTAATTCAAGAGAGGGGGAGTATTCGTTGCTAAAATGTGTTGATATTTTTTTGGGTGGGTGGGTGGGTGGAATTGTTTGCGATTGATTAAGAAATTGATTTGACAGAATGAAGAAAAAAAGACTGAGCTCAGGAGCACGTATATATCTCACTAATTATAACATGTCCATGGATTGAAAATTGTTGTGGACAATGAGACATTTTTGCAAGACATCAGAAGTCGAAATGCTGCGAGCAATTAATGTCTGAGGCAGCACAATATAGATGATCAGGCAGGCAATTGACATCTATTCACCATGTGTCCAAACTGATGATACCGACCAAACAATGTTCGCTCCCTTTCGACTTGGGTCACAGATAGAAGAAGAAAATAAATAGTTGTGAAAAGATTTAAATGATTATATTGTGTCTAATCAAGGTGAGGAATGTTTCAAAAATGGAATAATACTAATCAAAAATTGAAAACGAACACAAATTATAAATAAATATGAGAAACTAATAGTTTCATGATTAAAATGAAATGAAAAGAATTAATGTTTATAGAAAACGGGGCATTTCATTTGAAAAAAAATTTGTATATTTCTCCAAACTTCCTCGGCACAGATCGTTTATTAACTGAACAGAACTTACGCGCTTGCACATAAATATATTTTAGATTCTCCCATAAATATCTCGTTGTAATTTGTTTGCATTTAAGCAGTACTTGATTAAGTCAGCTATGTCGACAATCAACCGAAACAAAAATAGCTTACTTGGGGAATATGTGTGGTCAATACTTGTTTATAATTCGAAAAAAAAACCCACAAAATAATTGTATTCTTATACAATATTATCCTAATCATTCAATGTCAAGAGAAAGTGGTTTTAAATCTGTGTCTTATTTTGATTTTCCCTTCAAGCATCCGTATCATTTTCCTCTGTGGCATCACGCCAGATATCTTTAGCACACAGATTCCATTTATGCTATGTATAGGCCGTAAATTACACGAGTTTCTGACATAATAATAATAGTTATTGAAAACGTTTTGAACCTTGACTGTTGTACATATGCTGGTCCACAGGAAACCTAAAGCACCGAAATTTAAGCTGAAATAACTAATTTTGTGAAATGAAATTATCTGTATTTGCATTTAGCCAATTGGTAATGAGCAAGAATATACATATACATTTAAGTTTGTTACAAAAATTGATTGCGGCACCTTTGATACACAGAGTAAAACAAATCTATCGCTTGAACAAATATTCAATCAATACTAAAGATATATATTTATGTATACATAAACACATTCCCATGCACATTCACACGTGCATACATACACTTACACATTGTATAAGTATATACATATACCCATACACATGCACACACATTAATACATACATACATACATACTGTTACCGAATATTGTATCATTTCTTTTAAATAATGGTATAGTTTTATTAGTTTATGACCTCTGTATAATAGTCTAATAGGTGTCGTTTTGCAGAGTACACATATACGGTAATTTTAATGTGACCCAGTAAATTGGTCCTGGGAAAATCAATATTATCGTTTGAAGCATTAGTCATGTCACGTGTCAGCGCGTGAGTTTTGCACTTGACCTGACCTGGATTTCGCAATTCAGGAATAATTCATTTTGTTGACCAGAAGTTAGATAGTAAGATCGTAATAAAAAGTTGTTGATTTGAGACGGAATAAGAATCTGGTTTCTTTCAATGACGCAGTACTGAAACTATAAAATAAGATGTAATCGCAGCGTTCGTCATTCTATATAGTTCGTCACCTTGAGAGGTCTTTAACGAAATTAGTTCTTTATATGTGATATTATGCTTCAGAGATATTATTATACAGTACATTTTGGACTTAGTACTGCTACATCAGAAATATTTCCAGACTACTTTTTTGGGATTAAATACTGACATTTAAAGATTTAAAAATTATTCAGCTCCTTTGGAAATATTGGAAACATTTTTAGAACTTATATGATATTTTACATTCAAAAGGATTTATTTGGAATTAATAATATTTGGATATAACCGATTCTTGTTAGTACAACAGCACAGTGGTGTTTTCATTCGGAACTTTCTTCATTCGGAATATTTTGGATAACTTCCGGATCAGTGAACAATAGAACAATTTAGGATTATTTAGGATTTTCTAAACTGTAAGTTAATTTTATTTTTTTCACTTTGTTTGTTTGAAATATTCAATATTATAAGAAATTAAATTTGTGTTTGTAAATCTTGAAAGCTTGTTTGAGTAATTCTTTCTTTTGTTACATTACCCCTAGTCGTAACAATACATACATACATACATTCACTCATACATACATACATACATACATACATACATACATACATATATATATATATATATATATATATATATATATATATATATATATATACCTGCATGCAGATATACATGGAGTATGATACAATATAAGTATACAACCCATTAAAGTGTGACCTGTAAAGTACACCAGAATATGTTTGTTCAATCACTTGCGTGCGCTTAAATTTAAGATAGTTCGGGAGAAGACCCAAAAGTGTCATGAATACATAAGCAGTATTCAAAATGCTTTTCTTAGTAGTATCATAAGAACATTATACATGAAATATGATAGATAGTAATGCATGTAGTAAATAATGAAATCGAGATGAGATGAAAATAGCAGTGAACTTAAGAACAAAATAATAATAATAATTAATAAGGAATTAATTAAATCGCGTAATTTTAAGTAACATTCATCTTATTATTGCGTTCGGTTAGTGTTCTATGAATATACTTCCCAGATTTTTAACCTCGGTAGATTTCGTGGAATTTAATAATTTAATATATTTCAAAATACAACTACCTTTCTAAAAATAAGAGTTTATATACTTCTTTCTTAGCGGCAATTACCATTGGCGTTCTAATACAAAGTGATACTCATCTTCCAGCACGTTGCAAAAAATACAAATTCTTTGATCTAGTGGTTTACATTGTGGTCTCTTCCTGATCCAATATGTAAAGTATGAACAGACACCCTTATTTTTGGAAGGGATTTTCTAAATTTTGTCACTGTTACTATATCCAAATACATCTTATAGCCAAAATGTGATGACACATTTCTATATAATCTAGCTCTTGAAAATTCTCTGATTCTAGATTGCCAATTAAGGATACACTTGTCAGCTAGCCGTTGTTAAACCAAAGATAAGAAAACTTTATCGTCCCAACAACTTGATTTATCCACACTTCCCAAGAGTATTTAATAAATTCCGAACTAACGATACCCAATTTTTCTTTTTTCCATGGCGGCTTTCTATGTCAGTAAACATTTGGATATGTGTGATATACATATATTTTCTATTATATGAGGAGATAACCTTAGTGCAGTATTTCAGAATGCGGTAATATATATTGATCTTTAAAGGTGTCCTCCCCAATTCAACATATACAAAATCATTTTGGGTAGATTTTTTAACCCCAAGAATATTCTTACAAAAGTTTAAGTGTAACCGTTCAACAGCATTTCGTTCAATAAATCCCCACACTTCTGATCCATAATTAATAATTGGTGTAATTAGTGTGTCACAAATTCACATTTAACCTTTGGGGCACATTTCCAAACTTGTATAAATATCTATCCATTGCAAATAATGTCTTTGAAGCGTGTGCTCCTAAAGTTTGTTGTGCAAGTGTGAAAGAACTCACTGTTGTAAAAGCAATTCCAAAAAATACAGATTTATTAACGACCTCTAACACTGAACCTTTATAGAAGAATATATTATTATCTGCTATTTTTCCTCCCTCCCTTACGAAAAAATATAATTTTTGTATTATTTATATTAACTTTAAGGCGCCACTTGTCACAATATGTACTCATAGCACATAGGCCCTTTTTGCAGACCCTGTATATAACTAGATAATCGGCGTATAAAATCCTAAACAGTTGTAGCATATCTCTGTCAGCACCTTGAACACTACTGTTAATATATTCTGCTTAAATTTCATTAATAAACATTGAAAAAAAGAAGGGCGACAAACATTCCACTTGACACGCGCCAGTTACACTTGCAAATTCTTCCGTGAGGGTATTATTGAATCTCATTCTACTTTAGGTATTTTCATATATTAAATGTACAATAATAAATATTTTACCTCATATTCCTAACTTAAGTAATTTATAGGATAAAATATCCCTTGTAATAGAATCAAATGCTTTAGCAAAATCAAAAAAAAGCTCAAAACATTTTTTTGCTCGAATTAATATAACGTGTTATCAATCCATGTAATGTAAAAATGTTATCAGTTGTGGACATATTTTTTTCTAAAACCAGCCTGAGCTTCCACAAATACCTGGTGATACTCCGCCCAATTAACAAGTCTGTTATTTCAAATCCTAGTAAACAATTTACCCATGACACTCAAAACGGTGATACCTCTGTAATTTTCTACGTTATTTACAGCACCTTTCTTATGAATAGGCATAATATTACCCTCAGACCAAATATCTAGGAAGTAACAACAAGTATTGAACATGACATTAAAAATATAGAGTAGATATGACTCGAGAACATTCTTGCCATATATTGAAAATTCATTCAATAGATTATCAGGACCGCTGCTTTTGCCATTCTTTAACTCTTTAATTGCTTCTCTTAATTCCCCAATTAAAATAGCAATATTTAATCCATCAAGCAAAATTTGTCAGTCACTCTGTACATATTCATTACAGAAATCTATTTCTTCATCATCTGCACAATTCCATGGATCATTGCTCACACATTTCTGAAGTTAAACCGATATTGTCACATGACCAAAACTAACGTGTGCCTAAAGGTGATCGGACGATATAATGGAACAGTATTTGCCTAAGAGGATAGGGATAGGCCATTATGACATATATGAATGTGCACACTTGTTTGACATCAAAGGTATGCGTTGACATTACATTCAAATTAAATGGCAGATACATCTACGATTCGCTTTAATTCGTCTGAGATGGTTTTACATAACTTGTAATCTGAAATGTTTCAACGACAACTGGGTTGATTTGGTGAAAGAAACCTTGGCCTTCCCTCACCTTCGCCCAGTGCACTGTAAGAAAAGTGATGAATGTTGTCCATGGGAACAGTTAGCTACGCGCAAAATTACAGAGATGACTGCCCGTATGGATTAACATTGAAGAGACTCCGAATGTAACTTGTTGGTTAATATTTAATGGTGTTATTGCTTTATTGTAATTATTTGGTATCACTGATTAAGAAGAAAATGAAAAGGAAAGAAAACAACTGGAAAGTGTGGTGTCAGCTAAAACCGGTCAAAACAAGACTCGCACAGACTGCGGATTCAAAAGTGTTGTTTCACTACGCCATCTTGGCAGCAAATTACTTCAAGGCTTGACTTCTCTGACACGGCCGTTGCAACAGCAGCCCCGTTATTAAATTCTAATAACAATCATTGTCAAATCAAGTTTCTGGAAAGTTTCAAATACGAGGCCGGCGGAAATAAGGATTTAAGTTAGGAAATACTCTACTAAAACTGAAACCTGTCCCATTAATGTTAACACAAGCTGTAAATATCATTGTACGCTAGAGCCGTGGTAACATATTAGCTTTGGGTCATATAAGTCTTTGGTTCCATTCTTTACCATCAAATTCTAATCATGCTAGGTTCTCATCTTGTTTGTTCTTATTCTACTGTTTTATTTATTTATTTATTTTCTTTGTTTTAAAACCTCCTACCATTCTGGGTTGTCATGATACACGTTAAAAGTTATCATATATAAGAAAATAAAAGAAATAATTACATGAGGGAAATATTGACTAAAGGAGCACCGTAGTTAATATGTACGCAACTTTAAGCAACTTCAATATGATATGTTTACACACCGTTTTACAACCTGTGCCGTTTCTAAGCAATACTAGAGACGGACCAAGTCAATTGACGTTTCCTTTGTTCAACGTCAGCTTCCACTTTAGTAGTAGTTTGCGTTGAAAAGTAGATTCAATTTAGATCTTTAAAATAGAATACAAGATATATCGATATTTAGATCTTTAAAATAGTACACAAGAGATATCGATATTTAGATCTTTAAAATAGTATACAAGATATATCGATATTTAGATAATAAATCGCAATTAAATAGTTGCTTTGATCAAATATAAAAATTATTTTTTTTTTAAAATATCTGCAAGAGAAAGGACAATATTAGAAGGCATGACATGTTTTGTAAAATTATCGGAAATTGTAAACGACTATCGATGTGATGAACTGGTGTCCAACTTTGTATGAATACATAACACTTTTGTTTAAGACGACAGTTGTTCGTGACGGGACCATTTTTAAATCTGCTATACAAGTAATCAATTATTTTTTCCATACATTGATCAACTTTTCTCCTATTTGTTATGGATATACTTCCAAATATGTCCCTATTGCATTCAAACTGACTTCAAAACATGTTGTAAGACAATACAAGATAAAGTAACAAAAATGTTCCAAAGATCAATCAGTCAGTTAATCAATCAATCAATCAACAATTCCAATGATCCATAAATGTATTGAAAGATTGGTTTTATAGGGCAAAGACCTACCCTATTTTACACATCGACATATTCATTCTTCTACATCAGTAAATTAGCACGAAAATTACCGATAATCGAAAAGTAGTATAAAAATCATAGATCCTGAGCCAGTTACCTCATTCACCCCCGACCCCACCCCCCATTTTTGCTCGTTTGGTCGATTGTTGACAAATTTGGCTAAAATAAAAAGATGTTTTAAGCTCTTTCCGACTAAGATTCTACCTTTTACCCTAAAATCATGACTTTCTACACAAAGTTCCGAAACTTTTAACTGATTTTTTTATGAATTTTAAAAAAAAATCTACATTTTAAAGCATTTGCACCCAAAAGTTAAACTTTGTGTTTAAATCTCAATTAGTTTACTAAACTTTGACTCTTAGTGGCCCTGTACTATTATCAAACATTTTACTGAAGATTCTAAGCCACTGGTCATAAGAAGTTTACTGAAAACCGTAGGTCACTGGTCATCATAATATTGTCTCAAAATTATACGCTGGTCATCAGAACGTTTTACTAAAAGTCCGAGGGCACTTGTTATCAGAAGTTTTGCTCAACATCCTCCACTGGTCTTCAGAGATTTACTGAAAACCGTAGGTCAATGGTCATCTTAATATTTAACTAAAATTTCTAGTCTGGTCATCAGAAGTTTTTACCAAAACCCCTAGGCTACTTGTTATCAGAAGTTTTTACAAAATATCCTCCACTGGTCATTAGAATTTACTGAAAAACCCTATATCACTGGTCATCAGAATATCTTACTCAAAATTCTCCACTGGCCATCAGAACATTTTGTTAAAACCCGAGGCCACTTGACATCAAAATTGTTTACATAAAATCATCTACTAGTCATCAGAATTTTAGGAAAAACCACACTTACCATATGCACAAAATTTTCATGACTTCTAATTTCAAATTTTAGCCCTAAAGTTAAAAGGTCCTTAGCTGAGAGTCTAGAGTTACTAACTTATTCAAACCAAAACCCTATGATAATAAGACAGCGGGTCTCAAAAGCAAAGCGCCTACCCCTTTAAAGCAGAGCTAAGCTCTGCTTGAAAAGGAGTCCTAATATTTATAATTTGAGAGTCTTTTCAATTCTGTAAATCTAAACAAATACTTACAAATCTGGTTTAGAAAAAGACGAACATAGAAGGCCACACAACCGACTACCTTTTTTTCTTTTATCCAGAATACGGTCTAAGTTACACAACTCTTTCTATATTGGAAGTATTCACAGAATAGATTGTCATCTTTGATCTATTAAAAGTATCTCATCCACAAAAGAAGCCACGCGGTGGTTCAGTGATGAGCATGCCAGACTTGTATCTGAAGGGTGCGGGCTCCAATTCTACTATCGGATCCCACTGGATCATTTACCGTAGTGTGTCCTTGGGGAAGACACTTTACTCCAATTGCCTCGGCACTAAATAACCGATTTATGTTGCCCAGCAAATCGAAACCAAACCAAATCAATTATCAACATACACTAGGTTAATAACTAACGCCCCGAATAAAAGCGCACCATCTTTTTTTTTTTAAAATTCTGTAAATATAGTCCTTATGATTTTTTAAAATTAATAATAAATCATAAGCTTCAGATTTTTAGAAGAAAAAAAACTAAATATATATATATAGATAAAATATATTACACAGACAACGATTGTTTTAAATACAAGATGCTAAACATTTTTAAAAAATAAACTTTAAAATTTGATAATGATATTTAATGAATAGATAAGTAGTACGCTGTGATATAAATGTTGGCAATATCAATTTAATTGGGTAGTATGAATGCCATCATCTAGGTGTGAAATATCTTACTGGCATATATCAGATAAATATATACCAGAGATAGTAACATCGATATACAGGTTTCACGTTTATTTTCAAGTATGGAAACTGCTGTCTGAATGCTCAATACAATTACCAGATGATCAAGCATTTAATCCAACATTATCTGAATGCTCAGTAAAATTACCAGATGATCAAGCATTTAATCTAAAATAATGTGAATGCTCAATAAAATTACCAGATGATCAAGCATTTAATCCAACATAATGTGTATGCTCAATAAAATTACCAGATGATCAAGCATTTAATCCAACATAATCTGAATGCTCGGTAAAATTACCAGATGGTCAAGCATTAAATCCAACATAAAAGCAAGATAAATCCAAAACAATTTAACATAATGTTTGATAACTTTAATATTCCCAGCATCATGTTCGGAAATATTTTATCAGAAAAATTAAATATTGGTAATGGGCCTGCAGAAACTAAAACTGTACATCAAATCTTTTGAGAACTTAAACCAGTCATCGTGTTAAGTGCTTACAAACGAATATAATTCCGGAGCCAGAACAGTTGAATATTAGAACAAAATGACAACCGAAAAATTAAAACAATGATAACACTAGATTAAAATATTGGATGGATCTATTTCTGTCTACAAGATAGCACTTCTCTAACAGATGAATGAATAGCGCGCCTAAATCAGAGTACTAGACCATATGTGATATGTACGTTAGGTGCTCCAGTACAAAATAGATAAACAATCTACACAGTCTGTTTCTACTGTTGAAGACACCGTAAATAAGTTATTTAAAAAAATAATTTTAAATGCACCAAGCTATGACTCAAATGAAAATAAGATTTTAGCAATACTTTCAGATTCAAAATTTAGACTGAACTATGTAGTTGATGATGATGGTAGCTTTATTTTCCCAAGTGATATGGTGATGAAAATTCATTGCATAGTAGGTTACAATACCAATTTCCAAAAATCATTTATTATACTTATTTCAGGAATGAATACTAATCTAAATACTGACACTTTAATGATTTTAATACCAGCAGCTGATAATCACTCTGTAAACATTAAACAAAAGTTTTCGTAAACGAAAATAATGCTGATAAGAAACACTTTGTGCAAAAAGTTGAAAATGGTACAGCCTTATAATTCATGAAACCACAAACGATAGAGATCCGAGTTAGAATAGAAGAAAGCTTAGCAATAGATTGTGAACAGATATTCAACATGAAACAAATAAGACAGCTTTTATGATTATAAATATGACTATAGGCTCTGATACAATTTAATTTTTACAATAAAGAACTGGACCACTCTCTTCGTGTCCTTTTCGGTCCTGCTTGTATATACCTTTGATAATAATTGTAAAAAACAAACTAATTAGTGCAACAACAAGATATATAACATAATTAGACATCACTGAAACAATGTGTCCAGCTGATTATAAAACTCTATAAAACTCTCAACTTTGACGAACTAACTTTTCGACAATCTCTTTGAGAACGGAGGAGGATGCAGCAATAACAATGGCATTTAGAATTCCGAGAGTAGCATCAGCCACCCAAGACATCGGATTCTTTTGATATACGTTTAATGTCTTTTTTTTGTCATGCAAAGTGTAATAATATTAAAACAAACATATGTACATTTGAAACTCAGTGTACAAGAATTACAACATGAAAAAACATAAGTGATAAATGACTCCGTTCGTCAATGTGGCACCAATTAAAATCACTACGTCTGCATATAGACAAGTCAGTGTTCAGCATTCTTGATCTATCTGAGTAATATTGGATCGAAGTACACGCTCTGGGTTTCTTCTAATCTCTGAAGAATGTATTGATCTCTCCAGGATTGTCATTTCCTCAGTTGCTTTTATCTGTACAATACTGCTACTACTACTTTCGTGGACTTCTTCGACTGTTTATAAAGTTGTTTCTAATTTCACCTTCACTTCTAACTTATCTTTCACCGAGTCTACGTTAACTGCTGTTCTTGGATCATTGATACACAATATCTTTGGCATAATGAGCCACATCTTGTATTCAAGCATCGAAGCCAAGACTTTTCCAGTCTCGTACATCTTCACAGTCGTAAATCTGCTGGTGTAACCAACAAGTTATACACACTTCTTGGTAAGTATGCAGCGTGGATAAAATACGACGAATGTCTTCTTTACACGGAAGTACACAACTTGTCTTCATCTCTATTCTCAACACTTTCAACACAATTTGTCTTTCGCGCACAGATAACGTTTTGGTGGTCATGTCTTTGCTGCATGTACTGTTCATAAATAGTCCATAACGAATTGCTGGTAAACGAAATCCGAGAAAAGTAGTCACTATCACACACACCGCACGTCGTCCAAAATTCAATGGAATCGTATGTGGAAACAGTTCTTGTAAAAGTGTTTGATAATCATTTAAGTCCTGAACACTCTCATTGACTTTCTTCCACGGAATCTGCTGCAACACTGAGGACAAATCATTGCATGGATAAGCTTGTATATTAGTCTTTCACAGGAATGGCTTTTTTGAGGAAATAGTCATACTTTATGCAAACGGTGTCTACTGGTAAAGAGTGGAAAAGAAATTGCTCAGTCCCTAACACACACACCACACGTCTTGAAGTAGTCTCGTCTAGAGATGACACCACTTTTAAAAGTTTTGGTAGTCCTCTACATCTTCATCATTTGGAAGAATGCTTTGTAGTATTCCAACCTTCTAGGTAGAAGTCGTGGCATCGAACCTCTTCGTAGTCGTAGAAAGTTGATTAATGTCTAACCATTTGAATACTTTCAAAGTAATCAACCCTCTTATAGCATTCAGGTACCAATGATTTTAAATTTTATGGCGTAAAGGATGCAATTGTTCCTAGTGTTTCACTTCAATCTGTACGAGCTCTTTGTAAGTGAGTTCTCTTAGCTCAGGAGGCAAACTTCGAATTCTCTCTACTAAAGTATCCATGTGAATAATAATCATGCCCAACGAAAGGAAAGTAGTGACATCACGGAAACCATCTGGCATATTCCAGGGAAGCTGAATCTTTATATTCTCATTCGTGGATCTTCGCACCAAAACTGAAACACTGTACTTGGTCTCCTTATCCCCAGTAGACAAATCCGGCTCTGGCTAACGTGTTTGTACTGGGTAATAGGTTGAGATCGTTAGGTCATTTTTTGAACGTCTTGATTCGACTTTCAAAGTCACAATAGTCAGGCAAAGCCACAGGAAACGTGTATTCTTCTGTGATTTGTACATCTCGATGCGATCCATAATCGCTTGCGAGTGCATGAATGAGATCCATAGATAGGTACACGCACGGCATCACATTTGCCAGTAAAGCAGAAAGGTAGCGCTCTATCGCTTTCGCTAGCAGAACGGTAAGGCACACGAACGCCATCGCTTTGGATAGTAGTAGAGGAGCGGCAAGGTCGTGCGGCATCGCTGAATTCGCAGATTACGGCATCTCTCTGGTCGCAAGGCACGACGATGGACCAAGACGTCTTGAAGTTTCTGCATTTCAGGAATGCCACACACTGTCTCATTGGAAATGCCTGCTTGCTACAAAAGGAGTTCTGATTCGTTTTGTTGTTGGAGACTGTCCGATTTTCGTATAATCGCACATGATCTTTTCCATTCTACTGAATCATTCTTCTCGGCATAAGTTCGAGCCACGACGATGGCACGGGCTAAGCACATTTCATTGTGGTTGTTGTTAATCTGGACGATACTTGTTTTGGTACTGCGAATTTCATCCACCAATAACACTTTTCTGCCTTTTCCACTACCTCTGTGAGGTGAAACGTTGGTCATGTGATGAGTGGCTTTTTGAATTGTTGAACATGTTGAATTTTGTCAATATTTTTGAACGGTGTTAATTCTGCCGGTATACAAACCTCTATCCAAACAGGAGACTTCAAACTGTCGTGATTGATGGATAGTCTCAAACAGTCGTAATCGTTAGCTTGGAACTGTCGCTTGAATGTCTCTAACAATGAATCTGACAAATCTATAATGAAACCTGCTGCTTTCTCTGGTGGTACTTCAGACTTGAACTCTTTAAATTTCACTATGTGCGTGTAAGCGGTGGTCCTATATTGTCTGCAAGTCACTTTTGGGGTCTCTCGAATGTGAAAATAATCTTCAGAATCTACCAAAGAACTTACTTTCTTGGTGCATCGTGACTCTTTTGGTTTTGTGGTAGAGGAAGAGGGTGTTGTTTCAGGTTCACTCATGTCATCTTCAAAATCACTGGCATCCACTTGTGCTAACACTTCACTTAGCGTATGTGGCGACACCGAAAGTCGTAGTCGTCTCTTGGTTTCTTCTTTTGGTTTCTTTTCAGGAAGGTGTGATTGTTTCATCTTGATTCAAAAATTTGATTTTACTTCGTTTTACACACTCTCTTTCTATGCATATAGAGAGCTTCTCACACTAAGAGAATATATTCATTCAGCTTTCAGTCTGTGAAGAAGATGGGCATGCAGAATGTGAACACTGCCGCTAAACGTATCGGCGCTGGCAATGCCTTTGCCGCTACCCAACTTGACTCATCTATCGCTGCCGCGTTTGGGAATCACTTCTTTGTACAAGCTACTAAATGATTACATGCCATAATACCAGTATGGTCTTACAGCCCGTGTCACATCTGAGCAGACGTTCAACGACAATGGCAGAGTGATTTAGAGCACTAACAAGATTCACCATCAGAGGTATCTCTCCGGAGTTTGACGTCATAACCCACGCAGATCTCGCAAGCCAAATCCGGCAGCAGTACATGTGAAAAATGTCAATCTTGTACACTTCAGTGACGCGCCATAGCAGGATAGTGCTAAACAAAAGCGACCCTGTGTGGAACATCAGCATAAATACGCCAGCGAAAATCATGGAGGCAGTAGTTCTGTTCTTCGATGATCTGAGAGAAAGCGCTGATTTCGCACGCAATACTGAGTATGTCCACAACCCCCTTACACACAGGATCAGGCGCGATACCAGCAGTGTTAAGATCTATCTATATAACATCTTTCTGGAAATGATTATCCGCGCAGAAACTTCATTTGCGAGGAACTGCAGATTGTTCCCGAAGGTACTCAGCCATCACCAAATAGCATTCTTAGTCCAGACAGCCGAGTGGGCAGAGCCCGTTAATGTACTCCATCTCTTTGACATGGGCGACATATAAATATTTATGGCAAAACTTTTTGCAGACCTGGTATAGCCAGCTAGTTCAGCAAGCGATGAAATCGAAGTGTGGAGTTCGTTGCATGACGCTGCTTTTGCCGCCACCACCGATAAGGCGAAAGGGCCGCTGCGAAACCTTGGTAGCATTGCTAACAGGTGCCTCGAAGAGTGGCGGCAAAACCCTAAGCTTCTCACGATATTTGCCTACGGCGTTAATGGAAGCTGGCATAATTACCAGTTCCATATGCTTCCGCAGCATACGCGATAAGCTGCCTACGAGCTCCTCGACCTTCAGGGGTATATCAGCCAAGCTACCACATAAGTGCATGTTTATTTAAGGTCAAAGAACTCGTTCACGTACACCTCAATCAAAGCTTGTTGCTCTGGGGTGTTTGGTAGTGGCTCCGTCCAGCGCGATCAACTATTTAGAGTCCAGCGGATTCAGGTTCGTCTTGCTTATGCGGTCCACTCACATTTTGACGTGGCCGGTGCGTATGACGGTCATTGTGTGTTATGGTGTGCCCAGTTCATTCCGCTCGGTTAGAGCATCTAGGTACAGTTCGTGCCCAGGTCGACCTCCACGACAGCGTTTGAAAACCCTTGGCCTTTTGGACATCCTTTGCTATATCCTTCTTCTCCACGATGAGCTTTCTGGTGTGCTTTTCGATCGCCTCCTGGTACAGCGGGTACAATCCAAACGCTGGTGTCGTTCATTTCTTCATCTTCTATCATATCGCTGCACATATCGGTTGTCTCGATGCTCAGCAGCAGGCTGTTTGTGTCCGTGTACAGTAGCTTCGCCTTGTCGCGCTTTGATCCGGTTGTTGTAGAAGCAACGAGGTTACCGCGAAATATTGTCTGCGATAGGAACGCTGGGTCGGCAATCATGCGGTGGAGCTTGGCCGCCTCACCCTTGTGCCTCACCAGATCCACCCGGATCCAGTTACGCCGGCTTTCTAAGGCCTTACCAAGGAATGAGTTGTTCATGAACTGTAAACAAATTCTTTCTCAAATTCTGTCTTCACCTTGGTTCTCAGATCCGTGTTGAACTTTGCTTTGGCTAAACTACAGTGCCCGATGAACCTTTGTGCCACCCATCCCGAGACTTTTTGTAGAACTAGAGATTCCTCCGGCAGTGAACCGCGAATGGCCCTTTTTTGCGCTGGTGGGTGACCAGCTTCGTGCATTCAGTAAACTTACCCCCGCCCACAGTTCATTCACTAAAAAATGCTGATAGTCACTCAGCCAGTTATCTGGTACACACAATGCCTCAGAAGTCAACGGGTAGTCGCTGTGCGCATCATGGATCTCCGCAGGGTACATTCGGTTAACCTTAAAAATGTAGCCGTTGGGTGCTTGAGCAGCAATTGTTGCCCAAGGGGTGGCAGGTTGGTCAACCTACTCGAAACCATCAGATGGCAAACCCTGCATCACTGTCGGTCATAGAGATTGTTTGTATCAAGGTAGATTATCCAGCTGCTTGGCTTTCCGCTGTCATAGTCAGGGCACATCGGGTTATTCGCTTTCGCGTGGCGTCGGCTCACCATCGAAGTGCTGCCACGGAGGTCCTTATAAATAAACAGGTGCATATCGAGGTCTGTCAGCAGCACAAGGTTAACACCAGTCTTCTTCTGGAGGGCGTCCCAGCTCAGTCCCGGTGAGCTGTTGTATTGCGCTAAGTCGACGCCGAAGTTTTCCAGCGAAGTGTTCCGAATGGTCTCAGACACATCAGCCAGCAGAAGCACATCGGTCTTCAGGTATAGATCGCGGTAATCCCTCAAAGTTTGACATCCGAATGCCTTCCACACGCTCTGTGCGTGCTCGAAGTATATTTCTCTTATGCTGGCACATCTGAACTGACTGTAAAAGACCTCTATCGGGGGAAGTTGTATTTTATTTTTTCTCAAACCGCTTCCAGCTGCTCATGAATTCGTATTGGTAGATGCCCTTTTTGGTAAGAAGATCAACATTGTGCCCAGTGTTCCACTGCTGCTGTTCATAAACTGCAGGCTGTCGACGAACTGCAACTGACCCATTGAAAAGGCCATGTATTTTTTCCATGATGCTTGGAATGGCGCTGATCTTTTTTGTCAAGACTGTTCCGATGACCTGCATTATGAGGTGGCTGTCGTAACTGCTCAAGTTATGAAACAACTGGCACTTTACTTTATCCTGTGCTGATGTGCAACTTGAGATTGCATGCTTTGTGGGCTGCGCCGCGGTACTTGAAGGTTATGTTGCCGTGGTCCCGCACCAGATGGACCTTCAGTTCTTTGCATAAATGTGGCAGTCCTTCCCTTCCTGAAAGTTCATGGTCATTCCTGCTGGTGGGTGTGCTGTTGAGCATAATCATTGCGGATTATTTCAAATCATTATTTTACATCTACTCATGACTTCGATTTCTCTTACGCATCAAATAGTACCTTGGTTTATTTCGTAACTGTCATTTTATTTGACAGCTCAAGAAAAAACACCTGTCTGATTACTATTATTATTATAGACGATTATGAAATCTATGTTTTGAATTGTTTTGTCTCTCTTAACAACCTTATACTCAACTCTGCCTGTAGTTTAGGAAGAATCATGGTTCAGAATAATCTCGTTACTTAAATGTTAGTCAGATTCACAGCAAATAGATGAAGGAAAAGAAAACATGTAGAAACCTTTTTTCTCTAACATCGAGCAGCAACAGTTTACATGATAATAATCATGACAGGAAAATATTGCTAAGAAATGTTGGCAAAATACCATTTTTAGCGAGAATATTTTTCTTAAGATTTCCGTCACAATACTTCATCTACGGATTTTAAATGCAGATTGTGCACGCACTATAAATTTGTTTTTATTTTAAATGTTGAAAAAGCCGACACTTTAATCTTCAACGCCCACTGGCAGGCTATAGTTGATTATATTGATTAGCAACAGCGATGAAGAACTGCAATTCGATCACATTTGAACACCTAGAGGACATGAAATCAGGCAATAATGCAATGTTTTTCCTGGTAAGCTATGAAAATAAATATCAAGGTCATATTTTATTCATTTATATCATTTATATATATATATATATATATATATATATATATATATATATATATATATATATATAAACATAAACATAGACACATATATATATATATATATATATATATATATATATATATATATATATGTGTGTGTGTGTGTGTATGTGTGTGTGTGTATAATGTGGATAAAAATTACGAGATATATATCTTTAAGCACCTACCTAGGTTACCATTATATAAGATTTGTCGAGTTGTCCACTATATGTTGATCGATATGTCTGGATAGTTTTTGCACAAACATTCCAGATAAGTGCACGATATATTGTAACTCTTTAATACCAACCTACTGTACATTTAGACTTAGTGGCGCAATCACTTTAGGATATCGATATGTCCTGTAAACATAACGATGTACATATCCTACGGGAACACATAGGAATTATATCCCTTAATATTAGGTCAGAGATCATAGGGTGTAAGCACATTATAACGAAACAGATACAAATTATATCCCTTAATATTAGGTCAGAGGTCATAGAGGGTAAACACATTACAATCAAATGAGTATATTTACGAATTTGTATATTCCATAAAATATGTAAAAATGTGGATTCATCTTGCAGTATATATAATTTTGTATACAGCATACCGAAAATGTTCTGCTTGTTACCAGCTTAGTCGTTGAAATCAATTCTAGGCGGAGACCGTTTTACCCCTCATGACCTCTGACCGTGTTTCTTCTATTCGTTTAAAGCCAAATTAGTTGTGATTGTGGAGAAAGTGGCGATTAATTTATTCTACCCATATGCGAAGAAATATAGATTTAGGTACTAGCATTAAAACATAGATGTAGACCCAATAATTTAGGGCAAGTGTGCCTGTCTTTGCCTTTTATCTGACCACGAATAACAGGAGGTACTGAATAAATTACTTAATGTATACTTATGCTTTTACTTTTTAGCATTTTTCCAGAATCATCATCAAAGATGATCCGAATGCAACACCGTGGTTAATATTAAGCGTCTGATCGTTACTTGTATTAGCAATTGATTTCGTCACTGAACCACCAAAAAGGAAAGAAAATCTATGATAGGCGGGTCACCAAAGCCAAATTGAAATAATGAAATATACTAAATGATAACAAGAAGGACTTTGGTAGCGCTGTTGCTAAACATTTGTCTCCTTTGCAAGAAACTTGAGGCTGCTTAAATATGATATGGTTACACGCCGTTTCGCAGCCAAACACCGTTTTGAGAGGGCACTGTGCCGTTTCCTGACAAGATAATTACAGACCGATAATTGATAGGGATAAAGTCGACTGAATCTTGCTTTACGTTTGCTTCCACTTGAGTAATTTACTTTATATATCAAATGAACTTTATCTCTTTAGTATTCATTACAGTATCAACATTATTAATAGATATACATTAAATCAAATTCACTAGCAGTCTATTTTTGTCAATTGATTTTACAGACTCTTTTTAATTTTAATTTTTTTATTTTTTGTTTATTTTTACGTTTTTTATCCATTGCTATGAAATACGTAAATCTCAAAATTAGAAAACGTTAAATATGGGGAGAATATCCGCAATTTAGAATTTTGAGAGACATGCAGCATTCTGTCATGTGCATGAAAAAGTCTATTTGCAAATGACGTAGTGTCATTGTCTTCAAACAACACCTATTGTGCAAATAGTGTATGTATTTTATATGAGACATATCTGGTGTAATAATAATTTAGGCAAACATCCATAAGAATCAAGAAAGAAAATCAACAAGCAGCAAAATATTTAACCGCTAATTATGACAGGTTTCCTGAGACATTTACATAAATGCAGTTTCCACAGACAGTCTGCAGAAGTAATTAGAATCTCGCCGTTGACCTTTACGGCTATAATATATTCTCGGGTCCTGCGTTGTTTAAGCTAATATCGCAAAGGCATGAATAGGTTCAGGTTGTAATACAAATTGATCATATTTTACTGTGTCCTTTTCAACTCATTGGGAAAATACTTCTAGTTTAGAACTTCAATATTTGTTTCCTAACATCGATGAAATTCTCAATTTTGATTATATTTATCGCATTTTATCATTCAAAAGTGTTGGGATAGAGGTGTGGAAGAATTAAGAACAGAACAAAGTTCGAGCCTCCTACTGCAAATAATAGTTGTGAGTATTTGAGCGCATTGGGATATCTGGATTTTCAGAACGTTCAGACCAATTATGTTGTATGATCCATGTTTGCAGAAATGAGACCTTAGAGCACTTTTACAGATTTTTACATAATCGCAGGTTTATTTGCTTATAAGGCATACAATTTTCCAGCTATGTGAATAAATGTAAATATCCTTCTCGGTGTCTCGATATTGCGATTGCAACATGTAATGATTGCTCAAGTTATTGCGAGTACAACTTATATAACATTTGTATATTTCATTTTTTCAGATAGATAGATAGATATATAAATAGATATATTGATAAACGTAGAGGAAATTACAAGTTATAAAGCTATTTCAAAATGCCTCTAAAATCTTTAAAATATATAGTAATCTATGCAGAATCAATCGAATTATAGTATATGTTTCGTGACTAGGTTTAGCTAAACTATATGGTACTTGTTTCTTTAAATAGATTGACAATTCACATGGTGCACAACACGTGCAATTGGTTTCTCGTCCCACCACAATCGACGAATTGACACTTCACCCGCTATTACAATATTGCTTTTTACGTATTGAAGAGCTCCAAAGGTTATGGGTCATTCAGAGTAAAACGGTCTCCGTTTAGAAGGAATTACGACAATGACACGCACAATTTACGCAGATTTCAGGTATGTTATACAAACGTTTATGCCCACTGTGAATTTAGACCGAATTCATGCATTTTTGGGGCTTAAATAATTTGTTTCACAAATCCGAATTACCGAGCACAACGTAATTTTACCACTATAGACTTCAGACTGTATGCAAAGGGAAGTCACTCGTATCAACCTTCGGAGAAATATTGATTTTTCTATTATTGTTCTGAAACCTACATGTCAATACTGGTAAAATGATGTGAATACACATAGCCAACGAGTTCCTTTTGGAATATAAGCAGATACAATGTGTGCGTGGAGGTGTTCGTGGCAATCATTTTTACTGTTTTTAATCTCATTTGGTCAGAAAATTACTAACGTAAGAACAAACCGATCAATCGATATCGTTTAGGATGGATTGATATCTGCTGACTGTAGCTGGGCATGCCTATGTTGTTAATGCCGTCTAAAATTGGATTCAAGTCTTTTTTGATTTTGCATCTAAATCAGTAATTGCCAGGATCTTTTTTTATTTTGCACCTGGATCAGTAATTGATAGGGTCTTATGGGGTTTTGCAACTGAATTAGTAATTTCTATGGTCTTTTTTGATTTTGCAACTGAGTCAGTAATTTCTAGGGTCTTCTTTTATTTTGCAACGGAAGCAGTAGTTTATAGGGTCAAAAAAGGATAATTAAGATTTAAAAATAGATAGCAATAAATCTGCAAAAGTTTTAAGCACACCACATTAGCCATTGAATTTAAATACTAGTAAATTAATCCTGAGGAAATATGAATCGGATTATGTAAATGTGTACTAGTAGAGCGAAGTTGACGAAGAAAGGTCTTTAATTTGGGTAGAAGTTTAGAAAGGTTGGAAGTATGTGCAAACGTATGGCCCCACTCAAGAAACTAAACAGACAAAGCTTTAAACATGAATAGGAACCAGAGCGGCATGTTCCGTTCCTTTTCTATTTGTACATAGGTCCCATATCAATAACCTCTAAAACACTTACTGTCCAAGGGTTTGAAGCACAATTCCAAAACATTAGAAACACTTACTGTCCAAGGGTTTTGAAGCACAATTCCAAAACATTAGAAACACTTACTGTCCAAGGGTTTTGAAGCACAATTCCAAAACATTAGAAACACTTACTGTCCAAGGGTTTTGAAGCACAATTCCAAAACATTAGAAACACTTACTGTCCAAGGGTTTTGAAGCACAATTCCAAAACATTAGAAACACTTACTGTCCAAGGGTTTTGAAGCACAATTCCACAACATTAGAAACACTTACTGTCCAAGGGTTTTGAAGCACAATTCCAAAACATTAGAAACACTTACTGTCCAAGGGTTTTGAAGCACAATTCCAAAACATTAGAAACACTTACTGTCCAAGGGTTTTGAAGCACAATTTCAAAACATTCGAAACACTTACTGTCCAAGGGTTTTGAAGCACAATTCCAAAACATTAGAAACACTTACTGTCCAAGGGTTTTGAAGTACAATTCCAAAACATTAGAAACACTTACTGTCCAAGGGTTTTGAAGCACAATTCCAAAACATTAGAAACACTTACTGTCCAAGGGTTTTGAAGCACAATTCCAAAACATTAGAAACACTTACTGTCAAGGGTTTTGAAGCACAATTCCAAAACATTAGAAAGCCTCTTGAAAAGAAAGTAAATTCATAATCCATAGTGAGACCTTTTGGTCTTAAAAGGTGTGAGAGTTGTTTCGCACATCATGCAAACGCACTCAGAGGAACGCACACTAAAACGGACAGGTTCATATATTCGTGAAGTTAATATAATTAATTTGATAGGAAACCAAGAGTTTCACTGAAAAAAATGTTTTCCGAATTTACTATGCAGAGATAGTTCACAAATTGAACACAGCTGACATATTTGAAGAAATATCAACAAAAAGTCGTTTTAGTAGGTTTGTACATACTTTTTGTAATTTATGTACATCTTAAAGCAATGCTTGATCCGATCAGCTCAAACACAAATAGCGGAGGTCTATGTCCACGTTGTCCGTTGTAGGTGGTACCAACAAATACAATTCAGCGACTATTTCAAAGATTACCCTTTGGCAGCAGAAAAACTAATTCATAGTGAAGATGATTTATCTCCATTACCGAAGAAATTGATAGAAGTTGAAATACATGAAAAATGTTAGTTTTACACTTCATTCACTGCCCCTCCCCCCCCCCCCCCCCCCCCCCCCCCCCCATCGTCAGAGATAATTTTATTACCAATGTGCCGTTATTTTCTGAGATAATATAAAAATGTTCATAAAAAATGGGTTGTTTTATTTCTCCATAGAAAAGGTTGTGAACTTTCACATTTGTACACGTGTTGACCCACACGAATGATAGAGTGCAGGATCTTTTTGATAAAAAAATAATGTCATGGCCACGATTTTATTCCACGGATCACTTAAGGTAAACCGCTATTGTCACATTACAAAAACAAACATCATTATCGTAAATAAATGCCAACCACGTAAACATGCACGGATGAAATAATGGGGCAATATTTACCTAATGGGCTATCTGAAAGAAATGAAGGAGTGCACTTCTTTGACTTGAAGTTTTCATATTATAAGAACGCAGCTCTATAATATCTCTGTTCTTGTATAATGCCATTTAGTGGCAAAAAGACTTAATGGTAAGATAAAATAATAAACGGACTGGTTCAAGCTGATATCAAAGAATCTTAATCCCATATTAATAATCTTTGGGTTTGTTCATATCCTGCTACATTGTATACCTAATACACATTGATTTCCGTTTTTGTTTATGAAAAAACTGATCCGTGACAATCTTCCACACGCAGTATGTGTGTATGTACATAAATAACTTTAAGGACCTACGATAGTTGTCCTTAAAATGACTTCTCCAGTTGTCTACCAGATTTTGATCGGTAGGTCTGAAAATATTTTAGGCTGACCTCGGAGATAAGTGCACTCGTTTTTTTAAGGCTTTTTTTAAAAAAACAAAACTTCTATTGCACACCTTTCGACTTAGATCTTAATACTGTAATCATGTTAATGTGTCGATATGTCCCACGAACATAGCGATATGTGCATTATATGAGGACACATACGAACTATGTCCCATTACAATCATGATTTGTGATTTTTGGGGTGTATCACCATT
Organism: Margaritifera margaritifera; assembly: GCA_029931535.1. NCBI lineage: Eukaryota > Metazoa > Mollusca > Bivalvia > Unionida > Margaritiferidae > Margaritifera > Margaritifera margaritifera. Next base: position 5,198,433 of record JAQPZY010001661.1, on the reverse strand, counting down.
TTTAGCACATGATAGGCTATACATTGCGGCCAGTATATTCGGTGGAAGACGATCCCTGAAAGACTGTGGGAAAAACCACCGACCCACGGGAAGCTACTGACAAGCTTTCTTACATACCCACATTGGTTGGTCCAAGATTCTAACCCACGCGGACAGAGGTGAGATGTGAGTGATCTGCAAAGGCGAGCGCCATAGACTACTCGGCCACGCGGGGCTCCACATTTACAAACAACGGCATAGTCATTTGAATTTGCAAATTGCACATAATATGTAGGAATCTGGGATCATCTTACAGTAGACATAATCGCTTACACAAGATCTGGAGAATAGTCTGCTTTGTATCAGCGTAGTCGCCAAAATCATTTCTAGATGAAGACCGTTTACTCCGAATGACCATTGATCTTTGTTGATGAGTGCGTTTAAAGGCAAAATGGCTAAGATAAGGGTTGAAATGTTGGTTCATGTACGCTACTCGTATATAGATAGAGGAAGTGATTTAGGTACAATCTTTCAACACGCCTGTCGACCGATACATTCAGGTTAAGTGTATTTCCCAGGTCTTTGTCTGACTACGCATGACGGGAAGTACTGAATCACGTCCCTGATTTTCTGTAGTGCTTTTACTGTTTTTTTAAGCCGTTTTTCAAAAGCACAAAAGAGGGTCGGATTTTTATATAACAGTTAATGTTTCAATGTTGTGATTGTTGTGTTGTGTTAAATTGTTTAAATCAATAAATCGTCATTGTACTAGAGGAAAATAGTAATGTCTATATAGGTTGAGGAGAAACAGTTACAACATATATATATATATATATATATATATATATATATATATATATATATATATATATATATATATATATATCTGAAGTATCAAAGGAATATTTCTGAAGGTCTCTGTAGTCAAGACTTTGAATTCTCTGACGCATAAAATAGCACAATGGTCTATAATTTACATGTAATTTAATTTCATAGTTCAAGAAAAACACATGTCGAATTATTATAATAGGCGATAATAAATCTTTGTTTTGTTTTATTTTGTTTTGAACACTAAACTTTGTTGTACCTATAGTTAAGGAAGAGTCGTGACTACGAAATAATCTCGCTATTTAAAAGTCAGTCGGATATATAAGATGGCTTCGAGTATAAATACAAAGATTGAATGCTTACAAATACATATGCAGACAAAAAAATTTTTAAAAAATAAACAGCATTCACCTGTAATATTTAGAAAATTTCTCACATTTGGCAAGAACATTTTAAACGATAATAATGATGAAACAAGAACATTTTACATGATAATAATGATGAGGCAATAACATTTTACATGATAATAATGATGAGACAGAACATTTTACATGATACTAATGATGAGGCAAGAACATTTTACATGATAATAATGATGAGGCAAGAACATTTTACATGATAATAATGATGAGACAAGAACATTTTACATGATAATAATGATGAGGCAAGAACATTGTACATGATAATAATGATGAGGCAAGAACATTTTACATGACAATAATGATGAAGCAAAGACATTTTACATTATAATAATGATGAGGTAGGAAAATATATCTTAAAAGAGCCAGTTCAATGATTAAGTGGACCTAAGTAGGGAAGAATCTTCAACAAAAGGTGTTAATAGATTATTTTCAACAAGAAAAAAAAGGTGACAACAGATTATTTTCAGTACGAATATTATTTCGGTCGCGATGAAAGACTCACGGTACCTCGCACACAAATTTTCAATTCAGATTCAAATTAAATGCATGCAACTTAAAGAGAAGTTTATCATCAGCTATATGTATGATTGACTTGGGGTTTTCTGTGTTGCAGTATGAAATGTCATTACAGAAAAAATTGCTCCTGTTAAAAATTCTATTTAGTTGCATCATATCGCAGTTCATTCCTGTTGTGTAAATCTCATGTGGCGGAATAAATTACTAGGAGATAGCATCAAAAGAGATAGGAAGACCGTAAATCAACAGTGGAGATAGGCATATTTTAAAATGGTCCTGATGTTATCTTTGGAAACAGTTCGTGACTGATTAAGAAACAGATTTCATGAAATGAAGACCAATAGAATGAGCGCAAAGAGAAGAGTCTATTTCACTGATTATAATCAACAACCGGCTGATAATTATCGTGAGCAATCGACTATTTTGTACACAACAAAGCCAAAATAGTACCAACAGTTAATGATTGACGCAGTCATAATATAAAAGTGCACGAAGACAATTGACATCCACTCACCAGGTGTTCAAAAAATAGTACCAACAGTTAATGATTGACACAGTCATAGTATAAAAGTGCACGAAGACAATTGACATCCACTCACCAGGTGTTGAAACGAGAGGTACTGGCACAACACTGTTAGTACCATTTGAACTTTGTGGATTAAAGACGTTAAACAAATTCCAATTGATTTCAAATTATTCATTCTATGTCTGATCAATGCCAAGACTTTTTAAATATAGAATAATAATGAAATAATTCAGAAGAAACAAACAAACCTACAAAAAAACATAATATTTGTTTTTACAAATGCAGGTAAATATTAAATTTACGGAATGAAATTGGTAAAAAGCCGAGTTGAAACACATGAGTTAAAAAATGCTCTTTTTTTCCTTTGTTTCTTCACTGATTTCATTCGGCAGAGATCGTCCATTAATTGAAAAATTCGTATAGATTTTAAATGATTCATTTAGCGTGTAAACAAGGTGACGACTATTTAAATATATAATAATAAGAAATAATAATTAAAATCAAATAGAAATAGATTTAAGTCAACAAACTAATAATGTTTCAAATGAAGATGAAAATTAAATAAAAGGAATAAATTCGATAGAAAACGGAGTGTTGAATAAAACATAATCATGTTTGTTGCTCCGTATTTGAGCGGGGATCGTTCATTAATTGAACACAGCTGATTATTTTGAGGAAATAGAAAAAAAATGTTTAAAATCGATATTCAAGTGTACATATTTTATTTTTCATTTTGTTTCGTTAAACAACGCTTGATCCGATTATAAAGACAGATTTATGGACAATTAGCTCAAGCAAAAATAGCTAACACGGGAACATGTTTACATTGTTGATGATGAGTTATGCCAACAATTAAAATCCAGTGTCTGCTGTTTATAAGACATGCATTTATCCACTCTTGCACTGATCATTTAGAGACAAGATAAAATGTTTTTCAATAACTGTCACGTCTTTCATTTACTTCAATCAGCTATATCATTATCTTCTGACTCGTTGCGTAAGATTATTTTATATATAGATATACCCGGGCTGTAAAGTTATATATGCAGAGGTTTTTATGATTTTCTACGATATTATTCTAAGCTTCGGGGAATGAATATTTTTGTCCCATTTAAAAAGTATTACATTTTCACATGTTTACACATATTTTTTTAGACATCAAACGGTTGCCTTGATTGAATGCATATCAACTAGCCGTCTACATCTTGTTCGCTCCGCCGCAGTTCTGCACTATTTGTCCTCCTAGGATGGCTGGTCTAATGCTTTTGTGTTCATTTGTGAAATAATAACATAAGTATGACGTGTTTAGTATTGTGTAAAGTAATGTCCTTTGGGAACACTTGAGTTGGAATTTCTCGATACATCATCTAAGTACACAGTCCACAGTAGAATGCAGAGATAACACTTTCCGCTCTGTTCGGTGTATATTTGTAATTCTCTATAATAACTTCTATATACCTTGATTTCTGTAGTAGGAATCCAGATGGACTGTGTACTTAGATGAGAATTAATTACATGCGGGTATGTATGCTACGCACGAATGCATATACCATGAACTTTGTAGTATCATTTTTGGTGATGTGTGCATGGTCGAGATGGTATAAGAGTTGGTGCTTACAGGCAAGGCAATAGGTGCCTAAACTCGCGGATCCTGGCCGAATCTCCGGAAAGTACAAATTAAAATCCTGTAACCTGTATTATGATAATATTATTTATTCGTGTATATATATATATATATATATATATATATATATATATATATATATGTGTGTGTGTGTGTGTGTGTGTGTGTGTGTGTGTGTATCCTTATATATAAGGATTAAGTATAGAATGGTAAATTGAACGGCTATATCATCGTGTCAGGCTGATACATATAAAAAAATCTTCCTTACATATTAATGGTGATAAGGTTAGTCCATACCTTCCCGCATTGCGAATGCAATATACATTGCTTTCCATTTTTATTTATGATAAAACGTCACGTTACAATCTAGGACACTCTCCGGCAGACGTTATCTGAGGATATTAATTACTAATAGCGAAGAAAACCTAAAACTGGATACTCTTGATAAAATATACATTTTCTTGGGAGATAACTCCTACAAAAAAAACGAGATAACATTTGCTAAATTAATAGCGAGATAACATTACTAAAATGGGAAGATAACTCTTGCTACTAAAATATTTCAATAATAAAGTGGAGATAACACAATCCAAAAGCTTAAAGGATGTAGAACTCTTACGGAGAAAAGAAGAGGCACACTTATTAAAATATAAATATACAGGGAGCTTCTTACTAATTTTGTATAAACTGTAGAGGAGATAACTATTACCTTTAAATAAATTAAAAACTTTTTGTTAAATTGAAAAAATTTAAAGTAAACATTTTTTCTTAAACAAACTTAAATATACCCATACATACAAACAAGCACAAATATGTATTTTCAAAATGTTTGGTTTTTCCTTCTCTTTTTTCTTCACTAATTTGTTTTCCTAAATATGTTAAATGGCCAATTGCTTGTGACCTTTTACGTTCAGTATTTTGTAATAGTTCTTTTATTTGTATATTGCTTTTGCTATGCATTTGTTTCTTTTGAAATGTCAGTTTTTATATCTTTTGTCTCTTTATCGTATATTTCTGAGTCAATATTTATATGATATTAATCTTTATTTGACTACTTTAACAGCATCAACATAACTTGATGATTCTTTTTCTTCATCTAAATAAAATAATCTAGTAGGTAACTTCTGAACTTGTTCACTGTGCTTCTTCTCGCCTATTAAAGTCTCTGCTTCTATAACCTGCTTATTAAATGATTCATTTGTGTTAATTACTTGCATTTCTATGACATCTGATGCTGATATCGCTTGCTTGCTCTCTGCTTTTGATATAAGTGGATTAAGAGCTTGTTGAGATAGGATTAATGTATAACTTCTAGTCGTGATATCAGTACTTTTCCCTGTCTTTAAATCCTATTCACTTTAAAAATTCAGTTCCATCTTTATTCCCTGCTATAGTGCTAGTCAATAACATTTTTCCTGGATCACTATTTAAGAAATATATAACTTATATTTATTTATTTCATAATACATCTATGTACAATAATTAATTACTAAATGAGGTTTAATTAAATCATACTGATATACATGTATATTCAAGCTATGCATAGCATGTTTATTTTTTTATTTTTTGTTTATATTCATCAACCATATTATTCAAGACTACACTTACGGAAGCCTGAAATCACTCATCAGTTAAATTAGCAATAGAAGGCACATTAATTACCACGTCTATCGTTTGATCATCATCATGAGTGTCATCATAACTGATTGAAAATCTTTAAATTCCGCTCCACCAACTTGTGCCATTTTACACTATTTAAATGCAGCAAAAACAAATCGAAAACGAATTAGGTTTCTCCGAAGCTGGAATAGAAGAGGATACACCCTATTTAAACGAAGACGGAATAGACGAAGAATACAAGCAGGAATTGGCAATTAGTATAGAAAAATTGAACACACAAGGAAATAACTGGTAAACACGTAACTGACAAGGAGTTGAATAAAATAGATTAAAAATAAATGAAGAAATATATATATATATATATATATATATATATATATATATATATATATATATACATATATATATATTTGTTTTTGCTTTTGTAAATGTTAGATCAGCTACAATGTCAAAGTCAGTGTCCCGTTTAATAATACTAGTAATAACATATTTGATGCGTAAATGTAGTCCAATTGATAACTTATATGAATTACAAAAAGAGTTGAAAAAAGAAAACTTATCAACAAACGGAATTAGATACTCGACTGGGTTTTCATCTTTTATGTTGGGATTGCAAATTTCAGTATTAAGTGCTAGCTTGAAAACTTTCAAACAAATTACTTTTATAAGAAAACAAATGAAAACCAGGAAGAAAATGAATAGTTCTGACGCTACATAAGAACGTAAGTACTATTTATTTACAATATCTTTTTTAATATTAATTTAGAGTATTTGTAAGTTTTAAAAATATCTTTGAAAAAAAAAGCTTGAATAACTTCGTTTTAGAAAAGAAAACGTAATTTTGTTCCAAATTAAATGGATGGTGGTAAAAGTAAAACTGACGATCGTTCTAATGTTCCTACAGCATCAGAGAATGTAACATCACATTAAATGAAAGATCTCCGTAGAGTTTAACGTGGAAAACAACTTGGCAAATGTTCACAATCATTTAAAAAAGCCAAAGCAGAAACATTTTTTTAAAAAGCAAAGATTTGTGACTGAGAGAACTGAAATCAAAACTTGGTTACACTGTGGCAAAATATAAAACAACATTTCTTATTTGATAGGTGGTGTAGTTGTTGAATAGGAATAGGCATTATGTATTCAAAGAACGCTATTTTTAAAAACAAAACACCTCAAGAAGAATCAGCGAAAATGGATCATAATAACACCAGAGACTACAATTTGGGTATAAATAAAGTAAATTCATTTGCAGAAATGTTGTTGGGGAGTAAGCGGAGTAAAAGCATAGGACTAAATACAAAGATTGCATAAAATTAACTTTATAAAAATGGCAAGCGAAAGGAACAACATACTGTTATGTATGATGTTTATATAATATTGTGGATATTTTGGGAAATTGTAAGTGTTTCTTCGCTTTGGTGTTTGCTTAAATCTTAATGTTTATCATGAAAAACATGTTTAACTAGTGTCCTTGAATTAGGTTGTTTTGATCAATATGTTTTCTCAATTTGAAGGTCAAGGTTGATTGTTGTTTACAAGTAAAATTCCATTAAGATGACACATGTTCTAGAACATTCTGTCATGTGACCAATCTTTATATATGCCATGTTTGGTGGACATTTATTCAGTTTTGACATTACCATCAGTCTTGTAAAGAGCTATTACAGTTGTGAAAATTCATTCCAAATTCTAAGAGAGGAATTATTTTAAATATTCATTGGATTATAACAGTGCTCATAAACTTTTGGATTTTGGATTTTTAATTGATGATTTTGGAATTTAAGTGAACTTATTCAGAGATTTTGGAATACTTCATTTAGACATCAGCACATCAAGATTACTAGTACATCAGGACTTTGGAGACCACTAGCACATCATAACATTCAAGGACACAGCCGTGAATTCGGAACATTCTATATTTAGGACTTGTGATTAGAACAATCATTCTTATTGGATTATTAGGATTTCAAAACACATTACTGTAAGTGACTTTTTGATTTTTCATTTTAATTATCTAGTAATAAATTGCTTGTTGATTTTTTTACTTGATTTGTTGGTTTCACTTTCTTTCTGTTACATTTTTCTTAGATCATAGAGTCGTAACAGAAATTGGGGGCTCGTCCGGGATTGAATTTCTTTAAAGCATATTAGAGATATTAAATTTATCTTTGAAATTCATATTGATTTTGTCTCTGAATTTTTTTTGTCTTTGGCAAAGATTTTTAAATAGAGAAATTTTTGTGTGTGAAACCAACAAGCATTTACAGTGGCATCTAATGTTCAGAATTTCATTTCAAAACCTACCCAGGAGGGGTTAGAGTGCATGAGAAAGGATGAGTTGCTCGAGCTTGCCAGAAAATACAGTCTATCTGAGGCAAAAGTATCATTGACAAAACAGGAGACAAAGATTATTTTAAATCAGTATTTAGTAGGAAAGGGAATTTTTGAAAATAGTGCTTTAAGTTTGAAGAGAAAGCCTGTATCTGGTTCTGACAGGAAATTAAGGGAATTAGAGTTAAAGAACCAGATGGATTTAGAATTGGCAAAGCTTCAGATTCAGAGAGAGAGAGAGAAAGAAGAGAGGCAGATACAGATGGAGAGAGAGAAAGAAGAGAGGCAGATGGAGAGAGAAAAAGAAGAGAGGCAGATGGAGAGAGAGAGAGAGAAAGAAGATAGACAAATACAAATGCAGATGCAGATGCAAAGAGAAGAAAGGGAAATGCAATTTAAGTTAAGAGAATTAGAACTTGCAAGCAGAGCACACTCCACTCCTTTAAATACAAGTTCAGGTTTTGATGTTACTAGATATATTAGGTTAGTACCTCCTTTTCAGGAAAAAGAAGTAGATAAATACTTTCTTCATTTCGAGAAAATAGCTGAAAACTTGAAATGGCCCAGAGAGCATTGGACTTTGTTATTACAAAGTGTACTAATTGGCAAAGCTCGTGAAGTCTACATTTCACTGTCAGTACAACAAAGCACTGATTATGATGTGGTTAGGGAGTACATCTTGAAAGCTTATGAGTTGGTACCAGAGGCATATCGACAAAGGTTTAGGAATTGTAGAAAAGAAACTGGACAAACTCATGTCGAATTTGCAAGGGATAAAGAACAACTATTTGATAGGTGGTGCTCAGCCAAGAAAGTTGATCAAGATTATGATAACCTCCGACAGCTCGTATTAATTGAAGAGTTCAAGAGGTGCATCCATAGTGATGTTAAAACCTATCTTGACGAGCAGAATGTGGAAACTTTGGAAAATGCTGCTCGTATGGCTGATGATTATTCCTTGACTCACAAAATTTCATTTGGTAATAAATCGTCCTCTCAGCAGTTTTCTGGTAAAAAACCATTTCAATCTCATTCGAGTACTTCCAAATTCCACAACAGCACAACTGTTAGGAATCAAACATCTGATAAGACTGATCAGAAATCCTTATCTCTTCCTACGTGCACTTATTGTAAAACGAAAGGGCACGTTATTTCTGATTGCTTCAAGTTGAAAAATAAGCAACAGAGAAAAGACAGAGCTTTTCCAAATGCTCTTATTTCTACGAGGTCAAGGTCACGGTCTTGTATTGAAAGCAATACATTTGTTGGGTCAAACAAACCCCAGTCTGATTCTATTTTGGAGGCTTATGAACCATTCATGCCAGAAGGTTCTATATCACTTATTGGTGATTCTGCCAAACCTATCCCAATTAAAATATTAAGGGACACTGGAGCTTCTCAGAGTCTTTTATTATCAGGTACTTTGCCTTTGTCTGAGGAGTCTTCTTCAAGTGAAAGTGTTCTTGTTCAGGGAGTTGAGTGCGGCTTTGTAAATGTTCCTCTCCATTGTGTAAATTTGGCATCAGACTTAGTTTCTGGACCTGTGACTGTTGGGGCAGTGACTTCTTTACCCATAGAGGGTGTTCATTTATTACTAGGCAATGACCTAGCTGGAGATAAGGTTGTGGTTAATCCACTTGTAACTGACAAGCCTTGTTTGGATCAGAAAGTTGATCCTGTCGAAACTGAAATCCCTGATTTGTACCCTGCTTGTGCAGTTACTAGAGCTATGGCAAAAAGAGCTCTTGAGAGTGATGTTGATCAGGATATTATTCCTTTAGCTGACAAATGTATTGGTCAGTTTTTTGATGAGGTCACTTTTTCCTCAGGTATTGATCAATCAAATGGTATTGATCACAGTGATCCTCTTTTGGCAACTCATTCTCTTTGTCCTAATCAGGATGACAAACGACAATCCCTTGTCGTTGAAAAGGAGCAAGATCCCGAGATATCTTGTTTGTTTCAGAGGGCTATTAGTGAAACGGAGGCCACACAAGTTCCAGTGTGTTACTTTGTGAAAAATGGGGTCCTTATGAGGAAATTGAGACCACCTGATGTACCCGCTGGTGACGAGTGGTCAGTGAGCTATCAAATTGTTGTTCCTAAGTCATATCGACAGGAAATTCTTAATTTAGCCCATGAAACTCCTTTGGCTGGTCATTTAGGAGTCCGTAAGACTTATCACAAGATCTTGAATCATTTTTATTGGCCGAAACTCAAAAGTGATGTTTCTAAATACTGCAGATCTTGTCACACTTGTCAAATGGTAGGAAAACCCAATCAGAAGATACCTAAGGCTCATCTGCAACCTATTCCTGCACTTGATGAACCATTTAGTAGAATAATGGTAGACTGTGTTGGTCCTTTACCTAAAACCAAGTTAGGCAACCAATACTTGTTGACCATCATGTGTGCATCTACAAGATTTCCAGAGGCAATTCCTCTGAGAAATATAAAAACTAAAACTATTGTGAAAGCTTTGGTGAAGTTTTTTACACTTGTTGGCCTTCCCAAATCTGTCCAGTCAGATCAAGGGTCAAATTTTATGTCTGGAATTTTCCAACAAGTTATGCATGAATTAGGCATCCAACAGTTTAAATCTTCTGCCTATCACCCTGAAAGTCAAGGTGCTTTGGAAAGATTTCATCAAACTTTGAAGAATATGATTCGATCATATTGCTTTGATACAGAAAAGGATTGGGATGAGGGTGTTCATTTGCTGTTGTTTGCTGTTAAGGAATCAGTTCAAGAGTCGTTGGGTTTTAGTCCCTTTGAACTAGTTTTTGGTCATACTGTCCGTGGACCATTGAAATTATTGAAAGAGAAACTTCTTTCAAATGAAGACTCAAAGTTTAATCTTCTTGATTATGTCTCTGATTTCAAATACAAGTTGTCAAAGGCCTGTGAAGCAGCAAGAACTAATCTTCACACTACTCAGTCAAAAATGAAATTAAGGTATGACAGAAATACACAGGAAAGGAGTTTTAAACATGGTGACAAAGTTCTGGCTCTCTTTCCCATACCTCAGAATCCTCTTCAGGCTAAATTTTATGGTCCTTATACCGTTGAAAAGAAAGTAAATGACTTAAATTATATCATTAACACTCATGAAAGACGGAAACAGAAACAACTTTGTCATATAAATATGTTAAAGGAATATTTTGACAGAGATAGCCCAGCTAATTATTCTGTTAATTTAGTTGTACCTGTCCCACACAGTGAAGATATCAACGATGGAGTACGATCAGACTATAGTGACTCTGGTATAACCAATCTTCGGAATTCAGAAATATTGAACAACCTAGACCAGAAACTTTCACATCTACAACAACAGGAAAGAAATGAACTAAAACAGCTATTACATGACTATGAGCACTTGTTTCCTGATGTTCCAACACGAACAAGTAAAATTTATCATGACGTTGACATTGTAGATTCTGCGCCTGTGAAACAGCATCCTTATAGGATGAATCCTCTCAAACAGAACTATCTGAAGAAAGAAATTCAGTATCTACTGGAGAATGATTTCATAGAACCAAGTAAAAGTAACTGGAGTTCACCATGTATTCTTGTTCCCAAGCCAGATAATACATTCCGTATGTGTGCTGACTATAGAAAAGTCAACAGTGTCACCAAAACTGATTCATTTCCAATCCCAAGAATGGACGATTGCATTGATAAAATTGGAAATGCGGAATATGTCACCAAGTTTGACCTTTTAAAAGGATTCTGGCAAATTCCACTGACGGAAAGGGCAAAAGAAATTTCAACATTTGTAACTTCAGATGGACTTTATCAATATAAAGTTATGCCGTTTGGAATGAAAAATTCGCCTGCAACGTTTCAACGTCTGATGAACATGATAACATTTAGTCTTGATAATTGTGACGCTTATATCGATGACGTCATTATCTACAACAACACCTGGGAAGATCATTTGGAAACCATTCGAAAATTCTTCGATCGACTCAGTGATGCGAATCTGACAATTAATTTGAGCAAAAGTGAGTTTTGCCATGCTTGTGTCACATTTTTAGGACATATTGTGGGACAAGGTCAAGTTAAACCTATAGAAGCTAAGGTCAAAGCTATCTCTGAATTTCAAGTTCCAATTTGTAAAAAGCAACTGATGCGATTTCTAGGTATGGCTGGATATTATCGGAAATTTTGTTCCAATTTTTCCAAAATTGCTGAACCTTTGACAAGTTTATTGAGTAAGAAAGCCAAGTTTTATTGGTCTGACAAGTGTCAGGAATCTTTTGACAAGTTAAAGGCCATGCTTAAGAATGCACCAGTTCTTTCTGCACCAAATTTCAGCCAATCATTTAAATTATCTGTTGATGCAAGTGATGTAGGGGTTGGTGGAGTATTGATTCAGGAAGACAAAAGTGGTGTGGATCACCCTGTGTGTTATTTTTCTAAAAAACTAAACAAGCACCAGAAAAATTATTCCACAAATGAGAAGGAATGTTTGGCTTTGATATTGGCTTTACAGCATTTTGAAGTGTATGTTACCTCAGCTCTTTCTCCAATTATTGTGTACAGTGATCACAATCCCCTTACTTTCATCAATAAAATGAAAGATAAAAATCGGAGATTGTTGAGATGGAGTTTGATATTGCAGGAATATAACATTGACATCAAACACATCAGGGGAAAAGACAATGTGATTGCAGATGCACTCTCACGTGCCTAGAAATGTAATATTGCTTGATGTAATTAAGTCCAGTATCATAAAACATGTTGTTATGTAATTTTGGTTATTATAGTATTAGAGGTATATTTAAAAGAAAGCTTTATTATATAAATCTTTCTTTTTCTTTATGAGGGGAGATGTTATGTATGATGTTTATATAATATTGTGGATATTTTGGGAAATTGTAAGTGTTTCTTCGCTTTGGTGTTTGCTTAAATCTTAATGTTTTTCATGAAAAACATGTCTAACTAGTGTCCTTGAATTAGGTTGTTTTGATCAATATGTTTTCTCAATTTGAAGGTTAAGGTTGATTGTTGTTTACAAGTAAAATTCCATTAAGATGACACATGTTCTAGAACATTCTGTCATGTGACCAATCTTTATATATGCCATGTTTGGTGGACATTTATTCAGTTTTGACATTACCATCAGTCTTGTAAAGAGCTATTACAGTTGTGAAAATTCATTCCAAATTCTAAGAGAGGAATTATTTTAAATATTCATTGGATTATAACAGTGAACATAAACTTTTGGATTTTGGATTTTTAATTGATGATTTTGGAATTTAAGTGAACTTATTCAGAGATTTTGGAATACTTCATTTAGACATCAGCACATCAAGATTACTAGTACATCAGGACTTTGGAGACCATTAGTACATCATAACATTCAAGGACACAGCCGTGAATTCAGAACATTCTATATTTAGGACTTGTGATTAGAACAATCATTCTTATTGGATTATTAGGATTTCAAAACACATTACTGTAAGTGACTTTTTGATTTTTCATTTTAATGATCTAGTAATAAATTGCTTGTTGATATTTTTACTTGATTTGTTGGTTTCACTTTCTTTCTGTTACATTTTTCTTAGACCATAGAGTCGTAACAATACTTAATACTATTTTCCATGCAGCATTAAATTCAACTCTTGCAGTAAATTACAGTATGCTTTTGAAGACAATATTTAATTTTAAAATAGATTCGCCAACTAAAATTGGTATAAAAGAAGTACTAACATTGGTTATTCCTATTTCTTTGCGTGATTGTATCATTGACTATCTAATAACACAAGTGTTACAACCAGAACAAATAATAGAGGCAATCTGTTAATACCTTTAAATGATAGAGAAAGTGTCTAACGACCATGGAATTGATTTTAGATTGAAGAAAAACAATAATATTAAGAATGATTCAGTTAAAAAGATACAACATTACAGAGGTGTAAGAAACAGTATAAAACAGTATATATATTATCTAACAGGGTAGAGGCTGGTATGGCAAGTGTTTCCTTTGGAATGGGTATTGCTACTTCTAGTTCAAGAGTTGCCTGAATAGTTACAGGATTTATCATACATATAGCTTTTAAAACATTGGTGCAACTTCATTAGGGTTTGTTGCAAAAGCTTATAAAGACAAGCTAGTATACAATAAAGTTTTAAACCAGGATGAGATTGTAACATCTTCTATAAGAAAGTTGAATAGTATTGATGAATGGTGATTAAAGCAATAGAAGAACTTTGTTATTTTTCGTATAAGGCCATTGGCCCAAGTACAAGATTATACAATGAAGAATATATATAAACAGATGAGCATTTTCTAAGTCTACAGTATGGTAGTAAGTCATATAATCACATACATATGATAGAATATACATAAGTACAGAATTTGTCAAGTATTGTTCCTTAGCTTGAAGGCAAAATATATAAACAGTGCTCTTTTCTGATAACCTCATCAGATTTACTAGAAAGTAAATTGAAAAATATATCATAAGATGGGTATTCGTCATAGTACTTTGGAAGAAACTTAAATCTTAAATCTGGATATTTTTGAAATTTAAATAAAAGATGGAATTCATGTTCAATTTCCCCACTATCACATAAATACAAATATCTACGTGCCCTATCGACATAGTTTTGTCTGCCTGTAACTATCTTAATAGGAAGTCCTCTTAATCTAAAGAGAGTGCACGCAATTCTTATTTCGTTGTTTTCAACAGCATATAAGTATTTTTCACATTCTGTAAGACTTTTGTAATTCCTATAATTCTTTAAAAGGGTTGATCCATTTAGTTCTTCTTCGTGCCCCTCATTCAAGTTACAAAAATGCATTGACTGTTGTCTAAATTGCACAATAAAAAAGCAACATCGCAAATATCCTGTGATATTTACACAAAACAAAACCCATATTTACAAAGTAGTTGTCTGGTATAAGTTTCCCAAGTTATTCTGTCACTATTATCCAGTGCCCTTAACATCAGGTAACATTTGCTGGGATATATACATATATATATATATATATATATATATATATATATATGTATATATATATATATATATATATATATATATATATATATATATATATATATATATATATATATATATATGTATATATATATATAGGCATCTGCAACAATTTACATAAATAATTTATGCATCTAATATAATAGTCAATATACATCCTATAATGTCCACATTTACCAAGAGCTCTCATGTTCAAAGACTGTCTTCCAAGAGAAAAATAAATTGTACAAAACTGTTTCTCTACAGATTTTCTATTCTTCTATCCCCAAATTTCCAATGAACGCAGGAGAATGGGCTTGATACGAACATGAAACAATCTGAACACAATGTTCGGTGTTGGAGATTGTTTTTTTTTTTTTTTTTTTGTTGTTTTTTTACTGGGATTAAAGCTTTATAAACTTGTATCACAAGTCTCTCAATTGCTTTTGACCAATTCAGTCTGCTAGAAAACATTACTGCCAGATAATTGTAATAAGATAAAATTGTGATATCCTCATTACGATAAGTCCACTTTTCATTCCTCTTAAGTCTACCACCGTTTCTAAAAACAATGATATTTGTCTTATTCATGTTAACAGTAAAACCCCATTTTACACATATGAGCTAGAGTGTGTCTATCTTTTTTTGTCATTCAAAAACAGTATCAGCAAATATACAAAAGTAATCAGCATAAAGTAACAGAATAATATTTTGTAATTCATTGTCAGCATAAATTTCAGTTAAACCATTTTATTTCTAATTGGTGATAAATCATTTAGAAGCAAGAGAAAAAGAAGAGGACTTAATATAAAACCTTGTCTTACTCCAAGCTTACATACAAAATATTCACTCAGTTGATCTTGAGAAGTCTTTATAGCTGATTTAATATCTGAATATATATATATATATATATATATATATATATATATATATATATATATATATATATATTAAATAGCCAACACCATTTTGTAATAATGCAAACCACAGCCTCTATATATCCACTGAATAAAATGCCTTTTCAAAGTCGAGGTATAGGCAATAGAATCTCCCTCCTTTAATCGAAAGATATTTCTGTATTACGGATTGCAATATAGAAATAGTATATATTGTCGAATAACCAGCCCGGAATCCCGCCTGTTCTTCCGGTATCTTATCATAGTTGTTGGCCAACGTATAAAGTCTTTATTTGCAATTGTAGTAAATAATTTGCTGAAGTATCTAGTAAAGTTATTCCTCTAGAATTGTTTACATCAAGGCTTTGCCTGTCTTAAAAAGTGGTATAATCAAGCCCTTTCTCCATCTATCAGGAAAGGTACCATTGTAGAAAAAAAGCATTAAAGAAAGGTGTTAAATAACATACTATGATATTATTTTTACACTTGAAAAATTCTCACAGAAGCCTGTCTTCACAAGGTGATTTGCTACTTTTAAGCAAGTTAATACTTTCAATACTTTATTCGCAGATATTTCTGAGTTCAGAATCTGATTTGTGTTATCGTCATTGCACATATCACAGATATTATTGTCCTGATTTTCCATAATATTTCTAATAAATACTACAACATTTGGATCTAATTCGCCTTTAGATAGATTCAGTACACTTTTAAAATACTCGAACCATTCTAAATTTGATATTTTTGGGGCATTTTCAAATGAGGTAACCTTAGATATTGAATTTACAAGATCCCAAAAATATTTTGAATCATCACATGAATTCTCTATTTGTTGCACGGAGCTTTCATTCAACGTTTCCTTTCATTTCTGCAGATTTCTCTATATTTCTTTCTGAGTTCCAGACATTTTTGATAAAAGTCCCTTATACCTGGTTTCCTAAACTGGTTTAAGAGAGTGTATTTCCTCTTTCTCAAATCCATGCATTCCAAATCGTACTAGACGCTTTAGGAAAATTTGAATTTCTACAATCTTCTTTAAAACTATCTGCTGCATTATGCAAGATATTTATTAGCATGTCCAAAAGTCCGTTCTATATCTTTTGTCACAGTGTTTAAATAATCATTAAAAAAGCGAGAAGCAATTCTAAATTAGTCACATATAAATTGTTTGCATTTTCTTTCCACTTAAAGCGATTATATGGTTTTGTACCTAAATTTATATCATCCAGAGCAGTATTATTTTAATGTAATATTTTCATTGAAACTATGATCGTTAAATGATCCGATCCAGCTCTCGTTTGAACAGTGCGTCGTTCAACATGTGTAAATAAATTTAACGATATTATTATGTAATCTACTAGACAAAAACATACGAAAACAAGTAATAAGAGTGTAAATATTTATTTTTATTTTGATCACCATTGTTTATCGCGTGATTTAAGAAGCGCACAAAATAATACATTGCATGGAACGGGGCATATATTAGCTATTGCTCAACAAGGAATACACATGCAGATAAACATAAAAGAATACATAGATGTCCACGAAATGTATATTTATTTTGTTGCTAAACATTAAAATATCTTTCCTAATGTAATAGTCGTGACGATGATCAATATGATTTAATTTGAAATGTTTCATAGTATCTTTTATATAATTGTAATCCTATTCACTAATTCCTGATTTGATGAGGTTTGAGTAAAATGTTTGCTATTGGTGATGATTAAGTTTCATTAAAGCTTTGAAATGAATACATGCATTCGCATAAATAAATATATGTTTTAACAATTTGCGTTCCGTTTCCCTAAAATGTTTAATTGTTTCTGTGAATTTATCATCATTTACATTTTAAGCAAGTTGCTCTAGAGATTGACCAATAAAGTGATTAATATCTAAAATAGTTTTTTTCTTTTACAATAACTTCTTTACCTTTTCTGTTTTCTTTAAATCTATCATCTATAAAATCCTTGCTAGACAAAACATAATTTTCATCATTGTTTAGTATTATTTATACTTCCAGATCTGGATCATTTTAACTAAGGCTGTGATAATCAGAGAAGAATCTTATGCAGATAAATTAAGAATAAATAGTGAAATGTATTGTGGACATTTATAATTTAAATTCAACTTTTGATGTGCAGGACCTCTGTATTTTCCAGTTAAGAGATCATCATCTTTCTTTCTTTGAAGTTTGTAGTGGACTCTACCTAAACTTTATCAGTTTCGTTAGAAGACAAAATAAAGGAAGTTGAAAACACCTTCTTTCAGATTGTGCTATTTTTGCATCAGGCAAATGTTTGAAATTTATATAATATTACTTTCTTTCACCTTACAATTTCAATGCAAAATTTCAGTGTAAATTATTTATTTCCATAATACTATGTTATCGTTTATAAAACTAGTGTAACAGGATGAAGCCGGGTTGGGATTGGATTAGTGAAGACACCAAAAGCAGTTGCGTTAATGAGATGTTTATTTATAAACGCAATAAAAAGATGAACGAATCTGACACCATTATAATAAAAAGATAAGGAAAATTATATAGTTTCTAACATGGAACTATCAACAAGAAGCAACTCGACAAGAAAAATCAAAGGTCAATTAACGAATGGAATTTAAACAAACGTGAATAACGTCCTATCACTAATCAACAAATAGAAGTATATGATCTACAAATAATGCATCATAACAATTTATCCACAAGATGGACGCATGAATTATACACTTATCAACATATCACTCAGTTAGCGATATTTGACATATGGATGCACGTATTTATGAATTTATCACTCATATAGCGATATTGAAAAATGGATGCACGATTTTATGAATTTATCACTCATATAGCGATATTAAAAATGTGAATGCATGAAAATTGGCTCAGATAGCAATAGTGAAAATTACAATAACATGAAACACTTAATATATATATATATATATATATATATATATATATATATATATATATATATATATATATATATATATATATATAACTATCGTGGCGTCCAGTTGACGACCAAGATGTATTTTCGGTTCCACCCGCTCTAGTCAATGGTCAAGGAGCCACCACGCATGGTCCACCCCTCCCAGTCTATTGAAGGATCCCTCGAGAGCCTTCTCATTCAACACATACCCGATGGTCGTGAAGCCTTGGTCCCTCACATCGAGAACACCAGTACTCTCTTCCGAGCCAACGTCACCAGACACAGCGTACACGTCACAAGAAACCCCACAGAGTTCTGCGACTCCACATCACCAAACCATACACAAAAGCAGCTAAAAATATAACAACTGAACCTTGTAGTACATATGGCACGGTTAAGTACTTTATCATTGATATATGTTGCACATGCGCGCACATGAATTCGTTTCGTTACACATTACATTAATCCTTCAATGCATCCAGTGTATAATTAAATAAAATATGTCTGTTCAGTTACAACAAATAGCTAACTTGAACCAGACTATAATATTTCTAATATCATGGCGTTGTATGACCTAGGTATTGACTCTCTGTAGAATTTAGAATAAATTCTAAAACATCTAATATATGAAACAATTCTGTCATATAAAACGAATAGTGATAAAGAATGCAATCTTAAATTTCACATACCTCTGCAGCTGAAGATTGCTCCAGTAAAGTGGTAAGCTTCCTGACAAGACTCGTCGTAATGTAATTTGTTTATAGAGAATTTGCTCTATATGTACCCTAGCTGTGATGAATACGCGCAGCTAGGTACTTGGGTTTTCACTGCAGGCAATTTGCACATGCAGCATGGGTTGAATCGCGCTCAGTATTTCGAAATAACTAGAGCCGAAAAAATAAACTACCCTCGAGTAACGCTGTACGCGGCAACGAAACCCGAGTACATTTTCGATCACACATATACATTGATATAAAGCATACACAATTCCGTGACAACTAGTGTGAGATTTTCCTTTTTATGTCTAAATATTGGGAATCTTGTTAGAATATTTCCACATTCACAGGTAATTATTGTTTGTTTGTATTATCTTATTTTCTTTTTTCCGCCAGCATTATACCAGCAAGATTTAATTATATCTACACAATCTTTAAATCGTTAGTACTTTGGATTTCGATGTTTCATTTCATCAATAGATTTGATTTGAACATACATATAACATTTATATGGTTCCATTTACGTAGGATAACTTTTGTACATATGACTAATATATTGTTTTTTTGGTACTAAAGTCAGTACGATAAATGAACTTTAATTGATTATTAATCAAGACCTACTTTAGTGAAACAACAATTTTTTTCTCGTTCCCAACTATTACAAGCTACTTGACGTCTTTTCCATTTGACCAGAACATATTTTTTAATATTCATTGTTTTAGTTTTTAAAACGTTCTCCATCTTGAAAACGTCATCTTGCTTATTGTATACAGATAACTCCTTCTCGCAAAATATTCCCTCATTATCCTCTCTCTTTAAGTTTTATAATTTATATACTACAGGGCCTCCTAAAATTACGTGTCTTATTGTCAAAGTCTCTTCTGTGAAATTAGGAATATATAGCTCTTTTGTTTAAATAATTTAACAAACCGGGATTCTCAGCTGGGGATTTTGCTTAAATTTAGGGCTAAAATTTGAAATGAGAAATAATGACAATTTGAGCATAGGTTTAAAAAAAATTTTTTTTTATAAAGTTCTGATGACCAGTGGAATATTTTGAGTAAAATATTCTGACGACAAGTGGCCTATCTATGATGACCATTGGTGGAATTTGATTAAGCAATTCTTATGATAAAAAGTCTAACGGGGTTTGAGCAAAAAAAATTATGATGTCCAGTAGCCTGGGGTTTTCGGTAAAATTCTGATGACAAGTGGCTTAGGATTTTCAGCAAACATTTTAATAAAAACAAAGGGCCATTTGCACTCAAAAGTTATTTAAATAGTTAAGGTTTAAACACTAAAAGTTTGAATTTGTTTGAAAATCATTTAAATGTGGTTATATAGTCGATTTAAAAAAAGCAGTTAACATTTTTTTAAATGTTGTAAAAAGTTAAGAGTTTAGGGCAGAAGGCATTTTAAGATGTATTTCAAGCTCATACATATAATTTCATCACATATTGAAGGAGCAGTAAATCTACATATGGTCAGAATCAATCTGCATTACCCCCTATCGATAATGTTCCTCTCTCACATTGAAACAAATTCGTTATACAAACATGTTAAGAAGTACAGATATTCCTCCAATTTAAATTTAAAACATTTCTCAACACACAAAAGATTTTCTTATTATGAAAAACGCAAGTTTTACACCTGAATCAGTCTGACAGAGGAATGATTACATAAATGCCACCCGAAATTCCACTGAAGAGATATGATTATTGATTCTACATTTACAAATAAAATGGAGAATAGTTGGCTATTGGGTAAATATCATTAATGGTGGTAAACCAACGAAACTATCTTATATCATGTATCTGAGGCTATTGCAGGATTATGATAACGGTCTAGGCAGAAGTAAATGGATAGAGAGCATTAACAAAATCTTATCGAAAACTGCGTTTCAATTTATTTTGGTTAATCAAAATATTCCCAATAAATCCTTTCTAGAAAATACTTCTTGATCAGTTTATACAGACATGGGAATCATCCATTACTAACTCGACAAAAGCCGATACATATATAATTTTTGAAAGGAATTAAAATTAGAATATTATTTATTACAATACTTTTAAAAAAATATAATGCAAATATAATAAAAGTTCGAACATCTAATCATTGTTTACCTATAGGGAAGGGAAGCTGGGAAAATTTTCCTCGACATGAAAGATTGTGTAAATTTCGCGTGCAAACTGCCTGCGTGATGCAGTTCATTATCTACTTGTATTCGACTATTTCCAAGAACAAAGAAAGCACCTATTATCCAAACACCTATATATCAGACAGAATGTACCAAAGTTTAAAGAATTATGGAGCTTCCTGAAAGTTGTAGTTTTAAGAAAACTATCAAAAATGATTGCTATTATTTTATCAAACTTTCGTTAATTTCTAATCATCTTTACTCAATGGGTATGTTGTTCTTTCCATTTTTGTTCATGAAGAGAAAAGTGTCATAGCTTCATCATTTTAAAGTAATGAGTTTACTAGAGATTAGCTTGTGTTCAGTTTGTCGTAATTTATATCCTTTCTTTATATCCACATCCATGTATTTAAGCTTGTATTTGCTCGTATTCCATTGAAGATTTGACTGTGGTATTACTGTCAATCTGAGTTAAATTGGAATTACTGTAAAAAACATTATATCGTCCATGGCTGATGTACACGCATTCAAAGTGAGATACTAATATTTTACCTCATATGTTGCGTATTGCAACCTGAGTGTAATACACATTTAGTAATTTAGTAATTATATAAAACCCTAAAAGCCACTGTTTGATCAATGCCTAACTTGATTGTATTTCCAATGAGTGTACACTGTGCCATTGCAGAAGGTATTTAAGTAGATCCTTTAAAGGAAGAGCCAAACCAATGAATTAGAATGCATACATGTTAGATGTGTGTGATTGCGAGTGATTAATTTCAATATTGAATGGAATGAAGACAAAAAAATTAAGATCGAGAACACGCATACCCGTATAATTCATTGAGTGGAAGCGCTCACCAGGTATTTTTTTTTATAACAATGGCTACAATATAGCCAGAGTCAAAATGATGGAAACGAGCGATACCTAACGGAGTTATAATATAGAGGCTCAGGCAGGCATTGACACCGATTCACTAGGCATTGAAGTGAGATAACGGCACAACACTCACTGTTCGTACCATTTTGACCTTGGCAATAGATTAAACAAGATAAAAATTTCGAATCGATCTATGTGGTTGATTTTGATTATATTCAAATTGAGTGCTGCTTTAATACTACTACTACTACTACTACTACTACTAATACTACTACTACTACTACTACTACAACTAATACTACTACTACTACTACTACTACTACTACTACTACTACTACTACTACTACTACTACTACTACTACTACTAATAATAATAATAATCATAATAATACTACTACTACTACTAATAATACTACTACTACTACTACTAATACTACTACTAATACTACTACTACTACTACTACTACTACTACTACTACTACTACTAATACTACTACTACTACTACTACTACTACTACTACTACTACTACTACTACTAATACTACTACTACTACTGCTACTACTACTACTAATACTACTACTACTACTACTAATACTACTACTACTACTAATAATAATAATAATAATAATAATAGTAAGAATAATAAAGAAAAGAAACGAAAATAATATAATGAATACAAGCCAATAATTTAATAAAATGATAATAGAGAAATAATTAGGGTGACTCTTATAGAAAACCAAGTACTTCATTAAAAAAGATATTTTTTAATGTCTCCAAATTTGATCGGCAGAGATTGTTTTTTAGTTGACCACAGCTGAAGCATTGGATGAATTAGAAAAACAAATCTTTTTTCTCCTTACGTTCACATGCATCTAGTTATTTTATGAGCTTCGAAACCAGGCTTTATGTGGTGATATATTAAATACCGTATTTAAAGGAATAACACGTCGGCTGCTTTGCACAGGAACTACTGGATGTAAACCGGATTTTTGTAGTGGGCACCTACAATGTAATTTTTATCAAAACCAGACTCGCAGCATAACATTTCATTCCTTTTAAAATTGTATTTCTATCATAAATCGTTCATAGGATGTAACCGTGATTTGCCCGTTTCATCAAGAAAATATAGTACTTTGTCCAAATATTAACATTAAAGTCTGTGTGTACTGAATTTGTTGTCTGTGCCCTATATACAACTGTACAGACTGTGTTTTGTTATTTGTTCGCATCTAAACAATACTTATTCCAATTATCGAACCAGACAATTAGCCCAAACATAAATAGCTTAATGGAAAATATGTTTACATTGTTCACCATGGTGCTACCAATAATCATAATTCGGCATCTGCTCTTTATAATAAGTGAATAAGTAAGTATTAATTTTACTCTTATCCACTCTTGTACTAAGCAGTCATTGTTAATAGAAAGTGCTAATCAAATTTCGTCGCGACAATTATTTCCAGGTATTTTCAATACAAATATCTTTCAAGTTATATATGTTGTGGTTTTCATAATTTTCATGTTATAATGTTAAACGTTCCCACAAATGTTTATTTTTGTTCAACATAAAATATTATGAAATAAATCATTTTTTTGACGTCAAGACTTTATCCCACCTAAGTAGTATTAGGGATTGCCATAGCGGAAAAGAGGTCACTATGGCGCTTTTGAGAAAATCCATTCTCAGACTATCCATGGCGGTAAAGGAAAATTTGTTGTTAAAACATTATTAGGATTAACATTGGGGTTCACTATAGCGGTCATGGGAATTTATCATTGAGTCCACCACACATCCTTACTACCCTGATGATATAAAAGTATAGGACGCCAACGTATTTATGATATAAAAACCACGGGCCTTTTTGAAGTTCAAAATGGCGGCTTGCGTGTAGAGATCACTTGGCAAAAATAACAAATTCCGCATGCGCACTTATAAAAATTTGCGCATGCGCACTTAAAATTGTGCACATGCACACTTAAATAAAGAAATTAAACAGAAAAAATAAATAAATAAATACAAATTTGCAAAGGTACAATTTAAAAAAAAAACAGTTTAAAAAGAAAATGTAATAAAATTAAATAAAAGTCTAACTAGTACATTTAATCTACAAAAATTAATTGAAAAATATAAAATTACTATTTTGGAAGACAAATTGATACATATATACATACATAGAGGGAAGCTGGCAATACTGAGTAGCTTCCCTGTTTATAGAAATCTGAGTAGCCCTGAAATGGGATGTTGGTTTAGTGGATGTATATTCACCAAGCTTCTTAACACACATCACACCTCTTGACTCTAAGTTGTTTGCGTAAGTTTCTCATTACTAGAGGCCCATATCCATGCACACTTTTCAAGCACCCTTACCGTTCTACATACATTCTTCGAACAAAGACGGCTTATTCGGGCCTTTCTTTGATCGTCCACTTGGTCTTGGTATAGGTCGGGATGTTGGAATCAAACATCATATTTGAGATGGCTGTCGAGCTCAATATGCTCATCCACGTCTTGATACTTTGAGAATAGGTAGTTGAATCCACCATTTTGTATAGACTGGCAACGGTTCGTAAAGTAATTTTGGGTTCAGCCAATCAGAACGAGTGTAAGATAATTCAGCTATCGCGTGTTTTGTATCCACCAATCAGAACGCAGAAGGACGTGTGACGTGCCATTCAGAAAAAATACAATCGTGCGTTTTTATAATTAACATGGTCATAGTGCGGGATAGGGCAAGTACAATACACACGGCTGAATTAAAAACAAAGACTTCGTGCTGGGGTGCGCCTGCAGTTGATTCCTATACCCGGAGTGGCAGTGCTACTACCGCTGCGGTTGCTACTATTGCTCGACGATGACATTATCAGTTCAAGAGATTGTACAGAATATTGATTTGGCTTTCTGCAATTTTTTGTCATCGCGGGAATTTTTGAAGGTACCTCCAGTACTACTGCCATTGCCAGAATACGGTGATTTTAAAAGCAAACAACAAGAAGATTTTCAAAGATTTCAAAGTCATAATGAGGAAGAAACGACATTTCTACATCACGAAGAAATAAAGAAGAGAAAATGTGACATGAAAACGAAGAAAGTCAGCCGTCAACAGAGTATACGTAACAACAGTGAAACCGTGGATGTATGCAATAGATCCTAACTGAACTAGAACAGATGGGAGCATTATATCAAATCTCTTTGGCCAAGCCTAAGAGGAAGTGACCTACACCTCCAAAGAATTCCAAACCCTTCAAGGACAGCAACTACCAATACTGCCACTGCTACCAAGACGGCAACAGCGGCAGTCACAACAAGAAACAAACGCATCTCGTCGTCTTCGATGACATGTTAGAAGAAATGAAAAAGAAATTATGTTTACTGATTGATTTAAAAACTACCACCCCAGATTATTTGAGATTTCGTACGGATTTGTTTCACGATCGGGGTCACGTGTTTCTCGTTTTCGTCTTCCTTTTAAAAGTATGAAAATAAAACTACATTCACTCCCATCGTTCCTGGCAATATTCGGCTTGACTTACTTCCAAACTCATGCTCTTGCTAGATTAATTCGTCCACTGTATGTCATCAATCGCGATAAAGATGCACAAGTGTGTTCGCATTTGTTGCAAAAAATGTTGCGATGGTTTTCTTTCACGGCACGTCAGTTACAACAAGGAATCATTTGCATTCCCCATCAAACGAAACGCTTTTTCGAAAAGCATAAAGTAGCCTTGACAGAACTCGCCAATCCAAGAAATCAAAACCCCCCAAACGATAAGCAAATTATATTGAAACCGTGTGGAAGTGGATATATATGAGGATTGATTAATATTTCGCTTCTACAATCGGATTCTAAGACAGCCAAAGTCAGAAAAGCAAAACCAAAAACAAAAACAAAAACCAGTATCGTTGTCCAAAGATTACTCAAAACAAGCGAAAAAATGGCATCCGTCTTCGTTTAGCCAAACATTGGGATATATTGTCCATGCTCAACAAAGCTAATGCACTGATGCTAAAAATAATCATTCAAAATGTTTCTGAAAATATAATTGATACGGTATTTGAATGTTGTTTGAACGTATTAAAAGGAATGGTTCCCTTGACCAAGACACAGAAACAGTGATTAGGACCACATCGAAACATTATTCGACACATGGTAAAAAAAGAAAATTCCAGTCAGTGTAAAGAAAACAAAAAGTTCTCGTTCAACGAGAAGGATTTCTTCCAACGCTAATAGCTCCGCTGAAAACCAAAGAGGCTACTCCGATGTTAGGAACGATAGCCTGTATCTTTTAGGTTAAGTGTTGAGTTGAAACTAAAAAGGACGGCGACTTCCAGAAGGACATCAATACTGTACCACTTGAACTTATGGAAGGACGATTATTAACCCTCGTTCCTTACAAACGGTGGCTGGACCTCCAGCGTTGATACGATCAACATATACCTCACATGCTACCTAATCATAATCTCAAGGAGATAGCAAACTTCCAACAAGAGTTACAATTCGTAATGAATCGATCAGACGTCTCGGAAACGGAAACAACGCAACGGTACGAATAAATAATGCACAGACTTGAACTGTTTAAACAGAAAGCTTTAAACGAGACAGCCAAATCTACTCTAGAGATTTCAAGAATTTAATGAAAACCAAAGAAAAAACAACATCTATAAAGACGACGACAGA
This sequence comes from Margaritifera margaritifera, assembly GCA_029931535.1. Taxonomy (NCBI): domain Eukaryota; kingdom Metazoa; phylum Mollusca; class Bivalvia; order Unionida; family Margaritiferidae; genus Margaritifera; species Margaritifera margaritifera. Next base: position 5,171,370 of record JAQPZY010001661.1, on the reverse strand, counting down.
CACTGCGGCAGCTATGGGAGAGAAAGATAGAGGAGACGAGTTAGAAGATTTGCAAATCCAGTCTGCTAAATCACCTTTACCCCAAAATTTTGCGGCAACGTTGACACCTTTACCTAAGCCGATTGAACAAAAAATTAAAGCCAGGATACATTAAAGGTTGTGTCCACGACCTCTGCGGCAGTTGGAAGAAAGAAAAAAGTGAATACAGGTGTGAAAACAGAAGTCAATAAAAAAGAAATAAAGGAACAGAATCGATGGCTCCAGAGGAGGCACCCTTACCTAATCCTACAGCTCACCGGACACGTAAAGCATCGCAATCTAAATTACCCCACGAACCTAAGAGCATCAAATATTGGTTGACTTACTGAACAGCAGTATAAACACACCTTTGGCTAGCATTCACTACAATTCTGCCCATGCTTCTGACTCCGAAGGAATTCAAATATTGTATCGTGCAACCAAAAAGAATTTCAAAAGGGTACATCTCCAGGATGTACTACAATGGTTGCAAGAACAATCCACGTACATAATACACAAACCAATTCAACATTAACTTCTAAGAAGTCAAACGAAGGTAAGAGGAATCGATCATCAACTTGGCTTCGTTCAGTCAAGATTACACATATTTGTGTTGTGTGATTCGTGTGTTTTTCTAAGTTGGCTTGGGTGGTCCCTATGGCTCCAACTTAGGGTCTGAGTTATTGCGAGATTTGAAAATGGCGTTGCAACAAAGTGGTTGACACACTCTGCAGTGGCAAACAGACGAAGGCACAATATTTCTCAATCAAGAAATTCAAAACGAATTGAAAAAACGACACATTCATTTTTTCACTACTGAAAGTACTGAAACAAATGCGATATCGTGGAACATTTTCAAAGAACATTGAACTAACGTATGTGGAAACATTTTACGCATCAACATACCCTCAAATACACATTTGAGTTTACACGTCTTGAGAAAGCCTACAATTAATCGTATCGTCGCATTATCGGGTGTGCGCCATAACAAGTGGCTTCCAGAAACGAAATGGCAGTGTTTGATCGATTGTTTGGAACTTCTGATAGATCCAAGAAGAAAGAAGTGTTAAAAACAGGAGATTGGATTCGCATTTGATCAGCAAAACGCACTTTTGACAAAGAATATTTACCAAAGTGGACGAAAGAATTGCTTCGTGTTTCTCGACATGTTCATGGACCTCAGCTACAAGTTTTTAAATTAAAAGATGTGAACGTAGAAACTTTAAATGAACCTTGTATTTGCCCGAATTACAACGAGTGACCAAGAAGGACGACAGCGTGTACGATATCGAAAGCGTTCTCGATCAAAGAACATGGAAAGACGTCGCATCAAAGAAGTCAAAGTCTATTGTGAAGGTTATCCATCTAGTTTAAATTCTGGGATTGCAGGTTTGTAACTCATTGACTATAAAAAGAAGCAAAGGTCATAAACATGCCGTTGAACACTGTGTCATCTTCTCTACTTAATTACCCCAGGAGGTACAGAGACAACAGCAACAATAGTGGGTGTGGTGTGGTGTGGTGTCGAGAACATGCTCCTAAAACTCACGTTGTCTTTTTCTGCTCTGATATTCGTGGAAAATTTGTGATTGTAGCGGCTATTGGAAATTTGAATTTGCAGCAGGTTGTATTGGCTATCTTCTTCGCAATCTTTCATTGAAATATACCGACAGTAACAGCAAAGGTAGCAAAGGCAAGCTCCAGCCACAACCACTCAAATCACAGCAAACCTTTGCAACCGTTGGAAAGTCATTCTCATTTGACAACGAGTGACTCTTCTGAGGCGAGAACAATAGAACACTACATAATCAATTTTATGTCGATTTACCTAGTGACAGTTCTTTGGATGCGTTTTCCAACAAAATTTGTGTTGTTTCACGTTAAAGTTACTTCAAGCCATACAACTGGACCACGAAGCTAATTAGGAAGTGACTTTGGCAGAATTATTCATGTACTCAGTTCTGGAATATCACCTGAGATCAAACCAGTTTCGTTGTAGAAATGCTAAGGGAAGAAGTACAATAACACTTGGACAAAATTATCCTGGCTTGTACTACAGAAATATACTAACGCTATGTATGCCGTGTACATAGGAGTAGCTCGACAACGAGGACATGGTTTGGATGATGTGTTCTCATCGCACTTTCGTACTTTGGCACCCGACTTCAAACTGTTTGTTCACCAAGGATTGCATGTTTTGTGTTATGTACAATGTTTGCATATTTAACTTTGTCCTTGATTGTAGGATGTAATCAATGTATTTACTTAGCATTCGAGGTCAGGGTTGCTCTTGTTTCCATTACAATTATTGATATTTGTCAGTTAATCAATATGATTTTCCAGAAAATTCTGTCATGTGACCTGTGTTTATACATAGGAAGCTTGGTAAGCAGTATTTTATTCCTAACCTAACTATCAGTCTTTAAGAAATTTGGAATTTGGTTTAATAATCAGATGTTTATAGTTGTGTTGTGAAAATCAGAGCAAATTCAGAGAGGAATTATTTATTTAAAATATTCATTCGAATTTCTAATGTGTTCGTTCTCATTTTGGATTGATGCATGACATTGGGATTTTTGTGAATTAACTCAAAGATATTCTGGATTACATCATTCAGGCATATCAGGACATTCAAGACTTTTGGCACATCAGGACATTCAAGACTACAGGCAATTCAGGACGTTAAAGGCTACTGGAATTCATTCGGAGCATTCTATATTTGGACTTGCGATTACGACATTTAGGATTATTGGATTATATGGATTTTAATTCACAATATTGCAAGTGTCTTTTGAATTTTCACTTTAATTGTCTAGAAATAAGTTGCTTGTTGATTTTACTTGATTTTGTTGGTTAAACTTTCTTTATGTTATATATCTTTAGGCCATAGATTCGTAACAGGACATATATTCAAGTGTCGCATGGCATAATGGGAAATCTTATATTTTCAGATGTTAAAATATGAGGCTATATTGTTAACGTGTGAAAAGTATAGGAGTGAAAGAATATAAACAACATTTCACCAATTAGTTTATGTATTTCACTCTTAACTATATAATACAAATCATTTATGTTTGAACTTAAGTATATAATTAAAATCATTTTTATTTGCATGGCGGCAGATGATGCCAATTTAAGGCCATCAGGTGCAGTGATATGTGGCAGATTGATTGCTTATTGCTTTTTAACATGGATGGATTTTATCAAAACATTGCTTATAAATAAAAAATAATACTGTTTGAATGCGATCCACTTGCTTACCAAGTTCGTCGTCTCGTAAATGTTATGGAAACTTACACCGACGCACTGATCCAGGCTATTACCACACAGCGGCGATGTCACTTTTGGAACTACTTCCTTTTCCCATTTAGGAAATGCATTTGCCCTTATGTACGTTATTCAAATTTGTATTTCCATATTCAGGCCTATTTCACTTTTCTTCTTCTTATGCAGCTTCTCTCTCTTTCCCTCCCTTCCCCTCCCCCCCCCCCTCTCTTTCTCTCCATCACGATGAGCAAATCTTGAAATATGTCAAGACTGCAGACCGTCTGTGTAATCAACGAGAAGGTGCCACGGAAATATGCCTAAAAAAGAACTCCAAAGAAGAAAAAGTAGGCTTCAGGTATTAACTTTTTTAAAACTAGTTTTACACATGAATCGTGCAAATTGTCAGAGACAGAACTTACATAACCTGTTTCTATTCGCTATTCAGTTTCACTCATACAGTATCGTACACCCGTTAAACTCTACGACAAACGGAACGAGCGTTTAAGGAAAAAACCATTTTGATTAATATAGTACTAAAATTGTTTAAGTACCGATTTTAATGCTCATCACAATCATAATCATGTTTGAAATCGATGCAGAAATCGGGGATAGATGAGTGTTAATTGTAATCTTCAATCAAGTGATAATCGAAATTGGGTGCAACATCTATTACCGAACTAGACTGCAAGTATGCCAAGGCCACAGAATTAACGTATGAATGCACAAATAAGCAGAATAAAGAGCCAAAATCCTTGTAGGTAAACTCACAATCAATAAAATATGTTCTTTAAAGATGTTAGGCTCTGAAGTCTGTCCGTTGTGACAATACAATATTTCCACTTCACTCGTGAAGTATTTCATTATATCTCTTAAAAGATGTAGATATCTTCTAACTAGCTTATCTTAATCTCGAAAGAAAATAATACTGGAGGAATATAAAATTGTATCAGTTATAGAAGATTATAACGATGCTTCTACGTCTGGTCATAAAAGTAACATGGAAGTCTAGATATAAACAGTGTGAAAATTTTGAAAATAAAGCATACATCATCAACAGTCAAAATTGGATCAAAATCAGTGGAAGAGCTTAGAAGTTGCAAGGATATGCATATTTTTCAAGCCTTTTACTGCTTTTACGAAATGATAGATCAGGAAAAAAGCAATTTGTTTTTTTTTAAATAGTCTGTAATAAATCATAACACGATAATTTTCAATAAAATAAATCGAAATTATCATTCATCTTCAGATAAACACATTGGAAATCGAAAAGGAAAAAAAAATATTTATATTACTGATGCAATAGAAGATTTAAAGGTAACAGGCAATACGTTTTAGAACTATTTTATGGCCCCAAATAGTTCCTTTTAACAGTAGAAATATAATGACTTTGGAAGAATAAAAAATTATCGCCACCTTTCTTTGATGTTGTTTTGTTTGTTTTATTGTTTTGTTTTTTTTAACCAGTTTTAATTAAGGTAGGGAGTCTATAAGAAGTTATGCGCCATGAGATAAATGAATTCGTTACTATTAAATCACGCAAATTTAGTCTTTCCACTTAGAAAGTGGCAGAGATCACGCATACAAATTTAATATATATTTTATTTTATCCTGATAGTAATAATGGATAATTTTGAAGGGATGGAAGTGCCACTGCTTGTTTCTTAACCATATCAGCTTGAACCAGAAAGTTCCGTGGAAGTAGCTAGCGAATCTATCTCAGAATCAAGCGACAGATGTGGTGAGCAGAGCTAGGAACGAACAAGCACAAGGATGTTGATGAACGGTTTTAAAATCTATTTCTACGCCACTATCTGTAATGATCGAATGTACTTGTTCCCTACCAAAAAGAAATATTTCTAGAACTTTGACGGCAATAGTTTTGCAACTTGCGCAAATATATGCTCAAGAATCAAATTAAAAACATAATTCCCACCTAATTGCTAACTAGACAAAGAATACACTGCAATGTTGAGAATATAACAATCTCTGAGCCCATTTTGGCCGAATCTCGACATTGATAACTTTGGAGTCCATGCGTCTCTACGTCCGTCCACGCCCTAGATTAACCTGAATGTAAAAGTCTTTTCTAGCTTAATAAAAACAAAAGAGTTGGGGTGAGGCTGAACAAAAAATATTCTGTTGTATTTACATATTGTTTTCATAAAAATTGACAATTGCCAGCGCGGAACTGCTTTTGAAAATATTACTTTTTGTTTTCTGGAGAGCTGAACAAATCAATATCAAACATTTGGATATTCCTTCTGACACAAAATTTCAAAAGTGTCTAGAGAAATATAAACGGAGTCCATCGAATATTGTTCTGAAATTTAAACAATATTGTATTCTGTCACGGAATTGTATGGTTTATATCAATATGTATATGTGATCAAAAATGTATTCGGGTTTCGTTTCTGACTAGAGCGTTACTCGAGGGTTGTTTATTTTTTCGGCTCTAGTTATTTTGAAATACTGAGCGCAATTCACCCCATGCTGCACGTGCAAATTGCCTGCAGTGAAAACTCACGTACCTAGCTGCTGCGCATATCTGTCACAGCTAGAGTACATATAGAGCGAATTCTCTATAAACAAATTACACTACGACGAGTCTTGTCAGAAAGCTTACCTCTTTACGGGAGCAAAACTTCAGCTGTAGAGGTATGTGAAATTTAAGATTGTATTCTTTATCACTATTCGTTTTATATGACATAATTGTTTCATATATTAGATGTTTTAGAATTTATTCTAAATTCTACAGAGAGTCAATACCTAGGTCCTACAACGCCATGATATTAGAAATACTATAGTCTGGTTCAAGTTAGCTATTTGTTGTAACTGAACAGACGGATTTTATTTAATTATACGCGGCATGCATTGAATGATTAATGTAATGTGTAACGAGATGTAATTCATGTGCGCGCATGCGCAACATCTATCAATACAAAAGTACTAACCGTGTCATATGTACTACACGGTTTAGTTGTTATACTTTTAGCTGTTCCTTATGTATGGTTTGGTGATGAGAAGTCACAGAACTGTGTGGTTTCGTGTGACGTGTACGCTGTGTCTGGTGACGTTGTTTCGGAAGAGTGTACTGGTTTTCTCGATGCGAGGGACCAAGGCTTCTCGACCAGCGGGTCTGTGTTAATGTGAAGGCTCTCGAGGGATCCTTCAACAGGCTGGGAGGGGTGGACCACTTGACCATGGGCTAGAGCGGGTGGAACCGTAGATACATCTTGGTCGTCAAACGGGCGCCACGATAGTTATATTTATTGCGTGTTCCATTTTATTGTTATCTCAATATTGCTATTTGTGCAAAATTACATTCATTCCCATTTCGATGTCGCTATATGTGTGATAGATTCATAATTTCATGCATTCCCATTTCATTTTCGTTATATGAACGATATATTCATAAATTCATACATATTCCAATATCGCTTGATGAATTGATAAATTGATGAGTATCATATTGATAAGCGCATAAATCACATGCTTTGGTCACCCTTGGTACTTAATAAGACCTTGTTTATATTGGGGTGTAGATCATATACTCTTATTTGTCGATTGGTGCTATTCACGTTTGTTTAAAATTCCAGTTGTTAAATTCATCTTTGATTTTTCTCGTTGAGTTACTTGTTGTTGATAGTTCCATGTTAGGAACTTTATAATTTTTATTATCTTTTTGTTATAATGGTGTCAGATTTGTTCATCTTTAAATTGCGTTTATAAATAAACATCTTATTAACCCAGTTGCTTTCGGTGTCTTCACTAATCCAGTCCCAACCCGGCTTCATCCTGTGACATATTCTTTTATGTCATTTACATTTCATATTTACAAACTGTAAAACTATCCATACAAAAAAAAAAAAGTTATTACACAATCTTTCACGTCTTTTTATTTCGAAATGACAACAAAATTACTGTGCAATAAGAGTAAATGTTTAATATTTTTATGACGTCATCAAAACTCATAAATAGTATTAATCTTGGTAGAAGTTATCTCCCTTACTTAAGTTCTCAGAGGAGTTTGTGGAAGTTTGCACTGTTATGTTAAGATGTCCTCTTTATTTTATTAAGTATATTTCAAGACTTTAGTGTCACTTAAAGTGCTGCAATAAAAGATTAGTTACCTTCAGCTCTGAATAATACATGTTTAAATTATCGTTTGACCTCTTTGACAGTGACAAAGTCACAAAGGCCCTGCATTAAAGCAAAATTTAGAGTAAGGTGGAAAACATGAACAGGAGTAAAGCAATATAACAAGATAAATTATATCTCTCTATAGGGCCCCTATGTATACTGCCGCACTTCATATACTACGGATAGCCACATCACTACTTTAAATTATCTAAATATTACTTGAATGTGAATGGCTAAAATACATTGACAAAGCCATACCTCTGTCAACAATGGAACAGATATGAAAACTCGAAAAGGCACCCTTGCGTGAAGGAGATAGTGTTCTCACGAACTGCATCAGAATGTGTTGACTGTTGCTGGTTATAGAGAAAAATTGATCCAAACGGGGATGTAGTTCTATGGAAGATGAAACGGAAAAGACTATATCTTTATGACCTGTATTTGTATCTATTTCCATCTACCACATGACATCAATTCTGTCAAAGGAATGCTGACCACTATGCTGGTCACAATAAATGTCAACCGACGGACCAAACATATTCTTTAAAAAGTTAAGACAAAACATTCGTGCATCAATACGGTCATGCACACTGTCCAATTACGCTAAAGGTTTAAAGTTGTTTGGGATTTTCCGTGACTTATTTTTCTTAAAAGCAAAATGCTATTAATATGACATTTATCATATATATATATATATATATATATATATATATATATATATATATATATATATATATATATATATATATATAATAAGTGGAAACAATCCTTTCTCTTATTACAGTGAAATGTGCATATGGAAATACTCCACTTTTGAGGAACATGCATTCCATTGGTAAGGTGACTTGAGTGAAAGTAGCTCTTTAAAATCTGGTTTTGACATCTATTAAATTTCCTCAAAATATGCAAGGCCACATAAGTATTTTTTTTTTTTTTTAACGGCATATCAACACGTGAAAGTTTATTTCGAGCAGAGGCAATTGAAAAATATTGCCGCGCAGAGAGACACAACATTGCCACTGACCCTGCCTGGTATGGGCAGGATTAAACTTATGATCACAAGCCTGGCACGTTAACAACTGAGCAACCGCGGATCTTAAAGTAAGTAGAATATATACAAAAGGGCAAATGTTTCCAAGATTGTTCACACCCAAATACGAATATATAGGTACTTTTCTCGTTCAGTATTGATTAGCGATTTATTGTGGAATAGCTTATATAAGCACTCCTTTTTGGACATTTTTCGGGGTAATACAAGACCTTTCATCAGCGGCATCAAAACATTTGGCGAATTAGACCTCTCACTCTTGTGCGTGATAAAAACTTCTAGAAGAAAAAAAACAATTACGTTTTTTCCTGTACAAAGAAATATGCGAGCGTACGAACTATTTGATACTTGGTAGATGTCGAGCGGTTACGGTACACACGACTACGATGGGGTTTTGAATGTCGTGCTGTCTTTTTTTTTTTTTTTTTATCCCTAACAGTACCTGCACGTGTACACCTTACTTAGGGGTATATAATCTGTATGCTCGCAAAAATGGATTAATTTTAATTTAAGGTTTCTTACGAACACAATGTCGTACCCAAATCTGTGCATGACCCATTGCAGTTTTAGCTGGACCCATCACAACAATCATCATTACTTCATTTTTGAAGAATTGCATTATCGTACCCGATTCATAAAACTATAATATACAGAGAAACGACCTCCTTTGTCATCGACTTGGTTTCTCTGTTGTCTTTTAGTTTAACCATTAACCATTACCTCTGCTGCTAAAATCGAGTTACTAATTGTTTGATTGCACAACCAACCTTTAACCTCTAATAATGAAAATTCATTAAGTCTCAATAAATACGATAAATGATCCAAAACAAAGAAAACAAAATCATATATTTATTGAGCATATTCGCTTAATAGGTTATGTATGTATACACACAAACAGACACGAGTACGTAGAGCAACTTATCCCGGATTACCACAAAGCTTTCTAATTGTACTTTAACCCACTACTACAACTTTCAAGGCAAGAAAAGAAATAAAGACTGCACGAATATTTTACACTTTCAAGTCAAGAGGGATTATTGTAGATGTGCAGCCTATACTGTGGGCAAAATAGGGGATCTGAAATCAGCAACTGCCACAAGTTGCTTTCAGCTAGAGCCATATCAAATGATCAACGAGATTTATAAATGTCATATGAAATGAATACTAGTGTGAGATACCCAATAACGAAAGAGAGTTTTGCTTCAAAAATAAAACTGAATAGTTTACATGTGCTTGTCGAAAGTATTGTTATTAACCCTTTCAGTATGTGTGTTGGCTTTGTTATTGCTCAAATATATTGTTGAAATAAGCCAAGCGCATCGATCATAAAGGACTAGAGCTTTGATCATCGTAACTAGGCATCAATCTCAATATCATACACTGCGTGTAAATAAAAGCACTTTGTTAAAATTCAGACTTGGTCACCTTGACTAACAGATTGTGCTAGCGCAGTTACATATCATGTCAGACCTTGTCTAGTTGCGATGTATCAATGATGACATGTTTAGTCCAAGCTTTGACATTATCTCAGTAGTTTACTGTGCTCTTCGCAATCAGCGATCGACCTTTTTAAACGCCTGTTATCATACAGAAAGTTTATGTACAAGAGAGTTACAAAACTCACTCGTTGACTACAATTATAACCATAATAATGCTACATATTCACTCTGTGTTATACTATGTTTGAGTAGGTAATGTACACAATAGAAATATCATATAAATATCAGACTATTCATGGTTGCGAAGGGAATATAATATAGCATTCCACCCCACCATGGAATAATGCGTTTAGTCACAGTTTTGCACATATGTCGTGCACATACTGCCCGATATAAAAGGGGTATGGAGTGGTGCTGTGGCTGGAAAATAGTTTCCCCACTAACTGTTTTCAGTCTTTACTTTTAATCTTGGTAATGACAAAATGAGGATTTCTGTTTAGAATCCAATAGTTAGACTGAAATAAATCTGCAAATCGTTATGCAAATAATATTGTAAACTGATGAAGATATGGTCGGATTTTAGGGATAGCAAGGTATATTATTTTGTTCCAAGTAACAAATAAGTTAGAAATGTTTAACTATTGACTCAAAACATCTCACTTATCTGTTTCAGTCATTACAGAGTGAGGACACAACTGTCAGTTATTCTCTGAAATTTATGTTATTGGTTTTTGTTAAAAATCAAACCATGGTCCATGTTTACATGTACTACATACTCAAGCCGTGGTGTTTGTTATTGTAGATTTATATCGCGTTAGCAATATCATACATCGAGTATGATCTCTTGAGAATGACATTAATCGCAAGGGAGGATTCGTAAGTGGTAAGAAGACGGGGGAAAAAGATTGCAATTTCGAAGAAACCGACCCATTAATCTGTACAAATAAGATACTTATGTAACACCAGCATGTTTTGTTTGTTTTGGGGTTTTTTTTTTGCATAATTCGCTTACCTGCACAGCTATAATATAAACCTCATACTAAATATACCATGTAACTCTCCAACGACCTTTAGATAGGTTTTTATAAGCATGTTTACATTTAGGAACGGCCTATCTCAGAATAAGGGGGTGGCAAGTATTTCACGTAAATCGAATTAACAAAATTGATTTTTATTTCGGGCATTTGAATAAGGTCTCTACACCCCTATGAAACAAGTCTAGGCTACACAAAGCCTACTGGACGCATGCATTTGTCTCAGGAGACTTTTGCACATGAATTATATGTCATAATAATCTTTTTTGTTTTACCCTTTACAAATGGAGCAGTCCTAATGGCCTGTCTAAAGCAGTCTTAATGGCATGTCTATAGATCATTAGATGCCATGGTCGACACAAGTAAAATAATGTATATAAACAGACCTGATGAGTCCATTTTGGAACGTAAACAGGTACGTTGGGTACGTTCAGGAGTACAGAGTCATAATTTGGAAACGACACGTGCAACTCATGATTATCTATGGTCTCAAATGCAGGTAATGGTATGATTTGTTGACAATAATATTTATTGTTTAAGAACCTCATGTGAACATGATATGCAGCAGAATTATACACCACTAAGACAACAATATATATCGAGAAATTCATTCATACATCCACTCATAGGTGCATACATACATACATACATACATACATACATACATACATACATACATACATACATACATACATACATACATACATACATACATACATACATACATACATACATACATACATACATACATACATGTAGAGAGTCATAACCAAAATTCAATGACATTAATAACGTATGCACTTCCTGCTTCATTCCGATTCTTTCAGCTAACAGATTCGTTTCTCCCAGCGTCAGTAGTGTTTCTGTTTTCATTTGTGTGTTCCAAATAGTACTGAGGAGTTGTTGTGTTATTTGCTCTTGTTTTCGCATCCTCTGTTTTATTTGCTGGCATTTTTGCACCATCGTTTATTGCAGCATTGGCTTCTTCCTCTTTTATTTGTACACTGGCTTGTTTTGGCATCTGATTTGTATCCACGCCCTTTCTGTCTTGACCTTTGTCAGTTCCATTGTCACCATGTTCAGTTGTTGTGTTATTTGCTCTTGTTTTGGCATTCTCTGTTTGACTTCCTGCCATTTTTGCACCATCTTTTATTGCAGCATTGGCTTCTTCCTCTTTTATTTGTACATTAGCTTGTTTGGGCATCTGATTTTTATCCGAGTCATTTTCGCCTTGACCTTTGTTACTTGTATCACCATTTTTAGATGAAGTATTTGACGCTTTCATATTTAGTTTTAAAGATCTTACATACGCTTTTCCCATCGCGTCCCATACCATTACCACCTCCTCTGCTGTGGCTCCAGCAGATATCAAAAAGGGACATAGTTTTGTATTATGTTCAAAACATTCCAGCCCTGTCTTAAAATAGAAAGAAAAATTCCCGGCAAGTGAGATATAGGCTATGTCTTTGACCTTCGATGGTAATATTCCATAAAGGTAAACGTCATCAACCCAGAAGAATGGTGTTACATAAGCAGCCCTGTAGAGAAAAGGAATAATATCCGTAGATATAATGACACTGAAACCACTGCAATATTGCGGATAAAACTTGTATCCCCTGAAAAGATCAGAATCAACGCACCATTTATTATTCGTTTCTCTTAGAATTGGCACAGTATTAGTTGCATGATGGTTACAAAGAATGTATCGTTTTCTACCGGAAAGTTTTGGAATATATTCATTTAGCAATTTGTACGTATCCACAACAACATCATCATCGGTCTTGACAATCATTTGAGCATTCATGCAATTCTCTGATATCCACTTGTATCCCATTACACCCTTATGTGTAAGATTTCTATAAGCATCAATAAAATTTCCTTGTACAAGATCGCCATACTTTTTGAATTCGTCCTCAATTTTTCTTTGGGTTACATTATCAAGCACTGTGCCCAATAGAAACAAATTCCTGACGAACCCGAGGTGATGAAAATATGAATTATTAGTCCACGTTTTTCTCATGATATCACGCCTGTCAAAATGATCTGGTGCAGTGTGAACTATCACTAGAGCTGATAGTTTTGTTACAGACTTGCACAAATTTGGATCTGACAACAAATAATGTGCGTCTAATGTTAACGGATATACCGTTTTCGTATGTGGTGATTTTGAATTGTTGACTCCAATAACTGTAGTCAAACGGTAGTTCAAGGATTGGTTATGACTGCTATATTTAGTATCACTTTTATCAGTTAGTGTATTGTGTCCCTTAACGCTTTTCATAGGTTTAGGACTGTAATTTGACCTTGTGAGCCCGTGGAGGTCAATGAGGCGCGGCCGGATGACATTGATGTAATTTACAGTCGAGGTGTAATAGACACCCATGATAATGGAGGACATGCCTAGAAATACCATGCATATAATGATAGACCGTAAAATCAACTTTGCCGTCACCACCAACGCAAATCTGTTCAAAACGTTGTCCTTATTGGGTACGTTACGTTTATTATTGGACCTTTGCTCCCGAACGCATCTAGATCTGTTTGAATACGTATATGGCAGTTTCGTGTCTGACGACATTTTCATGGCTTCGTTTGGCCGGAAGTCTTTAATAGACTTTCATACACTCCAAGTTTCTGAACGTTGTCATACCAGATGTACGAGAGTTCTTCTAAAATGAAAAGAACATTACTAAGTATAGTTTACTCGTATACTACGTACCGTAAACTATAAGATGTATTATATAATCTGATCTAAACAATATCTCAATGTAAAGGAAGCTAAAAAGTGCCTATGTATGGATACAATTTGAGAATTCTATAAAAAAAATTACATATCCATTATGAATATGTCGTGGCTAGACCTTCTATCCTCTGATATGTCCAGCATGATAATGCTCAAATTAAACATGCTGTGTCAGAGTAAACTGTCCTTAATATGCGGTATAATGCACATAATATCGATTCCTACTGCGCATAAAGAACTCTTTCATATGGCACTAGAATCTTAGCACTGAACATACTCAGTGAAAACTTTGATTTGGGGCATGTTCACTTGTTGACTATTAAACATGTGTTAGGATTTTGATTGAGTAAAAAAGACCAATTATGGTTATACCATAAACGTTTACTTACAAAGTCTACTAATAATTGACATGAATAATGACTTATAAAAACAAGTAATGACAATGCTAAATTTCAATTAGCATTATGACGATATGTCGCTATAACAGATAATGTGTGTGTGTGTGTGTGTGTGTGTGTGTGTATATATATATATATATATATATATATATATATATATATATATATATATATATATATATATATATGAGAACACATAATATTATAATACAGGTTAGACAATTGTAATTCGTACTCTACGGAGATTTGAACCTGGGTCCGCGGGTTACAACACCCATCGCCTTGCCTGTAAGCACCAACCCCTATACCATCTGGACCATGCACACATCACCTAGAAATGATACTACAAATTTGGTGGTATAGGCATTCGTGCGTAAGAGACATAACAATTATATTTTAACAGGCAAGGCAAAGGGTGCCGTAACACGCGGATCCGGGTTCGAATCTACGTAGAGTACGATTTAAAATTCTCTAGCCTGTATGATAATATTATTTATTCGTATTATACAATTATGTTCTTGTAATCAAGCATTCTCCTGTAGTATCCAGAGATAGCACTTTCAGCTCTGTTTGGTGTATATTTTTAATTCTCTCTCTCTCTCTCTCTCTCTCTCTCTCTCTCTCTCTCTCTCTATATATATATATATATATATATATATATATATATATATATATATATAGTGTCTATGTATGCGTGCGTGCGTGTGTGTATGTAATTAAAATACAGCCTTTCGGGACATATGATTAGGAATGCAACCTTCAAGAAACACGGTTTATTCAATATCATTTTAAAAATTATCTTTTCACTGTTATATATAAAACGTACTAGAAATGACACGACGACATTTTCTCGTTTCCTTTACTATCTATGCCTGAGATAAACATGTATATCCCCAGAAGGATTTGTCCAAAAGGTAAATGAAGTAAACCTCATGAATAACACTAAAGATAGGTAAATTGTGCATGTTTTATTATCATAATATACTGTAGGATATAGTGATCATTTTTAACCTTTGGGAGAGAAACAAAAACATCAACAAATCCAATCTTTTCGGTTCATAAATGTCAGTGTGTCATCACGCATGTATATGTATTAACTTACACGCGTATTTTATGTATGTAGTAGCCTTTTACGACACCTCAGCACAATAATGGCTATATGGTGCCAACTAAAGGTAAAGTTTGAAATCTGTGTAAATGGACTGCACAAAAATTTAGAAAGACAAACCCTTCCAAATAAATGTAAACATGAAGTACAACAAGATACAAAATAAAATGTAAAGCTGTTGAAATTCTGTAAAATGTATATAAATTAAAAGATAAAGGTAACACATATAAAATCCTTAAAATAATATGGTCAAAATGGGTTGTATAAACCGCATTCCCTCGAAAACTCCAAGATTGACTGGGGTGGCACATCATTACACAGTTTCTTCATGCAGTTCGCGTCAAAATACTTCTGTCTCACAGGGTGGAAGTCGACAAAAATATAAACAAGTGAGACATTGAATCACAAATTTTACTAAACATCTGTAAAACAAAATCAGGGCAGAAAATGACCCTATATATACGGTATGTCAGGGTCAGGAATTGCTGATAATCAGAGAGGCATTCAATCCAATGTAATATATAATATTTTGAGTAAAAAGAGAAATTACGATGCGGACATTTCTAACTCAATAGACTGTAAGTTCTTTTCTATAGCTACTATTCATTACATAAAACATGTGCTTCTGTGTTTACATGTGACGCTATCATCATTTCCAATCCTGGTGGTAACAGCAGCTGTCTTTAATAAATCGCACGAAAAAAATTCAAAACAGTTCTTTCTGTTTATCATCATCATCATCATCAGATAGTCGTCTCCTCAAGAAATTGGAATGAATTGATGTTGTTATAATGGCTATTTATAAATATATTTATTTTGGCACAGAGGCCTTTAAAAGCTTTGGTTCTAATGCTTTGTTTTTCTTGGGAGAGGGGCGGCAACTCTGACACTGCCCACAGCCGGCAAAATCATAAATCCATCACTGCACACACACACACACACACACACACACACACACACACACACCGTACCTTCTTTAATCAGAAATAATACTTATATTTAATTCAATATGGCCAATAGGTCAAGGCATTTTAGCACGCTATTTTTTGGTCATTGTGTTGTCATTATTGTTCTTGTCGTCGTCAACTTCATCGCCATCCTTTGTAAATATCTTGCAGGTGTCCTATTACATTTTACCGAATTATTACCAACCTCCCATAGAAAAGAGTAGCTTAAGCAAATATTTTTCTTAGACGTACGAATTTTTCCTACTGATATCTTTGTGAAACGCGCTTACGAAATGGCGTAAGATTTTCTTACGCTTAATACTTACGAAAATTATGTGCGTAAACTTACGTTGCTTCGTGAAACGGGGCCCAGTTGTGTAAAAAAAACTAACTGCCAAATAATTTATCAATTTAATTTAAAATATGCACGGGGAACGGGATTATCTAACAAAATGACATAGACGTTCGACGCAAAGATTTTAATATTTTCTATATAATTTCTCGTGAAGAATGCTACACGTTTTGTGTAGGTACTCACTGTCAGTAATATATTATGGTAAACAATTAACATATTCCTAGAATAGGATGCGACCTTGTAGGCTGAAAGTATCATTGGATAATTAATTTATTTGTATTATTTTATTCCAACCATTTTGAAAACAATATCACCAGTAATTTTCCTTCACAACGAATAATGTCATGGTGAAAGATATGGTTAATGTACATGAGTAGTATTTATTTATGAATGGGTCTACATTGTCTACATTGTAAAGTAATAATTATATTCTCCATGAAATATTAGTGACGAAAAGGTATCAAATTTATATGCCATTCCGTCTTTATAAGAAATAATGTCGTTCATCAGATTAACCGTCGAAGATTGTTGTAATGCGTTCCTATTACTCACTAAGACAAACAAATAATAACCTCAATGTCATTTTAAAGCCGAAAGCATTGTTTTGAAAAAGCGATTAAGCACGATTTTGATCGCACTTGAAGTTGTGGGTTAAACATTCAATTTCTCTTTAGCTGCTCACTCCTTTGTAACTTTCTCTACTGGTTTGCAAATTTCTTTACAAAATGAAAATGAACAGGTTTCGATGAAGCGCTCATTTGTGTATTTATTCATCATTCATTAATTTGTTCGTTCTTTCCGCTAGAGCTGGAATAATTCCCCCTCGCTGTGAAACCAAGCATTTTCTCTGGAGAAGTGGAGAGTAGCTTTAAAGGAAGGTGATAATATAAAAAGGATTTATTCGTGGTAATATGTGACCCCTCTCAACAATGATAAATGTAAATATTTTTCTGGTAATCAGGATGGATCCAGTCATTTATTTTTGCTTTGTAAGGTTTCTGTCGTAACATTGTACTGCTCAATATTGTTGAACACACCATCACTCTTTATGGACAAATATTTGGTATTCATATGACCGAAGAGAACATAAGTTGTTCTCAACCTTTCAATTAGTGGGAATACCTAAGAACATCAACGTTGCATAATAGCATTTGCATGTCATAGAACACAACTGACCTTGATTTATGTTGTCCTACTGACTGTGGTCTCGAAAGTAATAACGTTTCTACTCTCCCCCTCCCATCCCCCCCCCAAGCATTTAATTACTCGTGTTGTCAGTCATAATCGCTTAGAAAACAAAAATTACTATATTCAAATCGTAATTTACTGAACGCATCGAAATTTGGATCAGAACAGCAAACAACTATGTAGTGATGCTTTTCATTCTTTTTTTTTTCGTAACCTTGCTTGTCGTAGGGGCGCCACTGATGACTTTGCGACAATCTCTCTCCACTTTGTCCCGTTCTCCAGTGCTCTTTGGGACTTTGCAAAGTCCATGCCTGTCCACTCTTTGATATTATCTTCCCATCTCTTCTTTTGTCTGCTTCGTTTTCTCTTTCCTCTCACTGTGCTCTGCAAGATTGTCTTCGACAGGCCAGATGAGCGTGAGACGTGACCATACCATCTTAGTTTGGGTTTCTTTACGGAAGTGAGCAGATCTTCATATGGTCCAGTTGCACCTTGGATTCTAATGCGCACCTCCTCATTTGAGACGTGGTCTAAGTATGAGATTTTCAGGATCCTTCGATAACATCTCATCTCTAAGGCATGGATTCTTCTCTCTAGTTCTGCAGTCAGAGTCCATGTTTCACATGCATACAGGAATATGGACATTACGAGGGAGCGCATACGCTTGATCTTGGACCCAATCGTGATGTTGCTGTCCTTCCAAATAGGCTTCAGCCTAGCCAAAGCAGTTGTTGTCTGCGCAATCCTGGAAAGAACCTCAGGTTTTGAACCTTCATCAGAGGCAATAGCACCTAGGTACTTGAAGTTTGTTACTGTGCCCAGCTTCTGTACATTCACTCTTATTTCCTTTTGGATACCACTCTGGTTGTTTGTCATTAGCTTGGTCTTTTCAGCGCTGATCTCCATTCCATACCTTAGTGATGCTTGGTTGAGATGGTTCACTAAGGTTTCCAGTTCTTGTTCATCTCCTGCTAAGCCATCGATATCATCAGCAAAGCGCAGGTTGGTGATTGTTCTACCTCCAACACTGACACAGCCCGCATGGTCTCCCAAGGCATCGGATATGATCCTTTCCAGGTAGATGTTGAAGAGAGTTGGTGAGAGAAGGCATCCCTGTCTGACTCAGACTGTGGTTCTGAACCAATCTCCTATGTTGCCATTGACGAGAACTGCGCTAGTGGTCTTATCATACAGATTTTCGATGGTGCTGATTAGTTTTGCCTTTATGTTGTATATCCGCATGGTGGCCCACAAGGTTGCATGCCATACCTTGTAAAAAGCCTTCTTGAAGTCAATGAAGACATGATAGAGGTCCTGTTGATGCTGCAGATACTTTTCACAAAGGATTCTAAGATTGAAGATCTGTTCTATAGTGCTACGTCATGCTCTGAAACCTGCCTGTTCTTCAGCAATGATGTGCTCTGCTTGGGGTTTCAGTCTGTTGAGGATGCTCTTAAGCATCACCTTGCTTGAGTGACTGATGAAACTGATTGTTCGGTAGTTCTGGGACAGCTGCTGATTCCCTTTCTTAGGAAGGGTGATGATCAGAGACTGGGTCCATGGGGTGGACCATTCTCCTGTTTGCCAGATTTTGTTGCAGATTGTTGTGAGGACATCTATCATGTAGGTTCCTCCTGCTTGAACAAGTTCTGCTGATATATTGTCTACCCAAGCTGACTTCCCTTTCTTCAGTGCCTTTACTGCAGCCTCTGCTTCTTCTCTGAGGGTCGGGTTGTCAACCTCTGTTGTGGTCAGTGGGAAGTTTGGTCTCCAGAAGCCTCCTGGTTGTAAAGCTCTGATGCTTAGAAAAGTCAAATGCATACTTTCTAAATCAAATTTGTGTATTCCTCGGTTTCATTTGACCTACTTTAAAATGTGCGTCTGAAGTTAGGGACAGTCTAAATGTTAATGATCTTTAAGAAACTAGACAAGGTGAAGCGTTAGGCTACAATAATAGTAGCCAGAGACTCCAAGTATATGCACCTTAGGAAGATGTATACTCTGAAACTAGATAGAAGAGTAACAAAACTCGATGAAACGACCAAAAAATATAAACTGCTTTATAAGGTTAACAAATAATAAAGGCTTTCAACTATATACAGGATATGCTAGCGCCAGTCAGCGGCAAAAATACTACTTATAATCGGAGAGATCACGAAGACATGAGTGAGAAACCATCACAATTGACTCTTCTTCACTCTTCCTTACTTCTCAGAACCATTGGATTCTAGAATACAATCTTCCTTCTAACTAGAAACTTTTGTTTTGAACGAAACTATTATCGTATTGCCGAGAGAAACACCACCCACTTTTATTATGAAATATCTACGGTAACAATGTAGTAAACTGATTGATAATCTATATCAAGTTATTCTTTCAAATAATGCGATTTGTTTTTCTGTGAAAATATCTTCGTTGATGCAACACATTTTTAAGACTCTTTTAATAGATTCGATTATTCCTACCTATACCAGCTAGTGCTCTAGTAAATAGGCACGCGGAATTCCCTCAGCGGAATAATTGATTTAATTGTATCCCCAAAACTAAAGTTAACCAAATAAACCGGCATATTTGCTACCTCTCTCTCTCTCTCTCTCTCTCAAATGGCCCTCACATTGCAATATTTATTATACGTACAGATTCAGATGCATGTTTTGTTTTTGTTGTAATATACTGTGTTGCCTCTTGTTATTGTAGTCTTAATAAATGTAAGGAAGTGACCTTCAATAAGTTGATATAATCTATGGTCCTATCCCATTGCCTATCAATGATAAGAAGCAATCCAAATTGTGATTCTTCATGAATATGCATACTTAGACAAGGTTGTTTGTTCTTCTGTATAATACGTAAAAAGGTTACCTAACTTCGAGTTGGGTCTATATTTCTATTCCTCTGAAAAAGATCACGTGATGTTTATCGTATATGTGGAGCATGAAATTCAAGGAAATTGGTACCACGAATAATGGTGAATGCACAGCAATTCATTTCTACCACGATCTATAAATGTATCAGATGAATACCGGTATGTATTTTTTGTGTTGTTCTCTACGTCTTCATAATATAGTGGGAGTAGTTAATAGGGATAGTATGTTGACCCTGGAAACTTAATAGGGTGCTATTGAGAAAAAGAAGCAAGAGACGAAAACCATGACCATCAGCGGCGAACACAGTGAACCGAGTAAACAGAGTTAACCGAGTGAATAAAGAACTTCAGAATATGTGAGTCTATTGCATTAAATTCTGGATTACCTTAAATAGATAAAATCGAAGTATGAAGCCTCTTATATCAAGCCCAAAAGAAAAAGACCTGCATTGCAGAAACAAATCTAAACCCTCCAGCCGCAGCAACAATAGTAGTCGTGGAGCTCGGACGAGTATAAGGATTAAGACAGAAAATTTAAAACGCGTTATCCCCTCGCTATGCGTTGAAAACTTACCCTAATTCATCCGCAGAAATCTCTTGTTTCGAGGACCTTATTTTCCGGATGGAAAATATGTTCACATCTATTATCACTAAACTTATTCGATGCTGTTACAAATAAAAAATGATTTCTTTGATACGGATAGTAGTGTGACAACCGTGAAATATGCTTAAACAATCGGGAGCAGCATGTCCATTTGAAGAGATAAGTAGTTACAGTTTAGCGTTAAGTCCTTGTGTTCCGGAGGGAAAATAAAGGATTCAGTGCCACACCTGTGAACGCCAATTTGACAGTCCAGCGTGTTACAACCGACATCAACTGAAACAGTTCCAACAACAGAAAAGTGCTTCTGAATTACTGTATGTGTGTCCAAAATGTGGACAGAATTTTCGAACCAATTCGAAAACCTTTCGTATTTGTGAAAGAAAATGTTTTTTCTCTTTGTCAACATTTTGTCTATTTGGATCAACGGTGCTCATTCAGCGATATGTCAGCAAACAAGACGAAGGACTGGCATCTATAACGTTTGTGTCGCTCTTCAAGCGTGCCATGAGCCTTTATTGTATCACTGTCAGAATTTAAGCGTGTTATCGGGCTGAGAAGCAAAGATATTTCGTGGACCTAGTACCTTTTCTGATTTCGCTCATTTAATCTTGGTATCCACAAACAACTGGACGTAGTAGAGGTCGTTCGTTACAGTAACTGTCACCAATACGCTACAGTGATAGATCCCAATTTCTCGTGGTACGATGGTCAGTTTCTTTTAAAACTGTTTTCAAGAAAAGCAACTGCATTGCCACAAGTCACCATGAACCTATTTAAGAGGATTTACATGAAAGTAGGAGCAGTGCAGTTTAAAGAGTCCATGAATTATTTGGATATGCCTTTAAGTAAGATGCCCGAAACGTTTGGAACGACTGAAATGGTTAAAGGATATTTTCCTCAATCTTTCACCACCAAAGAAAATCAATTTGCCTGAGGCATACTACAACAACCCAGACGGTATACGAGCGGAGAGGCGGGAAGCTTTCTTAGCGTGGTATCAAGCCCACTCATCAGATCCTTTTATTTTCAAGAAGAGATGCTGAAGTATTGACAGTCTTATGTGGACGATATACGACCTGATGGAATATTTCGAGAGTCATTTCTCGTGCAAAGGGGTATGGATCCATTGAAGGAATCAGCAGTAAACACCATGAGATTCTGGAGCATTAGTGTCAATTGTATTGACCATTTTGTTGACATTTTTGACAACGAATGTTTACCACGCACATTGTAACATTTGTTGTTGTAAAAGCATGCGCCATTGGCTCGCTGAAGTTTAGTTCGTCAACCAAGAAGGCATGGGTATTTTTTTTTTTTTTATCATTTTTTTTTTTTCCTTCACCCGACTCCACCCCCATTGGGAAGGACCGATTGGGTCAAAAATAGGAATTTTGTAATGCTAGTACTAATAATATTGATATTAAAAAAGTTAAATTCGAGAAATGATATGCAGGCAATTTTCTTTTTGTTATCCTTGCAATACTTTTTGCTATTACTATAGCGCAGAAAGTCACGGCGCTACCATGGATTGTGGCTATCTTTTTTGTGCATATACCATCGAGATGGTAGTTGCATCTAGCGAGGAAAGAAAATATAAGACCAGACAGAGGGCAGAACGTGGTATACTAGGTCCACCAAAGTAGCCAAGAAACATCAAATAAGAGATTTGGTAGCACAGGGATATTCTGTTACTAGGCTTGTAAGCCCATTCATTTCTGCGAATATGAAAACTGTACACACAACGTTTCGAAGCATGGGCATTCGTGCCGACAAAGCGACCGCCCTCCACTTTCTATACGAAAACGCCTACGAGAACAACCTTGTCTCCGACATTTCGACCGTGGACTATCGTGTGCACCGGAACAAGTGACTCCCCAAAACGAAGTGGCAGTGTTTGATCCATTGTTTAGATCCCCTGAGGGCAAAAAAAAAGGAGAACACAATCACAGTCTTCCTCTTCGTCTTCGTCGTCCTCCTCCTACCTTGGTGTTTAAGACAGGGAATTGTATTCGGATCGGATAAACAAAACACACTTTTTTACAAAGGATATTGACCCAAGTGGATGACATAATTGTTTCGTATGACAGGACACTTTCGGGGATGTAGCACGCCTGTCTGTAAATTGGACGATGTGAACCGAGAAACTTTTGAAGGAACGTTTGACGCGCGAGTTACAACTAGTGTCCAAGAACGACGAAGACCTACACGCTATCGAAAGGATCCTAGACCAAAGAACTCCCAAAGTAGGAAAGCGTCAAACCAAAGAATTCAAAATCCGTTGGAAAGTGTATCCACCAAGTTTCGATTCTTATATTGCAGCATCGCAACTCATCGAATATGAAAAACAAATGCCTTAAACATGAAGTTAAACGTCGTGTCACCTTCATCAACATTATCACTCTTAGAGTCCCGTAACAAAAACAACAACAGTGTGTGTGGTGTGGAGAAGGTGTCCTGCCTCCCCCCAACATACACACACACAAATACTTTTCTGTAAAATCGTTGTGATTTTTTGCGCGACTGTAGCTGATATTAGAATATATTTTCATTAATTTTAATATCAAGTAAGAATTAATTTTACTTACATTTGTTTGACTTGTTCATGTATTTACACTTCGGCAATTTGTCTATTAGTCTGAGTAAATTAATCTGCCCAAGGACACACCAAGCCACTAGACTCATTCTGGCCTGAATGGATATGGAACTCACGTGTATTACGAGTCTGAGACTCTACCAACTGAGCTAATCCATAAAAAGAGGCCACGTGTCTGTAACAGCTTGTGTTGGCCTCAGTGTATGAAAAATAGCCATTGCTTAGCAAGGGCAGATATTATTGTTCTAAACAATTGTGAATATACACTTCCTGATTGAATGGATCTGTCTTTGATACGTGTAAATTCAATGTGAAATGTGATTTCTCAGGGGATTCTGAATGTCATTCGTACGAATAATGTCCTGTTTGTCAGCTAAACTTCTAGCCGTAAATTTCTTGCAACGAGGAAAAGCATTTAAATATCATACCACAAGCACATGATAACATATTCTGTAAATGAAGAAAATAACTCCTCTTGACAACAAGTTAAAAAGTTTGCAAAACATTTCGAAAGTTATTGGAAATCTCTTTGGAGTATCATTACCACTTTGTATTCTCTTGATCCGTCTCAATATGTAGTCCAAGAGATGATTTTGTACGAAAGTATTACTAATTCTTCCTTCATATAAGCGGCTAGAAGATTGCTCACCTATTCCCCGTCGGCGCACTCTCACCCAGCACGGGAGAAATTGCCAGGTGCACAAACTTTTTTGACAAATGTGTCAGTTTGCTTTGGGAGGACTTTAGGATAGAAGTCAATGCTGTGTTGACGTATGGTTTTAAAATTTAATTCCTATAATAAACGTATGGAGCACCGTATGGACGTTCAATATCTTTCATTTTCTAAATACTCAGTACCAAAACTATATCTCATAACACAGAACCCCCTTGATGCATGTTTGTGTGTAAAAAGAAATCCATATAAGCCGCGGCATTTATTAAGCTAAATGTGCTAGAAACTTACGAGACCCATTCAACCCCCCACCCCACCCCACCCCCACCACCACCTAAGGAATACACTGCTACTTTCATTATTTGGGGTTACAAATCCAAACTAGTAAAAACAAGTTGAAAGTGCACGAGTAGAACCTGATCTCCATTTAATTTCAATTAATGATATTATCAGGTTTGAGAAGATAATTTTACTTAATTTTACTTCTTATTATAAATCTATCTTAGCCCCCAAACGCATATATCCTTTATTTTATGTTCAGCCATTTCTTGGCTGCTTCTAATATTTTTTATAATGAGTGCCGTGAATCCCATATCCACCCTTGATACACTTGAGAGACCTTTGTAAAGTGGTAAAATGCATAAGTAAACAGTACGCTTAGTTCTGATTCTCAAAGATTACACTAGTAAATATTAAAACATACAGTATTGGAAATCCATGTTTACCATCAGCAATGGCAAGTTTCAAGCAACTATTAAAATAATTATGTCCAATCAAGAATTAGCTGGGGGGGGGGGGTTTGTTTTGTTTTTTTGTTTGTTTGTTTGTTTGTTTGCTGCTTTTTTGCGGGGGGGGGGGTATCACCATTTATTTCTATTCACTTTAGGCTGAAGCATATTATCATCCTAGCCCTATTCTACAATAAATGAATATAAGGTCAATATGACCTATATATGTATGAGTACTTGAGTACTTCCGAAAAGGAAAGTTAGATGTCAGCAATTACTTAAAATAATTGTCAAACAACAAACACAGAAGAAAGCGTTGAATTTACAAAACATTTCATAGCTATATCTAATGTAACTAATGTTAGAAATTGAACACATCACGCCTAACTGGTTAGAACGCTGATTTCGTTCAGCTTACTCATTCGAATTTGCTAATTGCACGAAATATGTAAGCATCTGGATTTATCTTACAGTATATGTAATTTTGTACATATTATTCTGTAAATATTATGCTCGATATCAGGGTAGTTGCCGAAATCATTCTAGATAGGGACTCTTTTACCCCCAACAACATCTGATCTTTGTACTTCAGCGAGTTTAACGCCAAATCGGTTGTGATTAAAGTGTAGGTACATGCATTATACTCACATCCAAAGAAGCAGTAATTTAGGTTAGCTTCTTACGAAATTTTAAAAGCCTTCTATTTGATTTTATTTTTTTTTTATGGTAAAACGGTTTCGACTCCCATCTTTCCGTGTCTTGGGATCAAAGTTAAGATGAAAATTAGAAACAATGAAATAGTTCAATGACAAAACGAAGAACATTGGTGGCTCCATTGCTAAACATTTGCCTAATATGTTAAAACCTCTAGGTTACTAAAATATGGTATTGTTACATGCCGTTACTCAACCAAGCACTGTTTGGAACCGTCACTGTACCTTTTTGGGAAAAAGGTAATTATAGACTGATACTATCGTCGGAAGTCACGGGCGATACTCCACTACGTTCCTTTATCACCCGTGGCCGCCTGTGTGGAGACTTCCTAGGTTCATACGAATATGTATAAACCTACTTAACCAATCACTGCAAGCGTGAGTAAATTTGTCTCGCCATTGTGACCGAACATAACGTTTCACCCTGTTTGAATCAGCCAATCAAAGTTTCTTTTCCAAGGACACTCACTTATTGATCGATGAAACGGTCACTATCATTGATGTGAGGAAGATTGTTAAATTGTGCTGTTAATGATGTATTTGTGTGTATGCGTACTCGTGAAAAACGAGAACTCAGCACAGGCAGCCACGGCGATAAAGGAGTGTAGCGGATTGTTGCCCGTGGCTTGCGACAATGGATTGGAACTGGATAGGGAAAATGTCGATTCAAGGTTCGTTTGCCCTACATCCACTTGCACTGGAGTAGTTTAAATTGTATAGCAGATGAACTTTAGTTCTTTCAATAGTTTTCAAGAGATATCGATATCTGAATAATAGATAGGCATCAAATAGTTTTCAAGAGATATCGATATCTGAATAAAAGATAGGCATCAAATAGTTTTCAAGAGATATCGATATCTGAATAATAGATAGGCATCAAATAGTTTTCAAGAGATATCGATATCTGAATAATAGATAGGCATCAAATAGTTTTCAAGAGATATCGGTATCTGAATAATAGATAGGCATCAAATAGTTTTCAAGAGATATCGATATCTGAATAATAGATAGGCATCAAATAGTTTTCAAGAGATATCGATATCTGAATAATAGATAGGCATCAAATAGTTGTTTCGAACCAATTTCACTGTCAACTTATCGTCAATCGATTTTACAGACATTATCTTTTTATAAATAGTTCTTTTGCTTTAGGCATTCAAGTCTAATATGACCAGATCAAATCCGTCACAACTATTTATAGGTATATAGGTAAGTATGTAAGTAGAAAGGTTCCTTGGTATATAAGCAGGTTGATAAATATTTAAATATATAGATACTTGTGAATAGACAGAAAGGTGGTTGAAGGAAATTACTATGGTTAATAGCGTTTAATATTTAAGAATATTGAGATATCTGGACCTTTATTAAGTTAAGAAGAATTGTGTTTAGTGATTCGTTATTGCAGAATTAGACCTCGACTCCCTTTCAAAGATTTGTGTAATCTCGCAGTTAATACTTTTTAAAATTGACTATATAATTTGCAAGTCATGCGAATAAATGTAGACATCGATTGTGTATGGATACTATGATTGCAGCATGGATTGTTTTCTAAAAGAAGTGTGACTTTAGCTTTATATTAGAAAATGTATATATTACTCTAGCTTCATGTCATTTTTCGGAAATCTTTTTTTTTATCATAGATTTAGCCACGTTCTTTAAACATTCTCTATGTATCACATATACTGAAATGACTTTTCTGAGAAAAAAAAGTTCCTTGAAGTTGACTTGCTACTCTTACATCTCGATCAGGGCGAGAATGAATCATTCGCAACTTCATTTTTCAAAAACAGTAAGCAAGACGAATTAGCAACTGAAGTGCACAGCTTATTAGAGACTTAAAGCACCTGTCATATTTGTATTTTCTAGTTATTCGCTGTGCTATTTATCATACTTAAATGTTTGATGTCTAGGCCTCGTGGACGATGGAAAAATGCAACAACTTTACTTCACCTTGTCACAAGAATGTTGTTCCTTTATTGTGGGAATATTTCTCAATATAAAGTTTCTAAATTTTATTCATATATATTGTGGATGAATGCGGGTAACTGCACGTGTGCCCACGTATATTTCGGATGAATGCAGTTAATTGTACCTGTACCAACATATGTATAAATTATATGTTTCATATTTTCAGCTTAACGATCAGATAGATAGATTGATAAACATTGAGGAAGATGTAAATTGAAAATTTATTTCAAACGGCCTCATAATTCTCTGAAAAGAATACAGATCGATGAAGATACAATCGAATAACAATATATATATATATATATATATATATATATATATATATATATATATATATATATATATATATATATATATATATATATATATATATACCACGAAGGGGTTTAGCTAAACTATGTTCTACATCCTTCTTGACGTCCCATTACAATTATTGGTCATGGGAAGTCCTGAAACATATAGGTCCATGCATGTTAAATGATATGGCCCGAATGTAAACAGGTAAACTGTGTGCGTTCGGGTGTTTGCAGCATAGACTTTTGAAACTATACATGCAACCCATGAGCTACCAAAAGTACCCAATTCAGGATAGTAGAATGGTCCGTTTGCAGTAATATATCCTTACATCTTGAACTAAGTTTCCTCCATGTATGCTTTATGGGCAGGGAGTTCGTTCTTTTTTGTTCCTATTCCATCTATGTAGGATAGAAGTATAGATTGTAGAGATGAAATTGTAAAATACAATATTAAATTTAAAGACCTTCCCATTTCTCTGAGACATAACATGTGTATCTTGAAAAATATAAATAAATTTACACATGTTGACTTGGCTGATCTAAATAAGAGAGCAATTTAAATGTTGGAATATGTGTCTGCGATTGTTTTCACGTCTCATTGTAATAATTAGTGTTGAGAATTTCACAAAACTAATTATATAAAATAACTGAAACGCATATATCTGTCAGCCTTTCCACTTATCTATCTAACTATCTATCTATCCACTTATCCACCACCCAGCTGTCTATGTATGTATGTATGTATGTATGTATGTATGTATGTATGTATGTATGTATGTATGTATGCATACATGTGACTGTATATGTATGAATGTATGGATCACATGGAATTTATACAACTAAATGACCTGATGGCAGGATCTCAGCAAAAACAGCTTACAAGGCTTCAATAACCAAGAGAAAGAATGTACATATAAATAGTGGGCGCCATTAACGGGGTAATTTTTTCGAAAAAATGTTCAGAATATCGATAATTTTTATCTCATTAGCAACATTAGTTTACTTTCTCTAAATATGGAAATTCTTAAGAATTTTGGCGGGTAATCGCCCTGTACAAATTTTATCACAGTCATTTATATCAGATTACAATTAAAAACTTGTCGCTGATGAAGATGTATAAGCATGTGCCTGGATATAGTTAAGATTTCAGCCCTGCTTTGGTTTAATGCCGACTTCGATAATTCACAGGGAGATAAAAGGACCTGCCTGATTTCCATGTAAAAACTTACAATAGTATCCAACAAACAAAAAAAATTTGATCTATCTCACGTTCGCCGTTTTAATCATATTAACTCACCTTTAAGGAATGTAACTTCTATTATGTAAATATGCACCTGGAGAGCAATGTCGTCGCCGGAGGATCAATGTCACAGCTATGACTCTTTAAAACACTGCAGTTTTACTTAACTTGTTGGGCGCGTTCAGAAAAGCCCAAAAAGTTCGATTGTCAATACAAATAAGAGCAAAGCAGTTTCTTCCCTCAACTATCATGACTGAATTCAAGAAAGGAAAAAGAAATTACTATATTGTCAACAATATTGATTGCATAGGCGTTTGTGACAGATTGCATTTTGATGTGAGTGTACCGGGGTGCTGAGTTGTGGTGTTCGTGCGGGGTCTATATAGTGTATATGCACTATAATCATTAAATAGGTGCTCCGTGGCATTGCGTTTCTCTACTCGTATTGATTGTTACAGATTACTGTGATCGATCTACATGTGTAGACCAATCACTGTTGGTAAATAACATGAGGTAAATCATTTTACAGTAAGTATATAGTTGTGTATATATATATATATATATATATATATATATATATATATATATATATATATACAAATAAGCGACTTCTTATTTACAAAATATTTATCATATTTACATATGATATGATACCTTGAATACTATTAAATTGATATTAAATTGTTGAAAATACTTATATACTGATCTCTATATTTGTGCATTTTCAGTTTGACATATGACATTTATAATAGCCTGACGTAGATAAGGTTATTTTCTGTTCAATGTATACATAGCTCACGCACCAACCATACCATTACACTGGCTAAGGTGTTTGATCAGATTTACCAAATATTTGCGAGACTGTCCAAAACACGGTAACATTGTAAACCAATGTGAGGAATCTTCACCTTAATCGTAAAAGTTGTACGAGCCTGTCTCCGCATCTCGTTAGGATTTGTTAAACTAGTTTCATTAGGGTGGGGTATAAATGACAGAAAAAATTACGACGATTGAGTAAACTATATGGATCTTTAAAACAATATGCACTTATTTGATACATAGGGATATGAATATGTTTTATTTTACACAAATAGTGAACAAGTGTAAAATGTAAAAAAATAAGTGTGACTTCTTACAATACTTTATCATTGGCAAGCTGTCATGAGTGAGTGATAGCATGGTCATCTTCGATCTCGAAGGACGAACAACATACATGACATGAATAAAATACAAAAAAACAGAGACGAAGAGATAAACCTTATATATTATTCCCACGCCTAGAGCGGGAAATATTGTGATACAATCAGTCTGCCCGTCCGCTTCTCCTTCTAAACTGCTTTGTGGAACTCAACCAAACTTTGTATATAGCTTGCCCATATGATAGCGATTTGCATGAGTGGTATGGTTTGGGAGTTTCTACACTGGGGTCCCCGGGGTGAGTCAACATATACAAATATTTACTGTTACAGTGACATTTATAATATGTCTTGACAAAACTGTAAACATGCATCTACAGCAAGTCGACGCATAATATATGTAATGGGTTTCGGTTTACAACCACTGAGGCAAGGTCGGCAATGTGGTGGGTTTAGACTTATTATGTAATATGAAGCTTGGGGATTTGCCATTGGAAACTTATTATGTAATATGAAGTTTGGGGATTTGCCATTGGAAACTTATTATGTAATATAAAGTTTCGGGATTTGCCATTGGAAACTTATTATAGAATATGAAGTTTGGGGATTTGCCATTGGAAACTTATTATGCAATGTGAAGCTTGGGGATTTGCCATTGGAAACTTATTATGTAATATGAAGCTTGGGGATTTGCCATTGGAAACTTATTATGTAATATGAAGTTTGGGGATTTGCCATTGGAAACTTATTATGCAATATGAAGTTTGGGGATTTGCCATTGGAAACTTATTGTGTAATATGAGGCTTGGGGATTTGCCATTGGAAACTTATTATGTAATATGAAGCTTGGGGATTTGCCATTGGAAACTTATTATGTAATATGAAGTTTGGGGATTTGCCATTGGAAACTTATTATGCAATATGAAGCTTGGGAATTTGCCATTGGACTTATTATGTAATATGAAGCTTGGGGATTTGCCATTGGACTTATTATGTAATATGAAGCTTGGGAATTTGCCATTGGACTTATTATGTAATATGAAGTTTGGGGATTTGCCATTGGACTTATTATGTAATATGAAGCTTGGGGATTTGCCATTGGAAACTTATTATGGAATATGAAGTTTGGGGATTTGCCATTGGAAACTTATTATGCAATATGAAGTTTGGGGATTTGCCATTGGAAACTTATTATGCAATATGAAGTTTGGGGATTTGCCATTGGAAACTTATTATGCAATATGAAGTTTGGGGATTTGCCATTGGAAACTTATTATGCAATGTGAAGCTTGGGGATTTGCCATTGGAAACTTATTATGTAATATGAAGCTTGGGGATTTGCCATTGGAAACTTATTATGTAATATGAAGTTTGGGGATTTGCCATTGGAAACTTATTATGCAATATGAAGTTTGGGGATTTGCCATTGGAAACTTATTGTGTAATATGAAGCTTGGGGATTTGCCATTGGAAACTTATTATGTAATATGAAGCTTGGGGATTTGCCATTGGAAACTTATTATGTAATATAAAGTTTGGGGATTTGCCATTGGAAACTTTTTATGCAATATGAAGCTTGGGGATTTGCCATTGGACTTATTATGTAATATGAAGCTTGGGAATTTGCCATTGGACTTATTATGTAATATGAAGCTTGGGGATTTGCCATTGGACTTACTATGTAATATGAAGCTTGGGGATTTGCCATTGGAAACTTATTATGGAATATGAAGTTTGGGGATTTGCCATTGGAAACTTATTATGCAATATGAAGTTTGGGGATTTGCCATTGGAAACTTATTATGCAATATGAAGTTTGGGGATTTGCCATTGGAAATTTATTATGCAATATGAAGTTTGGGGATTTGCCATTGGAAACTTATTATGTAATATGAAACTTGGGGATTTGCCATTGGACTTATTATGTAATATGAAGCTTGGGGATTTGCCATTGGAAACTTATTATGTAATATGAAGCTTGGGGATTTGCCATTAGAAACTTATTATGCAATATGAAGCTTGGGGATTTGCCATTTGACTTATTATGTAATATGAAGCTTGGGGATTTGCCATTGGAAACTTATTATGTAATATGAAGCTTGGGGATTTGCCATTGGACTTATTATGTAATATGAAGCTTGGGGATTTGCCATTGGAAACTTATTATGCAATATGAAGCTTGGGGATTTACTTATAATTACATATTAAATAAACGAATGGTCAAGTGAGATATATGTCTTAGTGTATTCATTATGTTATTGCTAGTTACTTATCTTTAAAGTAGTATCCATATTGCCGGTATTGTCGGTTTTACAAAAGCCAACACTAGGGCATTTTGTCCATATTAAAAATGTCTTTAAAAAAAAACACAAAACACACAAAAAACAATGAGAAAATGTAAAAGATATAAAAATAAAACAGTATTTATTTGTATCTCCTTTGCTTAATAGGCTCTGAAATGGACTTGTGCGCTTTTTAAAGACATTTGACAAAAATACATATTTACATGAACGTGGACAACGATAAAAATACCAGCATATAAAATAATGAACATCTTTAATGACTGTGCACACCCGTTTCCTCTCCTTGATTAACTGACAAATATGACAGTGTAATTTTGCTGTATGGCTTGAACCAAGGAACCGTGACATATGCTGGTCAACAGGAATGATATAACACATGATCTTATGATGAAATAACTGGACTTTATTCCACGGTATTACCTTTCAGAGGATAAACCGGCATTGTTACATGAGCAAAACAAATATATTCTTAAGGTGTACGGACGAAATAATGGGGTAGTATTTGCGTAACAGGAAGAATCCATCTGTCAAAAATGGAGCTGCACACATATTTGACACGTTATGTTGTTATTATAAGAACGCTTCTCGGTGCTATTTCTTTTGTTATATATCAGCGTTTTGCAGATAAAAGCGTTAGGCATAGGACAGTAAGTTAAACGGGTGTAGGATCGGGTCAATCGAATATAAAAATATCTTCCTCACAAAATAATAATGATAGGATTAATCCATGCTTTTCCATATTTTGCACGCACTATACATTGCTCTCCAATTTGATTTATACAAAATAAAAAATATAACGTGACAATCTTCGGCACTCTCCGGCAGACTATATCTGACAATATTCATTAACAGCAGTCAAGAAAAACTGCAATTCAATCACATTTTAACAGTGAAAAAAAACTTGAAATCAGACAGTAAGATTATGTTTTGCTTGGTAAGGTAAAAACAAAACTTTCAAGGTCCTGTTATATGCATTATATAGTGTGTGCAAAATGATCCATTTTTGTACCACATTTTGATCGGAAGATCTGTGGAGTTGTAAGAAAAAATGTCTGAGGTAAGTGCCAGTTTTTTTTTTTCTTTTTTTTTTTTTTGCATTTTATAAACCTTCTGTTGCACCTTTGGAGCAAGAACTTAATGGTGCAATCACGTTATGTTATCGCTATGTCCCACCAACATACCGATGTAAACATTCTACGACGACAGTTACAATTATGTTCCTTTACAGTATGTCATAGGTTGTTCAAGACAAATACACTACAATAAACGGGTATTCATTCAGATTTGTAATTTGTACAAAGTATGTAAAATTCGGAATAATCTTACAAGTAGAGATAATTTTGATTCAGATAACATTCTGCTTTATATCAAGCGATGTCGTCGAAATCATTTCTAAACTGGGGACCGTTTAACCCCGAATGACCTCTGACATTTGTTCTTCAATGAGTTAAAAACCAAATTGGTTGAAATAGCGCTTAAAGTTTCGGACCATGTATTCTTCACATATCCAAAAAGAAAAGTAAGTTTAGTACATTCTTTCAACGAGCCTGTCGACCGAACAATTCAGGGTGGGTATACTTGATCAAGCGTTTGCCTTGCTACTCATGAGGGCATGTACAGAATCATCGACCTAATTTATCATATCCTTGTACTTTTTTAAGTCTTTTGCAAAACTATCAACAACAGTCCGCATTCCGAATGTAACATCGTGGTTAATATTTAATAGTGTAATAGTTGCTGTATTGGCATTATTTGTTATCATTTAGGTAAAAAAAACTGGGGAGGGAGTTCACAAAAAGCAAGTTAAGATAAGGCTATCTTCTCGGGGATATTTGACAGCCTTGTAATGGGTTTGTTTTTTCTTTTTTTTCTGACTTTCTTTAGATACTATTTCCACTTTTATCTTCCCATGATACAAGACCAAAGTTAACATGGAAATAGTTAAATGACGAAAAGAAGGACTTTTGTAGCTAAACATCTCCCTTTTGAGTAAGAAACTTTAGGGTACCTAATATGATATTGTTACACACCGCTTCACAACTAATCAATGTTTCGAAACGGCACTGTAACTTTCCAAGACATGGTATTTATAGATACTGGATAGGGACCAATTAGATTGAAGGTTCGTTAGCTCAACGTTAGGTTCCAATTGAGAAGTTTACTTTGTATAGCACGTGAACTTTAGTTTTTTTAATAGTATTCAATAGATATAGATATCTGAATAATAGCTGGAAATCCTATATCGCCATTTCATTCAAATAAATCAATCATGAAACAATTTGGATTGAATTGTGTAAATGCTTGTAGAGCTTCTTCACGAAGAAGCGTTTATAATTGGGTAGATTGTTTAATAGTTTGGACTGTATGTAAAAGTATTGGAGCGCTCAACAAATCAAGAGGACAAAATGTTAAACAGAAATTGTAAGCAGAGTAGCATGCTCCGCACCCATTTAATTTACCAATAAGTCTTGTATCAAGAATCCCTACAAATCTTACTTTCCAAAGGCTCTAATCATAATTCCATAAACCTTAGTAGACCTCTTGAAGAAAAGGTCCAGTCACATTCCAAAGTGAAGCTTATTTACTTTAAAATGTGTACGAGTTGTTTGGCACAACAAACACACATAGACGAACCCACACTAAGAAAGACAGGTTAATTTAATATTCATTTAATGACTGAAATCAATTTGATAGAAAACCGAGAGTTTCACAACTAAATCATGCTTATGTCTACAAATTTGCACTGCTGGTATCGTTTGTTAATTGAACACAGCTGTTGCATTTGAGAAAATAGAAGAAAAATCTTTTAAATGCGTCTGTTTATAATTTTTGCAATTGAGTGACATTTATACAATGCTTAAATTCATTATCGAGCTAAATTGATCGACAATCAACTCAAACAAAAATAGCTTACGGTGGAATAAGTTCAAATTTCCTTTGATGGATGATACAAACAATTAAAATTCAGCGCCAGCTGTTTAAAAGACATAAAAAAACTGTCATTGTGCCCTTATCTACTTTTCCACTAATCATCCATTGTCTAGAGAAAATGTTTTTCAGTCTTTGCCTCGCCCTTATTTACTTCAGTCATCCATAACAGTTTCTTATGACTCGTCGCTCGTGATAGTTTTAATGCATATATGCCTGATCTTCAAAATTATATATGCCGTGATTTTAATGATTTATGCGAAATTATAAAGAGTTTCTTAGAATGTGTATGTTTGTCCTATAAAAACGTGATGAACTTTCAATGTTTGCACATATGCGCATCCAGAGGAATGGTAGAGCGCAGGATATTGTGATGAAATAACTAATTTTGTCAAGGCCTGGACTTTATTCCACGAGTCATTGCCCGCTCCTTTCTGAAGTTAAACCGATATTGTCAGATGACCCAAACAAATATTATATTTGTAAATGAACGCCACGTGCCTTAAAGGGTACGGATGATATAATGGGGTAGTATCTGTCTAACAAAATGAATCGATCTGATAGAAAAGGGTGTGGATACGTATTTGACACATATATTGGCTCTGATAAGAACGCTACTCATTATGATCCGGATTTTTATGCTGACAACGAGACGTGATCTAGTAATCAAAATCGCATTACTATGATAATGAAATTTTTGTTATATACCTATCAATTTTCAGATAATGTAATATAATCACTATATATAGCTGAAAAACGGAAGAAATTACTAAACATTTCAACCTCTTTAATACGAACTTCATCTTAAAGCATAAACCGAATTACATTTTGAAAAGTTGACATGCGCATGAATATTAGTGTTATGAATGAAATTTGTGAAACAACGCTCACGCAGTTTGACTACCATCACTGTCAATAAAACGAATTCATCGACCCTTGAGGGCAGCAGACTCATATATGCGATTTACAGTTATTGTGCAGTTCTGAAAGTTTGCACCACGGAATATTTCAGTAGCTGAATGACTGGAGGGTTCTTTCAGAGGCCATGTTGATAGCGGTTCAACTGTGTGAGACGCTCCGATGGGAACTTGACATGGAAATGACAACATTATTTTGACAGTTATTTACAACAGGATTGGAGAAATTGTTGGAACTTGATGGTACAGATTTGTTGCAGAGAATGTTACTCATTTATAATTTCAAATTTATCCATTATGCTGGAAACTCGCTAACGTTACCATTTATGAACTTCCGTAAATGGGTTGTACTGTACAACTGTAATGTTTTGGTACGCGATTTCCGAACGTGATCTTGTTTCAGACGAACCTTTTGGCTATATTTTAGTACTTCAAGATAAAGGAACAAATGTTTTTTTATTGTTGTTGTGACAAAAACTTGGTTTAGACCTTTCCGATATTTTACATATAACGCAAGGTTTCATAACTAACGTCGCTATGAGAGCTTTGTTTATTGCTAGTGTTGGCATTCCATCGCTAGTGGCGCTGCTATTGCCACCAGGAAGCCTCGTGAATAAAGAGTAGTTCCAGCCTCGTTTGAGAGTTAGGTAATACGGATTTAGAAAAGGATAGTATCGTTTTCCTGCTTGTAGGAAATGACGGTAAACTTCTAGCTCTTTCTTCGGAAGAAAATTGGTAGGTATATAATAAATCCAGAGCATTCGAAAACAAGATATGTCGGCTTTATATCATCGTTGTCGCCAAAATTACTTCTAGGTGTGGACCGTTTTAAACCGAATGACCTCTGACTTTTGTTTCTTGTTCTATGCGTTTCAAGCGAAATTAGTTGCGATAGCGGTCGAAGTGTCGGCTTATGTATTCTATTGTATACAAAGATAAGATATTTTGGAAACAATATTTTCAACTCCTATGTCAACCCAAAACATCAATGTAATTATCGAGGCCTATGCATGACCGGAAGTACGGAATCAAGTACTTAATGTTCTATCATATTTTTACTGCTTGTAAGCTGTTTTCCAAAAGCATCAAAGATTATCCGAAAGTACCATCAAATGTGTACACTATTTAATTCTGTTATTGTCGTTTAATTAGCATTATGTTTCATCATTGAGCAAAAAACAAGGAGAGAGAGAGTCGTTTACAAAAAGCAAGTCAACACAAGGCTAAGTTCTCACGCATTTGTGATACTCTTCTGCTATTTCGTTTTCTATTTTTCTTCTTATTACCTCTTTTGACTTCTACCTTTCTAAGATACACGATCATAGTTAACAATGTAAGTATAGACCGATACTGGATATGGACCAAGTCGATTCAAGTTTTCTTTGCTCTACTTCACCTTAAACTTCAATAGTTTACTATGCATAGCAGACGATCTTTAGTTCTTTAAATATTAGTCGAGAGATATCGATTTTGAACAATAGATAGACACCCGATAGTTGTTTCGATCGAATATAAATCCATTAGCAGTCTATTACGTGTCTGGCTGGTTTATTGATTTATTTTTATTTTTGAAATAATACTTGCAAATGTGACTGGTCCGGTAATTTTTAGAGCAATGTATATTTTTGGAGGACTGGAATTGGAATATGTAGATCTATTTGTTTATTTATTTATTTATTACGCCAAAAAGATGTGTATTTGCATTCAATTTCACTCTGGCCAAGAACTTCCAAAATGTATCCGCTATCACTAAAATTCCTCTTTCATTTTGAAATAAAGTCCAGACACAACCATGGGCACAAATTATAAGTACATGCCTTTGCTTTACACCGTTTTAATTAATAGAATTTGACAACACACAAAAGTCATTTTTATTTGGGAAAATATTAAGTTTCACCATGAGTCTGAAAAGGAATCAAATAAATGCCACCCGGAATTCCATCTAGCAAATACAATTATTTATTGCGGCATTCAGTTATATTCAACCGCAAAACCACTGGTTGAAACATTTCCCTCTTTAACGTATTCCAAAACATGTACACGGTGACAATTTGTCATCATACGAGAAGAGGATATTTAGATATACCTGATTCTTTTTAGCTTAAGCAGAAACATAAATTATAATGCATATATATCACCTGGTTATATTTATCTATAGTAATATATGATTATTACCAAAGGTCTCAAAAATCAGGATTTTTTAATTCTCTTCCATATAAAATAACACCTTGGTATATTTGTTACAAATAGGTTTTTTTTGATAGTTCAAGAGAAACAACTGTCCGATAATAATATCCCATAATAAATCTTTGTTTTGATCTATCTTGTCTCTCTTAACTACCTCAAATTCAATTGTACGTATAGTTAAGGAAGAGTTATGACTGCGGAATAGTCTCGTTTAAATGCCAGTCAGATACATAAGATGGCTGCAAGTGCATTTGCCAAGATTTAATACCTAACAATAGTTGTTGGTTTAATTGTTTTTTTATTATTATTTAATGCAAGGTTTTTTATATTCTCTGACATAATATACGGATGAGAAAATGGATAATTTATCTAACAATGAGGCAGTTGAACGATAAAGAGAACTCAGGATGGAACGTTTTGCCTAGAAAATATGGCAATAGGCCATTTTTGAGTTAAACTATTTTTGGCAAGATTTGGGTCAGTCGTCTTCTCCTAGGGATTTTTAATGCAGATTAGAATTAAATATCCACAATTTACAGACAATTATACCATAATGTTGCAATTAGACCATAAGTTATTAATTGCCAGGGTACCAGTCTCAAAGTGGCGGGGAGGGGGATGTAACATTGGATACCGTACTTAATACTTGGAGACTTTTTCAATAGCTGTAATATCAGCGTGGAATTTGTCATTTTAACGTTCTGAGACTGTTAGCAGTGTTTTCAACTTCTACATAGATTCTGTCTGTGCACGTATATGATTTCGATTTTGTCTTTCCAGCAGGCCAAATTTATATTGTGCCTTCCCCCTGGGAAAGTGCGTAGGTTAAACATTTTATTTCCATGTTAATGAAGTAATTGGGGTTGGGCAAAAAGTTCTCCAACTTTGTTACAGTCTTTCCCCTACTTAAAAGCTTTTAGTATAGTACGTGA
The DNA here is from genome assembly GCA_029931535.1 of Margaritifera margaritifera. Classification (NCBI taxonomy): domain Eukaryota; kingdom Metazoa; phylum Mollusca; class Bivalvia; order Unionida; family Margaritiferidae; genus Margaritifera; species Margaritifera margaritifera. Next base: position 5,131,604 of record JAQPZY010001661.1, on the reverse strand, counting down.
CGCAAGTAGAGAAAGAGAGAGAGACAGAGACAGACAGACAGAGACAGACAGACAGAGCGAGGGATAACCATGAGTAAAATACATGAATATGCGTGATACTGATAATAATATTGACATAGGCATTGTAAGTAATCATTTACAAACAAAATATGAAGAACATTAGAAAAATCAGGAAAATCCCCTGGTTTCCTTGAAAAACAAAGCTCGAACAGATGTAAAAACTCTGTAATTTAGTTCGAATGATAGTTGAGATGAACCTGGAAGTAGCAGGTCAGTAGTGGCAGGGAAAAGTAAATGATTAAGATTTGGAAATAAGATCCTGCGTTGATCTCCATAACAATTACACTCTAAAAATAATGAGGCGCGGAATTTGGTGCTTCGCGAGAATACATGATGATGATTGAATTACATGGTTAGTAAATAAGTCATTATTTAGAGCACTCCAATTATTTCTAATTCTTGCATGGACGACAGAATATTTCCTCTCACCGTATGTACGGTACAGAGGTGGTTCACATGTTTCACAAGTTATAAGTCCTCAAAGTCGTTATAAGTCACAAATAGATGGGCAAGTCTTCCATTTTCAGGAAGGTTGTTCCATAAAGATAGGTCGATATAATAAATGACCACAGTATTTCTAATCTAAAATGTAGATTTTCGAAATCAAGTCTATTTCTAAGATTATAACTGGTTAGATCAACAGTAAGAGGTGGTAACAGATCATAAAGATAAAAAGGGCATTGACTATCTATACTTTTCTACAAGGTATATAATTGATAGGGATATTTCTACAAGGTATATAATTGATATGGATATTTCTACAAGGTATATAATTGATATGGTTATTTCTGCAAGGTATATAATTGACATGGTTATTTCTGCAAGGTATATAATTGATATGGATATTTCTACAAGGTATATAATTTATATGAATATTTTTACAAGGTATATAATTGATATGGATATTTCTACAAGGTATATAATTTATATGAATATTTCTACAAGGTATATAATTGATATGGATATTTCTACAAGGTATATAATTGATATGGATATTTCTACAAGGTATATAATTTATATGGATATTTCTACAAGGTATATAATTTATATGGATATTTCTACAAGGTATATAATTTATATGGATATTTCTACAAGGTATATCATTTATATGGATATTTCGTCAAGTTATATAATTTATATGAATATTTCTACAAGGTATATAATTTATATGGATATTTCGTCTTCCGCATAATTTTGACATTCCAGTTTCCCGAAACAAGTTTTCAATTCTAGTACTTCTGGTAAGTCCAGTTACAATTAGTGCTGCCTCTAATTGGAGTTTTTCTAATCTATCTGAGTCTTCTTTAGAACATCTGTCGCAAACAACATCTGCATTCTCTAAAGTTGGTCGTATAAATGATAAGCATATTTTTTCTGAAAAATGCCGGGTGAACTTCAGTTTTAGTGCCCTAAGCTATCCTATCATATTTTACACAGAATTACATTCACTGTGTATATGTGCTGATCGTTTTCCATCACAAATAAGAATGACACCTATATGTTAATGACATCATTTAAAGCTAAGCATTTCGCTATAATAAATTAAATTTGGGAGGAAAACTGGCAATTTAGTAGTAAACAGCATGGCATCTGTACTGTTAGGATTAAACTTTACTAGCCTTTGGTTAGACTAGGCCTTTAGAGCTTTATGATTTAAAATATATTCAATTTTATTAGCAGTTTTGGATGTATATGCCAAAGAGTTATTCTCTGCAAATAATCTGTCAAGACTATAAATATATATATATATATATATATATATATATATATATATATATATATATATATATATATATATATATATATATACATAAAAGAAAGAATAGCGGTCCTAAAACTGACCCATGTGGAACACCTGCTTGAAGTGGCTTAAATTCTGATTTATATTGGTTTAGCGCACAAATTGTTTTTTCAGAGACATATCCTCCAAACTCGATATCTAATTCCATATGGTTTGAGTCTGTACAAAAGACTGCGATGCCAAACGATATTGCAGAAGACCATACACATAGTTTCGTTATTGTTAAGAGCTGCACAAATCTGATGATAAATATCGATAAGCTGGTGCGTAGCAGAATGACAGAGCAGAAATCCTGACTGCTACTTGCAAAGTAGATCGTGTTGAAGAAGATAATTATATAAGTATTTGAATATAACCCTTCCCGCACTTTTCCCTACATAAGTCAAGACTGATGTTGGTCTATAATTGGTAGGATCACTCCTGTCGTGTATTCTTTGAGTAGCTTTTATCGGTACTCCACTTTAGGGACATTTATCTTAAGAAATTGTAGCAAAGTACATAATTTTGATTGTTCAGAAGTTTGCGGTTATTTCAATCAAGAAGCACACGTGTTTGTGCACTGGGGTATCTAGTATACAAAACAGTTTTATTTTCTCAAACATTAGCATTGATGTCTACGGAAAATGAATTTGTAGTCTTGGCACTATAAGGACAGTTCCTTTTATGCCATTTATGACATCAAGAATAAAACAGGTACAAATGCTGATAAACTCTTTCATGCTGTTTGTGATAGTCTATTTATATACAGATATCATGCAAAAAGCCGCTTTGTTGCGAGTTGACGAAAATATGATTTTCTATATAAAAACGATCTAGTCATCCTGTACCTACACTACAAATACATGCAAACTGTCATGTACTGCATATGGAAAGACGCATTCTTAATATTACCTTTATGCGAGAGCTCAGTCTCATTAACGTAAGGACATCATGAATATACGAATTTTCTTTCTAACATATTTTGTCATGCATACCTCTAAAAACAAAATTTTGAAAGGGTTGACAATAATGCATTTTTGAGCGAATTTCTGTTCAAAATTCGCATTATTAACTATTTATGGATAACGGTTGGGATATACCCGGATGTCACGACAATATGAAACAGAGGCAATCAATAGCTATGTTCTCAAAATGCAAACTTTAGTGGTATAACTTATCATGTAATTTATATATAATGTTATGGACATTTTCCTACTTTTTCATTATGCTTTCTCCATATTTGTCAAGTTACTACAAATCGATCAGTTTCCGAAATATTCTCAGTGTTGCTATATATTAGAGAAATAAGAAAACACAACTTAAACTAGTTTTTATTTATATCAAAAAGCTGCATAATTTATTTTCTTTAACAGAATAGTATTTGATTCCTTGAGAGATTGGAGTGGTGGGTTCGAAGAGTTATTTCCCTTTTCTTAATCGCTCATTACAGAAGCGTATTTATGACACTAATATAAGCCAAGTATATACCTCGATATGTGGAGTGCTGAATTTTGTAGATACAAAGAAAAGTTTGCTGAATACATTGAAAAGTTGTCAAAATCATTCCCCAATTTCCAAAATTTCACTAAATGTAAGGGTCTCAGTAAACGTTCTTTCTCGATGTGCTCTTCTTACTAGTTCCTTAACCTAACAATTCCAAAACATAACCAATAAATTCTTATCAGGAGCAAAATCCTCGGTTTTACGTTTCTTGAGCAAACGATTATGCTGATGATATTTGGGAAAATTGCACAATGCAGGATAAAGACCTCCTAGAAAATGAGAATAATTTACATCCATACACCAGGTGTTCAAACCGGATATACCGGCCCAACACTGTTCTCACCATTGCGACTTGGATTGTAGATAAAAGAAGATCCTACAAATTGTTTAATCGAGTTTAAATGATTGATTTTGTTTCTAACATAAGTGAGGAATATTACAATATAGAATAGCATCAATCAAAATTGAAAACGACTAAGAAAAGTCAACAAATATAAGAAACTAATAATATGAAGATAATTGGAAGGAATAGAATGGATTTTATAGAAAACATGGTGTTTCATAATAATAATAATTCTTTATATTTCTCCGAATTTGCTCGGCAGAGATAGTTCTTTATTGAACACAACTGATGCATGTGCGGGAAATTATTTTTTTATAAACAGCTGTGACTATTTTATTGTAATTTGTTTACATTTAAACAATACTTCATCCGATTGTTGAGTCCGATATATTGAAAATCAACTCAAACAAAATAGCTTACGGAGGAATATGTGTGGTATCAACAATTATAATTTAGCGCCAGCTGTTTATAATACGACAAAAATTATTCGTATCCACTCTTCTGCTAATTAGTCACTGTCAAGAGAAACTTTTTTCAATCTCTGTCTCGTCGTGTATTTCCTCTAAGCATCCGTCTCAGTTTCTTGACGCGTCGCACCAGATATCGTTAATACAAAAATGTTTGTGAGGAGAGTTGCTGATAAATAATAGACAAAAAGCTTTATAAACCGAATGAGTTTTTTCTTTCTAAGACCAAAGGTATGGATTTAAAATCTATTATTCTCCCAGTAGTACCTCTTTTTTATTTACAGATAATTGTACTCTTTTGCAGTAGGTTTATTTGCTGATAAAATGGAAGTTTTTTTTACACTTGTACACTTCTAAGCAACAGTTAAACACATTGATATTTGTTTTATCATCAGATAATTGTACTGTGTAAAAGATGACCGGCCAACCCGGACGAGGCGGGGGGTGGTATGGGGGAGTCAAAGGGGCGTGGAAAGGATGCGGGAGGGGGGGATCGGGTTACCAAGTTACCGAGACAAAACACAATGTGGAACAGTAATTATTTTGATCGATGGTGTGATAATGGACCGATAGAGGAGACAAACTCACGCTCAAAAGATTTCATTAAACGTAACTTAAAAGCTACACTGGAAACGTTCTCCTGGCTATAATAGATACATACAACTACAGTTTCAGTAAGAAAGAGTGGTTTAGAGAGAGTCTACGACATGACTTACTTAATCTCTACTCATTAGGGCGTTGGCTTTTTCTGTATCCGTTTATTTTTTTCTCTAGTCCAATGTAAAAACAGCTGCTACGCCCCCCCCCCCCAAAAAAAAAAAAAAAATGATTTCTCTATCACACATTTTCATTACTATTCAAGCTTTTTTTCCTTCTTTAATGACCTGGTGAACATAAAGCCGGCAACATTACTATAAAGTTATGTTTAACGAAATCTCTAGACCGTTGGCTTTTTCTTCTCTATCGGTCCATTTTCTTTCCATCCATCAAAATTATATGCGTTTTACATTGTGTTTTGAATCAGCAAGTCCAGAATAATATCCGTTCCGTAATTACTGTGAGCTACATAAATGCAGTGATATGAGAACTACTTTGTCTAGCAGATTTTTGGCTTGCTAGGAAGAATGAAACGTTCTCATTTTCTTAGAGGTTAATTGGGCTTTCTCAACACGATTCCTCTTTCAAAACTTAATTAAATTTGAAAACAATTATGTCAAATATCGTAAATAAAGGTGTTTAACTGTGGATTAAAACAGCTAAATAGCATTGATATTTGTTTTATAGTCAGATAATTGTACTGTATACTTCGATAACCCGCTTCCCCAGATTCGGCATTCGCCTCGTACATGTTGGCTGGTCACACTGCACGCAATAAAATTATCCGACGATAAAACGAATATCAATATGTGTAACTATTATATAAATTGGTCCAAGATCTTAAGTCAGAGTTTGATTCTGTTGCGAGTGTTGTGCCGAGGGAGATAGACCAAGTGAAGAAGAGAATGTAGAAAGTAGAAACCAGTATGCAGTTTCACTCAAATAAGGTTGAGGAGGTTTAGGTCAAACAACTTAAGAGGATAGCGTACTAGTAAAGAAACGTGTATTAAGCAATCATACCAAAGTAGGTAAAGACGCAACGGACCTGAAAAAAGGCATTGAAAGCTTGAAAAACTTTCAAGAAAGATGAATCGACTTTTCACAGTACGAAAGTCCGAAAAATATCTACCAGGTTGTTCTAAGCATTCCTAAGGAGACAGTTGAATTGGGTCCAGTTAATGTGGATAACATGTGATTAGCTAATGCACGCAGGCTCTTCATTGACCAAACCAATCATCATGTGATTTATTCCTATGGAGGATACAAAACGGTGCCAAGCATGAGTAATCAGCTAGCTAAGGGTTTGAGGATAACATCAGATTTACTCCCAGTAATTACTACAAAGATGGACGAGCTTGCATTTATTGCTTTTAAGTTACGACACCACGATAATTCAGACAACAAACGTAAAACAAGAATCAGAGAGCCTGGGCTGTCACTGGTATTGGAGGCTAGGGAAAATTCATCGCAGCGCTAAGACCAAAAAGCGTTTGAGAAGTATGACTTAAAATGTGATTTGTATTATAGTAGAATTGACTTGTACTAATTTTTGCATAAACCCTGGCACATTTGCTTATGCGTTAATTCCATCTGATGATGATGTAAAAATAGATTGAAAATTTGACGGAAGGAAGCAACAACTATTTTGTTAGAATATAATAGAATTTGACCCTAATTGTATTGCTAATAATCTATTAAAGCATAATATTGTTGAGGATAAATATTAGATTTTCTTTGTGAATATGTTTTCCTACTTAATTCCATTACTTATGTTGCTGTTTTCTTGAACCATGTACACACTTTAATACATGTCCCGTTTAATTTACAGGAGAGGGTCTTTGTCCTAGATTTTGCATGCAATACTCTGTCATCTATTTTGTTACATTTACTTCTTGTGTGGTATTTTTATTGTTTCACAGGAACTGATAGCTCAGATTTAGTTGATGCAGTGTTAGTAATTACCGGTATTGTAAAAATAGCATACAATTGAGTAATATGCTACTGCATTTAACAGTCAATATTTGAATTAGCTCCCTTTGACCATTAAAAAACTGTCTATCAATATATGGCAATGGTGATGGTGATAATGATTTTATCCTTTTTTGCTTTCCTTTTTGCTATGAAAGGTTATCATTGAAACAATTGTTTACTTGTTTACATGTTCTTTCTTACCGTTTATTGTCCCATATTTTGCGCCATATTTTCATTGGTTCTCTTTCTTTCTTACACGAATTCCTGGGGGAGACCCTTTTTATATTAAAGATACCGTAAGCACAGAGTTTCAATACAAATAAATTCAAACTATCTGCCCCAAAGCAAGCATTACCAAATAAAGAATATGAGAATTTTGTTTTAGCTATAAATATCGCCTGTTCTCATCAATAGTATTATCAGAAAATAGTTTCTCTTGTAAATTTGTTTATTTACTTGCTAAAGATATTTCCTTGTAGCATGGTCTTTTATTACAGTATCTCAGTAAATGTCAGTAAATTGCCAAGGCTTGAGATATCAGCTTAAAATACGTGATGTTATGAATTTTATTAAGGCAAAAAAAACCACTGCGTATATTTATTTATTTATTTATTTTAAAGGATACACATTTCCAAGCAAAAGAGGAGAAAATTGTTCGTGCCGAATGGGGATACAAAAGTGTCTTGAACTCCTTTACCGGCGAGTCCAGGTGAATTTCATTCTTTTTTAGCAATAAATCTGTACATGAGTCAAATATTTGAAAAAGGTACAAATAGAAATATTTATTTTAGATGTAATAATATAACTAAAGAAGTTTTTACTGGTTAATATATGTGGTCCTAACTATGATTCACCGGAATTGTGTACAGAGATACTAAATTAAATAAAATGTACATCAAAAATGCTTACGTAATTATAGCAGGCAATTTGTACCTAGTTATGAACCCTGATAAAGATACAGAAAATTATGTTCATATAAATAATCCTAAAGATAGAGAGATAGTGGTAGGCATGACACACCAATTACATTTAGTTCATATCTGGAGAAAGTTAAGAATTAAAAAGAAAAACATTTATATGGAGAAGCAAATATCCAATTAAGCAGGCAAGATTATATTTGTTCTTGATTTTAGACAAACTGCTATGTAATGTTGAAAAAGTCAGTATTGGAGCAGAATACAGATTTGATCTTTAATGCAGCTGAATTTAAGGACAAAACATGCGGGGCAAGAATAAATCTTAAGTTGTTTTTAGGAGATCCTTAGTATGTTATTTTTGTCAAAGGTAAAATCAAGGATATTATTAATTATATTATGGCTTTACCTATATATTCTCTTAAAAATTGTTGCAACATCCCTAAATCGAAAACACCGTTTATTATTGACGACCAACTTTTCCGTGAAGTTGTATTGATGGAAATAAGAGAAATTAGAATTAATCATGCATCCCACAAAAGAAACCAAATCGATAGAGAAGAAAAATATTTTATTTGTTGAAAACAATACATTGGTGGGAGACCATGGATGTTCTACAGATCAGTAAGATAAATATAAATGTGAACTTAGAGGAATTAGAGATACAACATTAGAGGGAGTGAGAATTATATCTATAGTAATTTGGATATAGAATGGAGAAAAAGTAGCACAATACTTCTGTGATTTATAAAATATGAATTGTGCTTCAGAACGCATGCCTCATTTGAGGAAACTCAACGGTTCATCAATAAATGATCACAATGAAATATTAAATGAAATGAAGTCTTTTTATTGACCCTAGAATCACAATGTTGCCAAAGTTGGGGTTTTTGAAATTATCACGTACATATAGTCATGCAACAAAGTAAGTGATCAATATATAATTTAAAATCTATAGTATTTGATGCGTTATAATCACCTAATAGATACAGAGCCTTGGAAATATTAAAGTGTTTACTATTTGTAGGGCTGTAGTAGTTTGATACATATAGAAGTATACATTGTATATTAACTAGTCATGTACATCTTCACAAGTTTATATTTTTTGTCATAGATACAGATTTTGTTATATAAAACACATTTAGAAACTATATGGGCTCGAATTATTAATAACAAACAGCACTAAGCAAAGGAGAAAACAAGGTAAATGAAATAGAGATGAAAAGAGGAAAAAATATGGGTATGTATATGTGTACTGTTACGACTCTTTGGTCCAACAAAATGTAACAGAAAGAAAGTGAAACCAACAAATCAAGTAAAAAACAACATGGAGAGTTGCACCTAGTATCATAAGGTCAGGGGACACTGTGTCTCTCACCCTCCATATTTGGGGGACAACAACATTTTAAAGGGACAAAGGAAAATTGTAGTACATAATGCACTAGAAGTGCTAAAATAATGAGATAATCTGATTTGGTTCGACAGTTTTGCCACCTTAACTTTCTCATATTTTCCTTGGACATTTACATTATTGCAATAAACTTTTTTTATCATGTGATAAAGTAACTCATGAAAACATTAACAAGTTTGAATATCTGGTTAACATGAAATTAATTGCACCATGGAATTTTCCGTTCTGGATCTTGCTCTCAGTTAAATTTAGTGTTCACTCATTATCTACTAACATTTATTATAAGAAATACCCATTTTCTCTTAATTATTTTTCTTTTAAAAAGTAATAAACCATTAATCAAATGATAGTTTGTGTATTCGCATGAATTAGTACCCTTTTTTCATTAATTCAGCCTGACAATAAATTAAATCTTCATTGCCGTAGGTGTGACTTTAACTAGAAAATACGCTACAATAGCGGCGGTCAAATATCCTCGAACAGCCAGTTTTCGTGGACTTAACGTGAATTTTAACGCGTTCGTTATAATATTGTGAGAATCTATTCAAATAACCATGGAAAGTGTTCAACTATATCTACTTCATTTAATCATCGTTATAAAATTGGTTGGCATTCATGTACATTAGTTCAGAATTACCGTTTTTCCGAACGTGTGCAAGTTTTCTTATTTCAGGAAGAGCATCCATGGTTCGTGGCACTGACTAAAAAGCCACGTGGCACATGACCGGAACGTGCCAGTTAGGTCAAGGTATGGATATTATTAGTTTATATCGTTTCCATGTTTTTGAAATAAAAAAAAAATAATTTAAAAATGATATTTTTTCCCGTTAATTCTATATGCAGTTTAGCACTTACATTACTGCTTGCTTGTTTTCTTACCATATAAATAAATGAATCAATAGACTGAGAGACAGACAGACAGAGAAATTTAAAAAAGACACTTATGAATGGATACACATTTTATTATAATATATTGAATGTCTTTTGACGTAGAATATATGTTTATTGTGAAATAATACTGAAACGAAAAAGTCCATAGTGAATATACATTTCCAGTGTAAATTTTTCTTACGTTGTATAAGGACTCCGCATGATTAAAACCAAATATTTACATTGGCTATCCCATTGTGTGTTTTCTTGTTCAGGATATGTAAACAAAGCCATCATGTGATGGGTAGAGTTCTCTTTAGCATATAATAGAAAATTCAAGGCCAAAATATCGGACACAAATAAGTCATTAGTGAAAATATAGATATTCATGAAAAAAAAATTAAATTACATGAAATTACCTGCTTGAATCTCATTTTGCCTCATTTTACAGTTAAAAAAATTCCTGTCACTCTTGAAGAACGCTGGTGACACAGTTCATGACGTTATTATCTCGAAACAAGCGGCCGACTACCACAAACCTTGAATGTTTTCGTTGCCAGGTTCATTGTTTTGAAATGGATATTCATTGCCATCTTACAGGTTTTATCACTTTTAGCGACTTTGGCCATTGCTAGCGCCAACATAGACGTGGATGCACATCCGCGAAGAAAAAGCGTAGGCATATTTGTTTTTATTTGTTTCCTGACAAAAAGCACGCCCAAAAGGGCGCACAGGGTCAAGATTTTAGGGAAATAGGACAAAATATTGCGAGAAACCCGCTATCCTGCGCTCTAGGTGCAACACTGAACAAGCAATTTATTTCAAGATAATTAAAATGAAAATCAAAAGACACTTACAGTAACGTGAATTAAAATCCAAATAATCCAATAATCCTAAGTGTTCTAATCACAAGTCTTAAATATAGAATGTTCCGAATGAATATCAGTAGCCTTGAATGTCCTAATGTGCTAGTAGTCTTGAATGTTCTAATATGCCTGAATGATGTAATCCAGAATATCTTTGAATATGTTCATATAAATCCCAAAATCAATTATCAATCCAATATGAGAATTAGCACTTTTGGTAATTTCAATTAATATTTCAGATAAATAATTCCTCTCTCTGAATTTAGAACGATATTTTACAACACAACTATAAACATCTGATTATTAGCATGATTATTCTTAGGCTGACCATTTGAACAAGCATGAATTATTTGTCCACCGAAATCTCATTGTATAAACATAAGTCCCGTGACAGAATGTTCTAGCAAATGCACGACTGAAGTGGACATTTTCCTCCGCAGACTTATCGCACGTAAGTAGTGGAAATTTCCACTCTGGTACGAAATGCTATGTAAACAAAACTGACCTTGACCTCAAATGCAGTAAACATGTTGTGTATAAAATGACTAAAGTTCAACTTACGCTATGGCACACATACTTCTTGTTCGTGATGATTCAAATATGATACACATTTGTTTGAATCTGATTAAGGTAATAGTAACACAAAAATACATGGCAATATCATGTGTTATGTAATGCAGAAGGTAAATAATCAACAACTTTGTCAGAAGGAAATTAACATGCTTTTCTCTTCACGCACCAACATTCTTTGTGAACATAGGATTATTCGATCAATTATTTGTACAATGACTATTCAATATCAAACTTTGCCCATTCACAGCTTCTGTTGGCATTTTTTTTTCGACATTGAAATAAAATTTAAGTGGCTTTTTAAAATATATCAAACTAGGTCTGCCTTTATAATATTTACAATTATAATGCATTGATATGCTAAGAAGATAAGTAAAGGTATTACATCATTGGCATTATTATATACTCATTTTTTTCTCCATTAACTTTGCATTGTCAGAATCGTGCAGTATTTCTCCATACTGCACGGGTTCATACTGCACGACACGTGTGTCTAAAAATAGTATCGCGTGTTAGGAACTACTTTTTATTGTAAACAAACAATGTACGCTCATGTAGCAGACACAGGAACATTTGCTTTATTAGATTTATCTGTGGATGAACTAAGCAAGCTGTTTGGGCCATTTGAAGTAGAGATGATAAAGCTGACGATGTGGATGAGCTCACTGAGTCACAAAAGAAACTTTCAAATAAGCAAGCGACTGAACTTGATATTCGCAATGCCCAGCGGTGGCTTTATGACAACAAACGTGAGACATGCAGTATTAAAAATACCATTCTGATCATTTAAACACTTATTTAGCTTATGGTTCTTAAGGCCAAAAGATATTCCGTCTCTCTCAGAGACTGCCCATTTTACATGTCAGTAGAAGCACGAAGTTCGAAAAAATTACAAGTAAAGAAGGCGGGTTTTGGTATAAAAGCAAGTATCTCGGAGCCAATAAGCCAAGATAACGAAAAAGCCCTATTTTCGCTTGCGAAATGGGCTCTCACACCCCAGCCGCTTTGGAATTTTCCTGTTTTATTTTTTTTAGAAAATGTTTGGATTTATAGTACAAGTCATATAGGTCATGAAGCTGTCCAACAAAGATCATTCAAGTGACAGTACATACAAATATGTTATCTATAGCTGGTAATAAGAATGGTAATAAATGTATTTACCTTTCTGCATCTTTAATTTCTTCAAAATGTACTTTCTTATCCACGGCGCGAAACTGCACTGCAATCTATAGACTACATTTCCAAGAGAAATCACATTCCAAAGGAGAATTTACTGCACTCAAAAACGAAATGAATTTGATATTCCCAAACAAAAAATATGTAATTCTATATCTTCTTGCGAATATCAATTAAAAGAATTTCATATTTTGTCCACCTTATGATTCTAAACTATCAATGGTAGAACAGAAACACATCTGCAACTTGCTGTCAAGACCAGTCCCTACAGCTATATGTACATCGTACATAATCGACCCAGCTAATAACGCCAGCCCACCACAACTAAAAAAGCAGAATTTGGTTGGATCTACAGAAAAACAAAATCCCTGCATTCCAGACCGACTGGGAAAGTTGTTCCAAGGCGCAGTCATTCACAGTATGACTCTAAATTTCCAATTTAAGTAAACCAAACTGAGATTTCTTTTTAAAACGAATGACTGAGAGCGCGATACGCTACCAAGTTCAAAGGTCGCTGGGCGGTACCATGCGCCCATGAATACGGTTACTGTGTATTGGTTTAACTACGGTTGTGTAGTTACTTTGGAATCTAGCAGAAATTCAGTTACTTTGTTTCTTGTAGTATGCCCATTTTATTATTCAGCCTTAGGTAGAAAAGCAAAACGAGTATATAATAAAAAGGTTACTGCATTTGTATAGGAAAATATGAATTCGTTTTTTTCTGAGCTATACTGCACTCCTAACGTTGTGCAGTATAGCTCAGAAAAACTCGTTCATATTTTCCCATACAAATGCAGTAACCTAGAATTATGCTTTGAAAATACTTAGTTATTGGTGTGACTGCACTTCCTCTTGATCTATTGTAACATGTCATTTAGAAAAGCCTGTGATATGTGACAATCCCAAAATAGATGGGATAGTCTCAGCATGCACTATTCACAGAGAACAAAGATTGTGACAACTTTTACAGTTTTAACTAAAGTATTTGTAGCCAAGATTCCATGTGAAATCTTTAGATGCATCCATTTTAAGGTATTGGCATTTTGTGGTTTTATATAGTTGAATAAACAAAAAGATGGTAACTATATATATATATATATATATATATATATATATATATATATATATATATATATATATATATATATATATATATATATATATATACATATATATATTCACCAGACTATCTTGTATAATATATATATATATATATATATATATATATATATATATATATATATTACTGAACTGAGCATTAAATTTCCTTACAGAAGTTAGTTTTTCCTCACGTTCAATGAATTGTACACAAAGACTTTTACATCCTTTTTTATTTTTGAGGATAGTGTGTGCCAAAACATTTATAAAATGTTACTTTGAACTACAATCCCAACTGAAGTTGATTTTCTTTATATAAGATTTTATGGTTGTTAGTACGTTTTGAAAATGAGAAAGTTAGTTCAAAGGAAGAATCTACTTTGAAGTTGTCAAAGCATATCCAGGAACCATCCTTATTAATGAAATCATTAACATAGATGATGCCTTTCTGACGCCATAGTTGGCTAAAAACACAATTACCTTCTATTATTTATACAAGATAGTAAGGTGAATTAGCTTAGATTGACATATGTAATTCTGAGAAAACGCCAAAAACATCTCTGCAAAGTGGATCAAGATTTTTTCTTATAGACTCAACAAAATCTGTTCATGAAAAGAAGAAATGATCAATATTGGAGCTGCAATATGAAATAGGTTTTTCCATTTAGAGTTCTCCGACAACATTCTCATAAGCCATATAAGTTTCAAAGCATATGTTATTTGAAAATAAAAAAGACATGTATTTTCTTTAAACCTCCCTAATAGTAGCCTTTTATTACATAATTTAGTTTTATTTCGCTTTTGTACAATTCCATAAAAACTTGTAAACGAGTGTATTTAGTTCTTTACGTACCTGTTCTGATGGATTTGGTGAAATTAATAAAACGCGAGAAATTATTGAGATTGCATGACTCTTTATCACTGCTATATTTCCAAATTGTTTTAGAACGCGCTTACGCCACATTAAAAATTAATTCTTAATATATCTAATTTTGGTGGAATAGTTAAGAAGTGGAATATTCTCTAAAATAGTTGAAAACTTAACCCCCAAGAAAACAAATTCATTGTAGTCCTAATTAAGTTTGTATTCGGAATAGAATTTCTATTTGCAGATACTTCTGGTTCCAACCTGTACTACATTTGTGTTTTCTATGTTAATACTAAGACGTGATAATTTCGAATAATGATACAAAAATATCTAAAACAGATTTGACAGACTTTTCTGAACCATTAAGAGTGAGTGATGTATCGTCTGCATATTGAGACTATACATAAGTTGTACCACCAATATGTATTCCCTTATTACTCCTGTTTGTTTGTTTGTTGTTTGTTTTTGTTTTTGTTTTTTGTTTTTTGGGGGGTGTTGTTCTTGTTTTTTGCTTTTTTTTGCTTTTTTTTCTTATAATTTGAGCCAGTATCTCCGCACACAAAATAAAGATATGGGGGGGGGAGAGTTTCTCCTTGTCTACATCCTCTTTAAGTATGAAACCACTTAGATACTTGTCCATTAATAGTTATGCATGATTTGATGCTGCAACACAAACGTTTAATCCATTGTATTAATGATTCATCAAAATAAAAAGATTCATGACTATATGATGGAGCAACCATGCATCAGAATCAAATGCTTTTTCCAATAGTATGCTTTCTAGTGTGAAACATCAAATCATACAAATTTCTAATATTCTAACCAATGTACTTCCATTAGAATTTTTTTTACTATAGTAAAAATTAGCTTCTTACAAAATAACCTCCTGAGTTTCTATTACCAATCCATTATTTTTGGACAAGTGCAGGCATCATTTTACTCTTGTAATTTCTGTTTTCTAGATTACAGAAGTATTTGGTTACTTTCTTCCCCTCCTCAGTCTATTTCACTATATCCCTAGCTTTTACTCCTTTCTCTTCAATTTCTCTTCCTTTTTTATCTAATGTTGATCATTTGTTTGTGTCATTTCCTTCTTCTAATGACTTTATTTTTTAAGCAGTTAATTTTCCTGTCGAATTTGAGCTTTGCTCTTGGAAAGAAAATTATCTTCTAATTCCTTTCGTTTCTATCAATAGTATCTCAAAGAAAGGTTTGCCATTAATGGTGAATTTCAGATCCGCAGATGAAATATTTACCAAATTATCAGATTCTTCTACACAAATATACTTGTATTTTACATTTTGAATTGTTTGTTTTACTTTCTTCGTGTATTCTTGGTCTTTGAGGAGTGAATTATTTAATTTCCAAATATATTTCTTTCATTATCTTTTTGAAAGATTATTTTTTATCTGATCCAAAAATATTAGTCCTATTTCCTGGTTCAATGTTAAAATTTTGAACTATTGTAAATACATTTTCAGAGCTTAAGAAAATATAAACTTTTGCTTGTTTATGGTCCTCCACGTGTATCAATCACAACAATATTCAGCTCCTACCAAATATCTATACAACTATATTCGATACAAGTATCTATAATAACCTATCTTGCCTTTATATTATTCACATTATTCTAATCAAAAGTGTCAGAATCTGGATCCATTAATTACTTAAAGTCTTCTCCAATTACTATATAATTATTTGTAAAATCTAAAAGATCTTTTTTAAATCTGAGAATAGAATTCTTGTCTGTCTCTATTTGGTCCATATATATATAAGTGTGAATCTATAGTATCAATAGATACGTATATCCACAAAACGTTTATTTTCCATATTGTATCTCTTCACTTCATGTAAAATAAATTTGAAATTATCGTTCAATAATATAGCTAAAACTTTAGAGATAGTAGGTATATGCACTAAAGGAACACGTATAAATCCCTTTGTAGTCTTTACAATATTTTACCATATTTCAGTGAAATGAGTATCTTGTGGACAATAAATTGGATACTTTTGTTTCCTTCCAAGAATTTAAAATATCCCTCATTTTCGTGAGATCGCTCAGTCCCTGGCAATTAATTGTGCACAATATATTGGCTCAGATATTAAAAATAAATATATTTTGTTTAGTTTTCTGTGGTAACTTTATGTATGCGATAGAACTATGAAATATTGTCTAGTGTGAAGAAACAAATTCCATGAATGTACATTTTTCTGGATTTCTAACCAAATCGAAAATATGCAAAAAGTGCCACATAATAGGAATAAGTAAAACAGACGACTTATAGGTTTCATAACGAAGATCAAATAGTAAGAAAAACAAGCAAGCAAGCAAGCAAACAAAAAACTAAAGTTAGAGGTACGCTGTAGACCAAATGCCTTCTAACCAAATATATGATAGGCATTAGTGCGCTGTTCTTTAAAAAGAAGAAACAATATAGAAAATTAGTCTTGTGCAGGCATTAATATAAGCAGTATAGCATTGGTAGAAATGTTTGAAGCAAAAGAAACAGACAAAAACGTTCAACCAACCGCCACTAAAACAAGCAACCCAACTTACACTTAGCCTCCAAAACCTTACAAGAAACCAACAAAATTTCAAAGTCACTCTGAAACAACCCCTACAATTGCACGAGGGAGCACGTACACAGACGTCGCCCCCTCCCCCCCCCCCTACGGCGGTCATATACTCAAAACATAGTGGTCACCGGCGTCACGGGTGAGCAACCCCAAGTCCCCAACGACACGTCCAAGGGATCATTTAAAACCTGGCTGTGTTGGACTTACCCAATTTTGAACAAAACGGAAAGCCAAATTGTTCTTTCTGGAAACAACCCATCAAATACCCTATTCGCTTGTAAGTAAAACAATGCAATCTAGGCACACCATCAGCAAGAAGAAACCACCATGTATATATCCCGACACGCCAATCCGAAGCCATGCGGACAAAATACAATGTGCAATGACCAGAATGAGCACATAAACCTCTAAACATATTTTCAAACTGTGGAAGTACCAAGTATCCAAGAGTTACCTCCCTGCTATAATATCGTGCATTCGCAGTCTGTATGAATATACACAATGTTATAGCAGAGCATACTCAGGAAACATATTAAACATATTAAAAATAAAATAGTGCAAAAGATTTGGATGTGAACTAACAACTAAATTAATCGTGGCAGAGTATACTATCTACAGAATGTAATCAAAACACAGCCTACTCGTCCATCAGTTTTAATCGATCTTCAGTTTCTCTGACTCTTCGTTTTGTTCCATTACGGAACTTGATGAAGTGATTGCAGAAAAAAAATCCAGGCTTCTTGAATAGAATATAGATCCATAAGTTTATGCATATATTCAGTAGTTTTCTTGGTCAAATCTTCTTTTATTACGGTTGCAGATCCTTTCAATTCAATTCTACCTTTTAGTACTTTCAGTTTCATAATCCTGGAAATAAATTTGCATATTAATTTTACCATGGCTGTTTTTGATACTTAATACTACTCTTGTAACTGTTTTCTTTTTATTCTTGTTTTCCAAGCCAAAGATTTATAAAGATTATGTTCTGGTGTATTGCTCCGCTCCAATTCATTTGTTCTCTTATTCATCTTATTGTTCTCTAACCAAAGGCCTTGGATTAAAATCCGAATTTCTTCCATTTTCTTTTTCAACAGAATTACGAAATCTGTTATCAAAACTGATACACGCAGGTCAAATGGGTTTCATTTCTGCTCGATACAGAGGGAAAAATATCAGAATTATTTATGATATAATGCAATATTCAGAAGAGACGAAGCCATTATTATTATTAATGTTGTGATGCGTATAATAGCAAAATGAATTTAGTAGCTGGGATAATAGACGCTTCGCGTCTCGTCATGATCCGGATTTTATAATGCTGACAACTCGACGTGATCTAGCAATCAAGATCGCGTTGCTGTGATAATACTATATATTTCTCACATTCCTTTATGCACATGATCGTTCTTTCCAGTGTGGAACACCGGTGCAGTATAGCTCTATCGGACCTCACACGTGACCTTTAGCCTGACTCGTGGACTATTATGACCTGCTACTGCGAGCATAATATATATTCTCACTATTATTTCTGAAGGATAAATCAATTCTAGACTAAAGTTGAATCGAGGACTATTTCATTATTTTTGTCTCCCTCGATTAATCTTATGGATAAGAGTGGACTTTTTTTTTTGATCTGTTCACATTTAATCATTGTGTAAGCTATCTGCAGTATACAATTCGGTCGCTGTGTATTGCCATGACCATAGCCGTTTCAGCCACTGTTCTTTCAAAGCTAAAATTTGTTTAAACGTCATTTAAACTTTACATTGAACAGTGGAGCGTAAACATAACTTTTTGTAAGCTCTATCTTAAGGTAAGGAAATTTTCATTGGGTGTTTTGCTGTTTGAGAGTTACATCATTATTCACAATAGGCCAATTTAACTTCGACCCTCGTTTTCATTCAAAAATGTGAAAAAAGAATACTTCATTATGCTTCAGTTTTAGGACAGAAAAACGCCACCTTCGGGATCAAACGTTTGCGTCAGACACTCGGCAAAG
The DNA here is from genome assembly GCA_029931535.1 of Margaritifera margaritifera. Lineage (NCBI taxonomy): Eukaryota > Metazoa > Mollusca > Bivalvia > Unionida > Margaritiferidae > Margaritifera > Margaritifera margaritifera. Next base: position 5,112,534 of record JAQPZY010001661.1, on the reverse strand, counting down.
CTTCGAGACTGATGCAAAATTCTGACCTTCCGGTGAAACTTTTCTATCCTACACAGATGCATATGAAGGATTCTATTATTCCCAGCTACTAAATTCATTTTGCTATTATACGCATCACCACATTAAATCTCAATAATGTTTTCTGTGTCACCTTGCAAAAAATCAATCTTCTTATTTCAACTCGGATCTTTGCCATATTTTTCCTGTATATGATCTTCTCACTTGACCTGACATGAAATTTATGACTGTATTACCTGTTTTGTCACATAGAATCTAACATTTATTATATGTTGTGTTGCACTGTGCTTTTTAAATGGCTTGATTTCTAATCTAATTTACAATTCTTTGTGCCAAGGTATTAGTTAGAGTGGATAGGTTACCTCCTCTAACACCATCTGTCTGAACTTTAACACTATAATGGTATATGCATTTTGCATCTTTTAAATTACAATTAGGAACTGTGGGAAGAGTCTTATCTATCAGAACAAATTATATTTTGTGCAAAATCTTTTCAGATGTATATCGGATAAAATGTTTCTTATTATTCATTTTTTATTATAATTTTTTTGGGGGGGGGTTGTAATTTTGGTTTACATTACTTTGTTTCATGAATGAGTACATACAAAATAAGCAACAAATTGAATGCTAATGCTTTTTTGCAAGATTGAATAATGATGAATTTGTCTTTACCTTCTTTGTCAGAGACCCCGGCATGCAGATCAACCTAAATAGCTTTGGAGTTAATCAGCTTTAGGACATTGTATTGCACCAATCTTCCTCTTTGTCAGCACCAAGGTGTTAGCCTGTTTGTTTGTTAGAATTTTCTGTGGGGTCTTTTTGTTTTGCAACAAGATTGTACGTTCCCTCTAAAAGTCTTTTATATTGTGTTTTTGTGACATCCTTCTCTGCATTGCTCTCACTTGTTATACCCCTGTTATGAGAAATATATCCTGGTTTGAAACGAAAGTGTCTCCTATTAAAATAACCTTTGGTTTTTCTCTTTAATTTTCATTTTTGACACTGTCATATGATTGTAGTTTAGTGTAGTGCATACTTGGTGTTTAACGTTGTCAGTACACAAAAATGTAAAAATATTTATGTTCGGTATAGGTATCAGACCACTAATTATTTTACAGCCGGAGAACCAGTCTTCTGGTGGGGGTGGGGGGTGGGGGTGGGATACAAACTAGAGTACTAAATATTTTGAGATGCACTCGTTGGCTAGTAAATAGATTTAATATTTTTATATTATACAGTTCATAAACTTCAATCAATGTACTATAGTTGACAACAAAATATTTTCTTTGATTTTGATGTCCTGTATTTGATACCCTACTGACAAAATAGCATATGGACGTTTGGTTTGAGGCTATGCTATTAGGTGCAGACCAGGGAGTCCCTTGTTTCACAGCACGAGGTTCAAAACATTGCAGCGGAACACCTGTTTATTAAGGCTGAAATTTTAGTTTCTAACTCTAATGAATGAACTCATGTGTTGTTTGTATGCCAATCTAATGCAGAACTTTTATATATTTTTTTTTTTAAACATTTTTTTTTAATTAACATTAAGTTCTATGGGAAGTGAATTAGTGATCCGATCCCTAGAATACTATAATCGATCAGTTTCAATCTGGAAGAATTGGAGGTGTACTTTTATACGACTTCAGAAGACGAAGAAACATATCATGAGCATTATTCTTAAGAGCGGCAGGTTTTTGAGCCCCAAATGTTATATCTAGACGAAAAATCTTTCGGGTATACTTTGAACAAGGTGTTTCAAAATTATCGAAAACAAAAGGCAAAATAGCTGAGATTGAAACTTTAATTTGAGCTGGAATAAACCCTGACATACCGGTAAGTCATTTTGTTCCATTTTATTCTTTGATTGTGGGAATCCCGAGATAAAAATATTCTTTACTTTAGATCGCAAGTGAATACGTTAACAATTGTTGCTTCAAAGACTCGGACAATGAAGCAGTTTTGTTATACACGACAAAAAGTACTTCTTAAAAGAATGAAATATGTAGTTGAAAACTTATGATGCTCTTTTTGGAGATATCATTGTATCTTCACATTGTACCGCATGTTCAGATTATGTCAGTGGATATGATAAATCAACAATATAACAGAGGTATCGAGCTAACATCCCGCCAAATAAAATTTTTAACTTGTGACACTAAATCTTTATAGAATACTGCATATAATGACAAATCTGGAACTTGAATTTCTCTTCATTATAATGGAGGGATTTGTTTTTAGTATAAACACTTCCATAATCATCTCTCTTCATTTACTGGTGTTTGAGTTAGCGGGGCTTATTTTAAAAAATGTTGATTTTAATTTAGAACAAATGGTATTGACTGGTTTTCTGCATTTTTTTCCTCTCAATCTTTGGGCTGCAAACAAAAAGTTAAATATGTAACGAAATGAACTGACACTGGATCTGCCGTTTTAGAACTTGAACAGAAAAAAATGTTAAAATCAATTTTTGTTTTGGCAAAACATTGTATTCCAAGTTGCATGTGTTACGAAATGAGCTGACTTTGGATAAGGTAAGTCAGTGCACTAAAATCTAAGGTGACTAGAGCCACTCTGCACTTTTACAGACAGACAGAAAACAGTATTTTCTTTACAAGTAGAAAACACTCCGTTAAAGATGTACCCACTTATGTTTGGTTTGTGTATGTTAAAATCACTTGCCGTATTCAAAATGATTACGTAAAATACAACGTAGAACCATTGTGTTTGTTCGTCTCTCCATCCTTGCTCTTCATAGGGTAGATTTCACTCATCGTATTAAATCTAGTGTTCAGTTTTGAGGTTTTTTACAGACAGACAGAACAAAACACAACAAAACTAATACAATATCTCTCAGTGACCATTTTTAAAGTGTGTAATGTTGGAGGGGGTATTTTTGTCTACAATACAAACGATGAATTCTTTTGGAGTTGAAATTGTATGTCAATGTCCAAAATCTTGGTTGGCAAATTTTATAATATTTGTCACCCAAAGTGAAAACAAAATATATGACTGAAGAAAATGTTTCAATATCACAAGAAATCTTAACTACAGCAAGCAAAAGTATGCCTTAAGTTTAACAAAATAGCACAATAAGTCAGGTCTCAAGATCAATATTTTCAATTTAACAATATCTCTCTCTCTCTCCCTCTCTCTCTCTCTCTCTCTCTCTCTCTCTCTCTGCAACCTTCCAACAAATTGCCATTTTGTAATAACCTGAGTACTAAAAAAATAGATCTCATAAAAGCGTTAGCTTTGAAAAAATCGCAATTTCTGCCAATATATTTATCAAGCAAAAATAAAGGGCAGCCGTTTAAAAGAAATAATTAAAATCTACGACTGCAAAAGGACCTAATAAAGCACACTCTTCTACTTTCTCTCTCTCTCTCTCTCTCTCTCTCTCTCTCTCTCTCTCTCTCTCTCTCTCTCTCTCTCTCAGTATTTGGCTTGGCGAAATTGGATTTGCCGTTTTCAAAACTTTAACAGAAAAATGTTGCAAACTTACAAGACAAAATCTTAACTTCAGCATGCCAAATTCTGTCTTAAGTTTGATAATGTAGCAAAATAACTCTGGTTTCAACAGCTCCTAGATGAAATGTTCACTCAGTGTACGACAAACAACATCGCTAACATTGTGACAAGCTTTGGTCAAATCAGTGTATGGTTGACAAAATTTTAAAAGTTTTAAACAACAAACATTACTGATGAAGGACAATTTGCCTGACTTGATACTGCGCATCTTTGAAATACAACTTGCTGCCTATAAATTATACGTAGCAATACTTAGTGAGAATCTTAAATTTAGGATTGCCACAATTACATCATCCACATAAAATTTTAAACATATGATTCTCTTTATGCTCCCAAGTGGCACATTTTAGTACTTATGTGTACATGTACACGATGATTTTAAAGCCCCCAACTTTCGCCCCTTTTTGATTCTGGGGTCAATAAAAAGTCTTAGTTTCATTTAATATTTCATTGTGATCATTTATTAGCGAACCATCGTTTTTCCTCTAAATGAGGTATGAGTACTGAAAGTACAATTCATATTTTCCAAATTACAGAAGTATTGTGTTACTTTTTCTACATTTTCTATCCAAAGTGCTTTAGATATAATTATAACTCCCTGTAACTTTGTATCGCTAAGTTATCTTTGTCTAACTTATTTGTAGAACGTCCCTGGTCTTCAACCGATGTATGTTTTTCATCAAATTATTTTTTTTCTCCTCTGTCTATTGTTTCCTTTAGTGGAATGCATAATAAATTTTAATTTCTCTCATTTCCATCAATACAACTTGTTGGAAAAGTTGGTCGTCAATATAAACGGTATTTCTGATTTAGGGATGCTGCAAGAAATTTTAAGAGAATACGCAGGCAAAGTACGTTGTTTTATTATATCCTAAATTTTACCTTTCTCAGAGATAACATATCCAAGATCTCTTCATGAAAACTTACCTAAAAATTATTTTCGCCGCATTTTTGTGCCTAAATTCAGCCTGATTAAAGAGTGATCAGATATGTGTTCTGCTTCAATACTGACTTTTAAAACGTTACAAACCAGTTTTTCTGAAATCAAGAGCAAATATAATCTTGCCTGCTTAAGTGAATTTTTGCTTCTCCATGTAAATTGTTTCTTTTTCATACTTAACTCTTTCCAGATATGGACTATGTGTAATTTGTGTGTCATACCTACCACTAACTCTCTAGCTTTAGGATTATTTATATGAACATAATATTATGTAACTTAATCAGAGTTTATAACTAGGTTAAAATCGCCTGCTATAATGAACTAAGCATTTTTGATATACATTTTAAAATGTACTTATTTCATTTAATATCTCTGTACAGAATTCCGATGAATCATGGTTAGGACCCCATATATTAACCTGTAAAAACTTCTTTCCTTCTGTTATAACATCTAAAAATATATTTCCATTTGTACCGTTTTTTAAATATTTAATTCATCTTCAGAATTATTGTTGAAAAAATAAAATTTCACCCAGACTCGCCGGTTAGGGAGTTGACGATATTTTCATATTTCCATTCGGCACAGCAATTTTCTCCTCTTTTGGCTTGGAAATGTATATTATGTTTCATATATATATATATATATATATATATATATATATATATATATATATATATATATATATATATATATATATATATATATATATATACACACATATACATATATATATATACACACACATATATATATATATATACACATATATATATATATACACACATATATATATATATACATATATATATACACATATATATATATATATACACACACATATATATATATACACATATATATATATATATATATATATATATATATATATATATATATATATGAGTGGTTTATGCCTTAAAAAATAAAATAATTCATGACATCGCTTCTTTTAAGGTGATCTCACAAACCTTGGCCATTTGCTGTATTGAGATACTGTTATCTACAGCGAAAAAATATTAATATATTTATCAAGTAATAAAAAGCAATTAGACAAATTTACAGAATACAAGATAATAATATTGCTATGATCCGGCGGTATTGTTACGGAATTATGTATATGGAATCTATAATGTGCCTAAACTTTTGGCCTATGACTGTACTTTAAAATTGTGTCAAATAGTGAGTCACATTTAAGTTAGTTTAAGTTGTACTTTAGTTAAATAAACAACATGTTTACTGAGCTTTTGTTCGAGGTCAGAGTTGTTTATCATTCCTGGAGTAAATTTCCATTGAAAGATGCATCTAGTATTGCATTCTGGGTCGTAATATGGCACGTTTCCTGTTGTGAAATATGCCATTTGCAAAGAATATAAAAGTCCTGGATATACGAATTATATTCATTTAATTTTAAATCATGTGTTGAAAGTATCTGTTTTTACGATCAGCCTTTGGAATCATCAGATGTTTGGAAATATAGTCGTGCTGTTATCTTGTAGTTCTGTAATGCCGTAATGCTGCAATGCTGTATAAATAATTCGACTGGAATTATTTATTGGAACATCCAATGGACTTATCTGAGGTATTCATCAACCTTTGGATTTATATTTATGACTTTTGGATGCCTGTGAACATTCTCAAAGATTACATTATCGTTGGTACATCAGAACATCCCAAACTCATTCATTCGGAATAATCTTTCATTCGGAACATTCGTTCATTACGAAGATTCATTAACTTGGAACATTCATTCATTTGAAACATTTTATAGTTTCTATATATACAGGACTTGTGATTAGGACACTAATAATTATTGGATTATTTGGATTTTAATACACGATACTGTAAGTGTATTTTGATTTTCACGTTAATTATTTTGAAATAAATTGTTTGTTGATTTTTACAAACATTGTTGGTTTCACTTTCTATTTGTTACGTTTTTTATTACCATAGGGTCGTAACAGTATTTATAGCTAAACAAAATCCACATTTTGCTTTATTTGGAAATATTTGCTTTGAGACAGATAGTTTGAATTTATTTGTATTGAAGCTTTGTGCTTACGGTGTCTTTGATACACAAAAAGGATCTCCTCGGGGAATTCGTGTAAGAAAGAAAGAGAAGAGCTACTGAAAATACGGCACAGTATATGGGACATAAACGGCAAGAAAGAACATACAAACAAGTTTATTTAAATAATAACCTTTCATAGTAAAGAGGAAACCAAAAAGAAATAAAATCATTATCACCATCACCATTGCCCAATATTGATAGACAGTTTTGTTTATTTATTTTCTTTTTTTTATTTTCTTTTTTTTTTAGGGGGGGTGGGGGGTATATGGATAAATGGAGCTAATTCAAATATTGCTGTTTTGTATAGTAGCATAATCATCACCTGATTGCTATTTTGCAATACGGATAATTAACTAACACTGCAGCAACTAAATCTGAGTTATCTCCTCCTGCCATACTAAAACAAAAAAACAAAAAAAAAACAAACACAACAAAAGGTACATATACATGGCTCAGACGATTAATTCATTTTCCGTAGACATCAATGTTGACGTTAAATAAAAAAAAACTATTTTGTGTAATTTGTTTAATATATGGCTCAGTACACATCACAAGTGCTTTTTTATTGCAGTAAGCGCAAACTTTATCTAATCAATCCAAATTATGCGCATCGAGGCATTTTCCTGAGGTAAATGTTTGTAAAGCGTGGTAATGGTAAAAGCTACTTTTAGATGCAGTTTCTCACCATTTAAGCAGAAAATAATTTTAACATAATCCATGTAGAAGTTGAAAGCACTCATAAACATATCGGAAAATTAAAAACGAAAAATTCAAGGCAGGTATTACAGTCAACGGCTCGACCTCGAAGTATTTAGTACGGTATCCAATGTCCATTCACCTCAGGACTGGAACCGTGATCAATTAATGATTTGCGGCCTGATTCCGGCATAAAAAGTGCAATTTGATAGTGATCAACCATATTAAATATCATTTTCCTAACAATCTGAGTGCAAAAAAAAGCAATTGCGGTTAGCAGTCACTTGACATCTTAAAATTTGTGCAATACTGACCCGCTTTGTAGTTGTCAGTTTGTAAAAATACATCCAAAACGACACCAATTCGTCCTCCATTTCCTGAAGAAACGTACACCCGAGGATTTGCTCCTGATTAGAATACATTGGTTATGTTTTGCAGTTAGATTATGGAGCTGGTAAGATAAGGATATCAAGAAAAGAAAGTTTACTGCGACCCTTACATTGATCTGTCTACAGAATTAAATTTTGGAAATTGGGGTATGATTTAGACAATTATTCCATGACATCAACATATTTTTCTTTGTATCGACAAGTTTCATACCTCCTCATACAGAGGTGTATACCTGACTTACAGTAGTGTCATGTATACGCTTCTGTAATGAGCTATTAAGAAAGGGAGATCACTCTTTGAAACCAACACTCACATCTCTCAAGGAATCAAATACCACTCCATTAAAACACAACACAAACTATGAAGCTTTTCCTACCTAAATAAAAACTATTGTGTAAATTATTTTAATTATTTCTCATTTTAAGATACTCTTTTTCCCAAAGTTTGCAATGACTGTGTTTCCCATATTCATCATCTATTTCTCTTCATCACACTTTGAATATGTCTTGGAATCCATTTATTTTATTCACCAATTACATTTCAAATTAGTTTAACAACTCATTGTAACATTGTAAGTCATATTGCAATGACTCTTGTTTTCATCTTGAAATCGTGTTTATGTACCTTTCGAAAATTAATTACCAAATAAATGAAAGGTGAATTAGAGAAAAGGCAACATGAAAACAAGGTTGAAACTGTGTCTGAAAAGGTAATTTTGTGAAGAACAAAAGATCTACGTTGAGTTTAACTTTGCAATCAACTTGCGAAGCGTTCACGGTCATTAAAAAAAGCGAAAGCTTAAAGGTTTAAAATAGAACAGTATGCTTGAACAGTACCTAAAATGACACAATACGAAATAAATAAAACAAACTCAAACAACACAACCTATTCTTTGCTAGCTGGTGGAGTAGCTATTTTTCAGAATCATTTTGATTTGGTCAAAACGTGAAGTTACTTCTCAAAACACAGTGGTAAAAGAAATTGAAACTAACGATGAACAAACAACCAAAGTTCAAGGGAAAAGTCCAGCATTAAAGTGTCATACAAAGCACAAACATCTGGACTCTCTTAAACATTTTTATCTAATCATCTAATTTGTTTATCAGACACATAAATATTGGCTAATATTGCTGTCAAGATACATGATATATGGTCTTGACCTTGGCCTTAGAAGTCACCATACATTGTATCTTTCCATCATCACCAACATAGTATTCGTTATTTGTCTTGGCATAATTGTGTGGAAACATGATAATACCGTCATTGTCTGTCTAAAGTTCACGTTTTATAACTGATATCTTTAAAGTTTGCATAATCATCTATATCATCTGTAATAGTACCCTGGGTATAGTTTGTAAAGCGCCATACAGACATTTCTAAAGTCGTGGAAAATGTCATACAATATTAGTGCGTCTTGTTGGACGTAGTTGTCGTGAATATAACCAAATGTGTTCAATGTGAATGGTGACATCGCGTCGTGTACATATTGGTAATCGTTATCTGAGTGAAGGGTAACATCGCGTCGTGTACATATTGGTAATCGTTATCTGAGTGAAGGGTAACATCGCGTCGTGTACATATTGGTAATCGTTATCTGAGTGAAGGGTAACATCGCGTCGTGTACATATTGGTAATCGTTATCTGAGTGAAGGGTAACATCGCGTCGTGTACATATTGGTAATCGTTATCTGAGTGAAGGGTAACATCGCGTCGTGTACATATTGGTAATCGTTATCTGAGTGAAGGGTAACATCGCGTCGTGTACATATTGGTAATCGTTATCTGAGTGAAGGGTAACATCGCGTCGTGTACATACTGGTAATCGTTATCGATAAGTTAAAATCACTCAGACTTAAGTTAAACTTTTCATTGGATGGTAAAGATGTTGTATCGATGTTGTATCAAATCTATCGAAAGTAGCCATGTATTCGTAACGGTAAACATTTTTCCTCAAAATCTAGGCTTCATAACTCCAACATTTTTCATCGTTCTGTAAATTTGTCATCAGTTAAATTTTTAGCCAACGCTGTTGAGATTGCCACAAGAACATGGGGATATGAAATGTTATTTCTTTGATGTCCTTCATGAAACTATTCACTATGAATCCTCGCTGAAAGTAATGTATTTCTGATCTTTTTTGGGGTATTTTTGTACCTCATCAATTGGATCATTTTCTTCTCAGATGTCTTGAAAGACAGATGCCTGTCATGACACGACAAATTATGAATAAACAGATGCCTGTCATGACATGACAAATTATGAATAAACAGATGCCTGTCATGAAACGACAATTTATGAATAAACAGATGCCTGTCATGAAACGACAAATTATGAATAAACAGATGCTTGTCATGACATGACAAATTATGAATAAACAGATGCCTGTCATGAAACGAGAAATTATGAATAAACAGATGCTTGTCATGAAACGACAAATTATGAATAAACAGATGCCTGTCATAAAACGACAAATTATGAATAAACAGATGCTTGTCATGACATGACAAATTATGAATAAACAGATGCCTGTCATGACAAGACAAATTATGAATAAACAGATGCCTGTCATGAAACGACAAATTATGAATAAACAGATGCCTGTCATGAAACGACAAATTATGAATAAACAGATGCCTGTCATGAAACGACAAATTATGAATAAACAGATGCCTGTCATGACAAGACAAATTATGAATAAACAGATGCCTGTCATGACATGACAAATTATGAATAAACAGATGCCTGTCATGAAACGACAAATTATGAATAAACAGATGCCTGTCATGACACGACAAATTATGAAACAACAGATGCCTGTCATGACAAGACAAATTATGAATAAATAGATGCCTGTCATGACAAGACAAATTATGAATAAATAGATGACTGTACTTTGGAAATCTGAACATTTTAACAAGACCTGAAAAAGTTTCCGATGAACTGAACAAATCTAAGCTTTTTTTTATACATTAATATGTCTTTCCATGATGTTTGCTTACTCGCGATGGTACCAAATTTATTCCAACATTATGGCATTTTTCTATTCTATGAAATATAATCAACATGTCTACATGCTTATCTTTTTCTTTTGTTTTGCCACTTGAACTGCTCTAATGGTGTTATCTTCAACAATGTCATACATATTTACTCAGATGTCATATTCTATTTTTGCCGGCAGTGTAACGTTATAGGACAGCTGTCAAACCAATAAATTTATATAACCACACTATATTGTCATGTCCTGTGGGGATTCTGTGTTTTGAAGTAAAACAATATATATTGTCTGCTATACATATTTACGCAAGCCTTTTTATCTTTCTGATATTCAGGTAAATAAATATAGGAGCTTTTTTGTTATCGCTTGAAACCTATGCACGTCAAAGATCCACATTGTACTATAGCTTTATTCCTGTAAAAAAAATGTATTACGTCAATGTCAAACAAAACGTTAAATTACATCATTCATTTGACCTCTATTCATTGTGCTCATAGATCTTTTTATGCGGTAAAATTCCATGTTTTCATCTTTCTCTCCATGCTGCGTTGTTATCTTTCTCTCCATCCTGTGTTGTTATCTTCATAAGCCTGAAAGTTTTGGAATAGATCGATAAAATTAAGAAGGGTTTTTTATCCTCTGGTTTATTTATATTTCAATATATTTTATATCTACTACAACTTTACATCTGTGTGGAAATGATAGACTTAAGCGTTTTCCATAAATGTTACCAATATCTCACCTCTGTACCTAAAGCCTCGTCACCTATATGTAGTATCTAAGAAACAAATCGCCAATCACCAACAGAAGAAGATCACAATTATATTTCCAATCTTGTACCTACACTCAGCAGTCGAAATGTTTTGTTTGGTTTTTTTTACACGCGATTATGTGTCAGGCTTTAATCATTCTTCTGCCGTATGCTGTTAATTTTGTTTTTACATGCCACTGGACGGTTCTTTTTTTTTTTTGAGGGGTCGGGGGTCGGTTTGTATACTTGAGATTTTGTATCTTTTGATCTGCCTTTTATGTTCAATCTTTAGGTACTAAGGTGAGTTCAGTTATATATCTAAAATGCCTTGGAGGAAGTAAGTATTGATCCATTAACCTCTGCTTTATAAATACAGCCCAAATACCAAATGAGCTAATTCAGTTAGTTAATATTACTGTACTTTCTAGTCTATGTGAATATGAATGTGCACTCAGCTGAATTAATTTATCAGCTACTAATGTATTGTATGTCTGTCTGTCTGTTTGTGTTTCAGTATCTCCCTGCAGATGAATTAATTTCTCAGCTATCAATTTGTGTTTGTCCGCTTGTTCGTGTTTCAATATTTGTATGCATCTGAATTTATTTTATCAACTATCAATGTTTTACAATGTTAGGAATACTGTATGATTGTCTGTTTGTTATTCAGTATCTCACTGCATCTGAATTATTTTCTTCAGCTATCAATGTTTGCGATTTTATGAACACTAACATTGCCCGTTTAATCCTTACGTGAATAGCCCCTGGTATGTCTAAATTCCCAAGTCATATTTCTTTTACGTGAGATGTTATATTCATACGGGTATGTGTCCCAGTCCTCACATTAAACTTACAGTGCAATCCTTGTTGCTAAGCAATAACGTCATGTACATAGAACAAGAAGTGTATATAGTATGCAAGTAAATGGGGATAACTGTCAGTTATTCCCTTCAATCAATCAGATGGTATATTATTACATATTATTTCCTCCCAGTACAATACTCACTCATTTGTTTTGTTTGATTCCAAAACAAATTTATATATCTCCCTGTTTTTTATCATTCTTTAGAATTAATGCTTTATTTGCCTATTCAAATTTTTTGCGTATTTATGTTTAAATATTCTGCTGGAAATATATGTATTTCATGCTCCGACCACATATACACATACATGTGTAATATCAAACTCTGCAAGTATATAAAAATACGTGTTTTAACAACCACAATCAACCTGTATATACAAATACGCGTTTTAACAACCCCAATCAACCTGTATATAAAAATACGCGTTGTAGCAACCCCAATCAATCTGTATATAAAAATACGCGTTTTAACAACCCCAATCAAACTGTTTACTAAATGAACAGTTACTGCATCGTTGGTGTAGAGTATTCTTCCATCACATTTCGATTGGTGATTTTGGAGTACCACAATTTTAGCCTTTTATCAACTCCATTTAATTCAGTATTAAGCTTTTAATATCACGTTGGTGTGGTAGTATTTCAACTCTAAGGTATCGGAGAGTTCTGGCGCACATCTCTGAAAACGGAGTAGTAAGGAAATAGGCCCGGTACTAATGTCGAGAAACATGGTGGTGTTTTGTTATTATGCAGTAGTAAGTAAAGTGGTCGAGCCATATTCTGGAGATCACATGTACATATTGAGTGTGTTTTAGTAGTTGGTAATATAAGAGTGCACGACAGAGCAGCAATTTGAAGTAATCAATCATTTTATTTGTTCTATTTAAACTTGTTAAAATTTAAATAGTGCTGCATCTCTCTCATATATTATTATACAAATGCTAAATATTTACGATGTGGAATGGTATGTTTGAATAGGAAATATACAAACACGAAATATAATATAAATATAAAAATACTCCTGAAAGTTACGAAGAGAATATAAGATGCCTGCCTAAATAAATTAATGTTCCACCTCAGTATGGAGCAATGCGTTTACTATGAGTTCTGCATTCACATCGTGCACGTACTGCACGAGAGAAAAGGGTTACATTTTGTTGCTCTGGGCAGAATATTGTTCCACCTTTAAGTCTTGTTAGTCTTTGTTTTAACCTTGGTTACGATATAAAAAATGATTCATGTTTAGGTGTCGATTGTCAGAACGAGATAAGTCTGCAAAGTGATCAACACAAAAAGATATGATCCAACTTTAGGGAGAGCAGGTAGTGTTATTTTATTGCAAGTAACACATAAGTTAGAAATGATCAACTATTGTAGATGTAAGAATCGAGGCATCTCATTATATCTTTTAGTCACTACTCTACAGAGTCACGATAACGTTCTAGATAATGATCTGAAATGTATTAAGATAAGATAAGAATTCTTTATTTCAGACTGCATAGTCCATACATCTAAATTAAAATATGGAAGTATTTTAAAACATAAAAGTGTATAGGTGTCTTATGTACAAATATACAGACCCATCTACAACTACAGAATGTGTCTGTCATTGTTAGGAATAAAATTATGTAAGACATTTAAATATTTATTTGTTCCATCTATCTATAATCTGAGAATTTAAATGAATATCATAGTTCCACAAAGATTTGAAGATCCAGTTCTTACTATTAAATATTCGTGTCATCATTGAAAACAGATACATTCTCATTAATTCTTAAAAACTGACTACATTATAGTTTACAAACATGGTCGAGGTACTATTCCATCTTGGAAGGCTTAATAGTAAACGAAGACTATTATGATACACAATAACTAGTTTGTTTTCATACATTCACTAAAGTTTGTTCACAGAGGAGCACAGTACATTGTGCAACAATAAGATTTGAATAATCTAATCTTGATATTGTTACGGAATTATGTATCATCTTTTAAATTATAATATAGTTTTCATTTGGTTTATAACCTTTGTATTATAATTTATATTGTTTTAGTAGCCAACGCTATTACTGAGCACATGTACATCTTATGTTAGGAATGTTGGTTAAACATGACTCACGACGTCACGTGAGTAGCGCGTGGTGAAATGTATTACTCGTGACCTGGTTCCCATTATTCAGTAGAGTACATAACTTGTTTACCTGAAATAAGAATTAACATCGCAGTTCGGGTTTGTTTATTTGAAACGGAGTAGATTGTGTTTTTATTTGTTCTACGCAGTATAGATAATATAAAACGAGATTTAATCACTGCGTGGTTCATTCTTTACAGTTATGGCAGTTCGTAAAGCCATAGAGGAAAATTCTTTATTGTTTGTGAAATCTTAACTCTAAACAGTACATTTGGGATTATGTACTATTATTCAAAGATGTGAACATTATTCAACTCCATCGGAATTATAGAAAACATTTCAAGAACTTTTATGATATTCTACGTTCACAGGAATTTACCTGGAATTAATAACATTTGGATTTAGAACTGGGATTCTTGTTGACACATAAGAACATTAGTGTCCTCATTCGGAACACTTTTGGACAGTTTCCGGATTAGTGAATTCAATAGAACAATTTAGGATTATTTAAGGAATTTCTACACTGTAGGTTATTTTAAATTCTTTCACTTTGTTTGCCGTAAATATTTTATATTTTAAGAAAATAAATTTGTATTTTGGAAATTGTGAAAGCTTGTTAGAGTTTTTCTTTCTTTTGTTACATATTCAAATCATTGTCGTACCGATATTCAAAGAACAATTTCTAAATTTACGTAAAAGCGTGTTTGTTCTAGTACACAGAAATCTGTAATGTCTCATCATATCTTCATCATCTGACCGGTTGGATTTTAGCATATGACCCAAATACGTAAAACTGTCGACATATGCAAGAGCATGGCCGTTAAGAAGTACAGAGGGAGGAGATGGTAATTTGAAAGAAGTTGACTTAAATACCATACATACCGATTTTTGTGTATTTTTTTTTATATCATTCTCAAATGCGTAATGTTCACATATCTTTAATAATTTCCTTAAACCTGCGATAGAAGGACTTATCGATGACATATCATCAGCAAAACTAAAATTGTTAAGTAATGACGCATTTAGTGTCAAATGTATCCCCATGTGACACTGTTCCTGCTTACGATTTAATACGTCTATGTATATATTAATTAACAAAGGCGAAAGAACACCCCCCTGCCTCACCCCATTGGCTACATGAAAGGAATTGAATACAGCACTTTCCCAACGCACATAGTAAAATTGTTTGCCATACCAGTTAACTAGAGCATGAACAATGTAAACGGGTATCTGATTGTCGAGCAACTTTTTAAACAGTGTCCAATGATTAACCCTATCGAATACCTTACTAGCGTCTAAAAAACATGCAAACACAGGGCTACCATGTTCATATACTAGTTGACAGTTTCCTTAAATGCATAAAGGAATAAGTCTGTTGAATGTTGTTTAATAAAACCAAACTGATTATCAGAAATTGTTACCTCACATCGTTGTAGTACAATACATTCAAATATTTTCGAAACAATTGTCGTGAGAGCTTTAGGTCTATCATTAGTTTTGTCTGCCAGATTACCAATTTTACTTTTCAGTAGTGGGATAATTGTAATTTATGTGAAATAATCAGGATCAAAGTTATGTACAAACATGCAATTAAATAAAATCATTAAAAGAACAGAACATGGAGTCAATAACAATAATCGGAAAATTTAAAAACATCTTATCCTGGACATTTCCCCCCCCCCCTTTTTTTTTTTTTTTTGTTTAGCTATGGCACGTTGGATCTCGACAATGAGATCAGTTCAATAAGACGAGAAGGGGCCTTGCATGCTGTAAGACCATATTCCTTATTCAAATCGTTTTTAACACTATTGAGTAAGGCTTCGAAATGATTTTTCCACATGTTGCATATGTTATTTTGGCCATGGTTCCTATCAATGCAAATTGGCAGCCAATTAGAAGTTGTTGCAGTATTTTGTTTAACCTGCTTCCAGAATTCACGTTAGTCTAAATTTGCAAATTTATTTGCAAGAGTGTCTGCTTTATGTTTTAATTCTTCCTCCTTAAATAGTCTAAGGGCATACTTAAATTGAGCTCTAGTCTGGCGCACTTGGTTACTGAGATAATGGTTTGTGTGTAATCAAATCATGTTCCACGTTTACATCTAAGATAGACTCGATCTGTCCTGTTTGTTATTGCGGATTTATCTCCTGATAGGTGTATCACATATCGAGTATGATTGTTTGAGAATAACATCGCAAGTAGTGATTAGTTGTGGTAAGAAATCCGGTTGAGATCGAAACAAGTAAAGGTAAACAAATTATGTAAAAGCAGTATGTTTTTTTTTTTTACAGAATTCGTTTATTTCACAGATTTAAATGTTACATATGTTGTTTAGTGTCAGACATTCAATATTTGATTATAGAATCGTCAGTGGAAACGTCATCCTCAAGATATCATGTAGCTCTCCAATGACACAGATTTCTATATCTATGTATACATTTTAAGAATGGGCAATCTCAAATATGGAGATGACAGGTATATTTTTTAATTCAGACAGACAACAAGTGGCTTTTGTTTCAGGCATTTTTCATAAGATCTATACAACACTATTAAGTATATCTGGGCAACACAAAGTTTAATAGACATAAGCATTTGTCGCATGAGATTTTCGCGCATGATTTTAGATCATAGCAGTTTTATATATTTTACCTGTTACAAACGGAACAGTCCTAGAGGCCTGTCTGTAAATCATTACAGATCTATACCCAATGTGTAAAATTCCAAACAAGTAAACTAATGCAAATAAACAGATGGGTCCATTTTGGACTAATGCCAATAAAGAGTCCTGATGAGTCCATTTTGGACTAATGCAAATAAACAGTCCTGATGAGTCCATTTTGGAACTTGAACACGTACGTTCAGGAGTACACTGTAATAATTTTAAACGTCACCTGCAACTCATGAGCTATCCATGGTCTCGAAATGCAGGCAAAGATATAGTTTATTGATAATGGTACAGTTTGTTCATAATAATATTTACTGTTTACAAACCTCATGTGAAAAAACCTCATGTGAAAAAAAGCTGAATCTGCAGCAGAATTGTACATTATTAATACAACATATATCGATGGATTTATCAATCCAACAACTCCCACATAAGTACCTACACACAATCATTCAGACAGACATATGTATTAACTAATAACTTATGCGCTTCCTGCTTCATATCCATTCTTTAGGTTCCCAAGTTCGTTTCGTCCACCATCTGTAGTGCTTTGATTTTCATATGTATTTTCCTTTATTACGGATCTTTTTTTAAAACTTGTTGTGTTATTTGCTCTTGTGGTGGCCTCCTTTGTTTTATTTGCTGGCATTTCTGCTCCGTTTGTAATGGCAGCTTTGACTTGTTCCTCTCTTGTTTGTATATTCGCTTGATTTGGCATCTGATTTTTATCCAAGTCAATTTTGCTTAGACCTTTGTCACTGTCTTTATTTGCTTCACCATTTTCAGTTGAATTATTTGACGATTTAAGATTTATTTTTACAGTTTTATCATAGGCCTTTCCCATAGCGTTCCATACCTTTACCACCTCCTCTGGTTTGCTTCCACCGGATATCAGAAAGGGACATTGCTTTGTATTATTTTCAAAACATTCCATCGCTGTCTTAAAATTCAAAGAAAAATTCCCGGCAAGTGATATATAGGCTATGTTTTTGACCTTCGATGGTAACATTCCATAAAGGTAAACGTCATCAACCCAGAAGAATGGTGTTAGATACGCAGCCCTGTAGATAAAAGGAATAATATCTGTAGATATAATGACACTGAACCCACTACAATATCGCGGATAAAAATTGTGTCCTCTGAAAAGATCAGAATCAACGTACCATTTATTCTTTTTTTCTCTTATAATTGGCATAGTGCCAGTGGCAATATGGTTACAAAGAATATATCGTTTTCTACCACAAAGTTTTGGAATATATTCAACAAGCAACTTGTATGTATCCACAACAACATCATCATCGGTCTTGACAACCATCTGCACATTCATGCAATTCTCTGATATCCACTTGTATCCCATGACACCCTTATGTGTCAGATTTCTATATGCATCAATAAAATTCCCCTGTATAAGATCCTCGTGTTTCTTGAATTCATCCTCAATTTTTCTTTGGGTTGCATTATCATGCACTGTGCCCAGTAGAAATACAGTTCTGATGGACCCGAGGAAATGAAAGTATGTATTATTTGTCCATGTTTTTCTCATTATATCACGCCTCTCAAAATGATCTGGTGCAGTGTGAACTATCACTAGAGCTGATAAATTTGCTACAGACTTGCACAGATATGGATTTGACAACACATATGGCGCATCTAATGTTAACGGATATAGAGTTTTGGTATATCGTGATATTGACTTGTTGACTCCAGCAATTGTAGTGAAACGGTACTTCAAAGATTGACTGCTATATTTAGTGACACTTTTATCAATTATGGTCTTATATCCATCATCGTTTTCGATAGGTTTTGGACTATTATTTGACCATGTGAGTCTACGAAGATCAATGACGTGCGGCTGGATGATACTGATGTGATTTAGCCTTGATGTATAATGGACGCATATGATAATGCAAGACATGCCCAGAAAAACTGTAACCAGAAGGATGTATTGTAAAATCGACTGTGCTCTCACCGCCGACAAAAATCTGTTCAAAATATTGTCCATAGTTGGGTCAGTACCAACGTACTTTTTATTGGGCATTTGCTCGCGATCGGATCTAATCTTTTTTGAATATGCATATGGCTGTTTTGTTTGTGCTGACATTTTTATGGTTTTCTTTTCGACTAAATACTTTAATGTAGTTTATTTCAACCCAAATATCTTAACGTCGTCAAACCAGGCGTACGCGCAAGCTTCTGAAAAAAACAAAAACATTATTAGGTTGATATTTTGTTTGTATTATACATACAGTAAATTAATACATGTAGTACAAAACCTGATCTAAGCTAAAAAAAACAACATCTCTATGCCAAGGAAGCACACTCAAAAGGTACATTGGTATGGACGCAGTATAAGTACATTGGTATGGACGCAGTATAAGTACATTGGTATGGACGCAGTATAAGTACATTGGTATAGACGCAGTATAAGTACATTGGCATGGACGCAGTATAAGTACTACCAATGGACGCAGATTGAGAATCCTATATACACTTAATTGACCATTATGAATTTGCCGTGAATTAACCTTGTGTCACTCGATAAGTCTTATATTAGGCCGCATTGAACTGCTTGGCTTAGACGCCAAACAAAACTGCATATAGTGTTGACGAACGCTGACTCACAAATGTTAAAATCTTGTGTTCAAATATATTGTTTCATAGCATTCTTACAAACATAGCAAATATTTCATCAGACCATTTTCTTGCATAGACAAAATGATAGTTAGATATTATCCTGCATGGTTTTGCTTTTATAAAGCTAACATGAAAATTCCATATACACTCCTTTCTATGGTATTCATTTATGTGACGTTGTCGCCTTATTATTTTATTTTAATTATTAATGTTTTGGTTATTCAGATACGGAAATGAAAAACCAGAATTGCAGTTTAACGATCAAGGGATAACGCTTGTATTAATAGTCACGTGGCCAACACGTCATAGAAAAGAGAATTTTTTGTGACATCATGTGGCCCTATCTTCCTAATTCTGATATTCAGGGGAAGTCTTAGCATAAAAAGTGAAATTGTATGCATATGAAAATGAAATATTTTTTAAAAGCCTTACCGAGGTTGTAGTACTACATATAAAAAAATAATAATTCCAGTAAGTACACTGAATGCTTAATAATGACGTTCAAGCAATGCTTTGCCTCTTAGTACGTTATGCTACCCGAATATCAAGATTGCTTAAAATGTTTCTGATCAAAATCTTGTCATCAGTCTATTTATCTTAAGCTCTTAAGAAACAATTTGTTGAATAAATCAGTATCCATTCCAGTTTTAGAAGGAAGCCAGTGCATAGATTTGGAAGTAATCATATTTGATAGTGACACTTCAGGTGAGAGCAAATCATTATTTCAAATGCAGAGAGCCTAATGTATTTGTAGTTCTTATAATCATCAGTTACCGCTGTTTACTGCATATCGTCTGGGATGTACGCTAGTAAACAACGATATTCTGTAATAATTAGTTTCTTGTCTGCAAAGATATACAAGATTCACATGCTGGTACATTTGAATAAATATTTAATGACTAGACTGCAACGGTTTACATTTTAACTAGATACGCTAAGATACAACAAACAAAAAT
This sequence comes from Margaritifera margaritifera, assembly GCA_029931535.1. Lineage (NCBI taxonomy): Eukaryota > Metazoa > Mollusca > Bivalvia > Unionida > Margaritiferidae > Margaritifera > Margaritifera margaritifera. Next base: position 5,091,906 of record JAQPZY010001661.1, on the reverse strand, counting down.
TTTAAGAGCATATGCTGCTTACGTTTTAACAAAGCGTTGACAGCGAAGTGAGGGGTGTAGCAGTAATGGTCTGACTTAAAACCAGGAGGTTAAATCCAGAAATCTGAGTTAGTAGGATGATTTTTGCTATATAAATGTTTACTATACATTTTAGTAATGACAGACATATTCGATGTCGGTTCAGCGTCATTTGTGCAAACTTGAAAGCACTTATGCCAGAATGGTTTCAGTCACATTTTTTCAACAATTCTAGAAATGTTGTTAAGAAGAAATCGTTTAAAGTCTTTGCTATTTGTAGAAACATGGATGCTATTGAATAGTAGATCAGCATCGTCTGCACAAATTAGGCAGTCCTTCACGCTAGGGTGCATTCTGTTAAATTTGTTCAAATTTCTTTTGGACTGATTTTGAGAGGAAGTCATATTAACTTTTTTATTTTAAAATACTGAATGTTTCACATGCCCGTTTCCGTTGTGCTATTCCGTTGAATTAATTTGCTCGAGCATTGGTAACTTTCACTGAAATGACACATTTATCAATTACATTTTCTGTGATCGATTGTTATCCAATTTTAGATCGCGTCATTACCGCTGTTACGGATTTTCGGCTTTGTGAAGGAAAAACATCCTAATTTTAGCAAGAAGTCATGTGAATAAATTAATACGTTCTTAATCGATCATAGATCGGGAAGCAGAAACTGATCCTCGGTCAGGAAGTTGTATCCAATTGCAACACTACCTTGCTCCCTGGAGACGCTCCTCCCACTCTCTTCTAAGAGTTGTTCTATTGTCTATGTGCCCATGCTTTCTTTCTCATTTATTCAAGTGTGTGTGGTTTTAGCGAGGGAAAGCTGCCCGAACTGAATTCAACTGTTAGTCGGGGACAATACTGGCAATATAATCTGACCTGAAAAAAAATTAAGATATTCAGCGACAACTTTACAAGGATTGTAACAAAATATCAGATTACTCTTCCATGTTGTAAAATAACTTCATTATATATTATTATAGATCTGAGAAATACAAAGATAAAGGTATAAAGGTGCATTGCATTGGATTCAACAGTTTAATTAAGATAAAGGCATAAAGCTACGTTGCATTGGATTCAACAGTTTAACTAAGATAAAGGTACAAAGCTACATTGCAGTAGATTCAACAGTTTGACTAAGATAAAGGCAGAAAGCAAGATTGCATTGGATTCAACAGTTTAACTAAGATAAAGGCAGAAAGCTACATTGCATTGGATTCAACAGTTTAACTAAGATAAAGGCATAAAGCTACATTACAGTAGATTCAACAGTTTGACTAAGATAAAGGCACAAAGCTACATTACAGTAGATTCAACAGTTTAACTACGATAAAGGTACAAAGCTACATTACAGTAGATTCAACAGTTTAACTACGATAAAGGTACAAAGCTACATTGCAGTAGATTCAACAGTTTGACTAAGATAAAGGCACAAAGCTACATTACAGTAGATTCAACAGTTTAACTACGATAAAGGTATAAAGCTACATTACAGTAGATTCAACAGTTTAACTAAGATAAAGGCACAAAGCTACATTGCAGTAGATTCAACAGTTTAACTAAGATAAAGGTATAAAGCTACATTGCAGTAGATTCAACAGTTTAACTACGATAAAGGTATAAAGCTACATTGCAGTAGATTCAACAGTTTAAATAAAAGTACAAAGCTACATTGCAGTAGATTCAACAGTTTAACTAAGATAAAGGCACAAAGCTACATTGCAGTAGATTCAACAGTTTAACTAAGATAAAGGTATAAAGCTACATTGCAGTAGATTCAACAGTTTAACTAAGATAAAGGCACAAAGCTACATTGCAGTAGATTCAACAGTTTAACTAAGATAAAGGTATAAAGCTACATTGCAGTAGATTCAACAGTTTAACTAAGATAAAGGTATAAAGCTACATTGCAGTAGATTCAACAGTTTAAATAAAAGTACAAAGCTACATTGCAGTAGATTCAACAGTTTAACTAAGATAAAGGCACAAAGCTACATTGCAGTAGATTCAACAGTTTAACTAAGATAAAGGTATAAAGCTACATTGCAGTAGATTCAACAGTTTAACTAAGATAAAGGCACAAAGCTACATTGCAGTAGATTCAACAGTTTAACTAAGATAAAGGCACAAAGCTACATTGCAGTAGATTCAACAGTTTAACTAAGATAAAAGTACAAAGCTACATTGCAGTAGATTCAACAGTTTAACTAAGATAAAGGCACAAAGCTACATTGCAGTAGATTCAACAGTTTAACTAAGATAAAGGCACAAAGCTACATTGCAGTAGATTCAACAGTTTAACTAAGATAAAGGTATAAAGCTACATTGCAGTAGATTCAACAGTTTAACTAAGACAAAGGTACAAAGCTACATTGCAGTAGATTCAACAGTTTAACTAAGATAAAGGTATAAAGCTACATTACAGTAGATTCAACAGTTTAACTAAGATAAAGGTATAAAGCTACATTACAGTAGATTCAACAGTTTAACTACGATAAAGGTATAAAGCTACATTGCAGTAGAATCAACAGTTTAACTACGATAAAGGTATAAAGCTACATTACAGTAGATTCAACAGTTTAACTAAGATAAAGGCACAAAGCTACATTACAGTAGATTCAACAGTTTAACTAAGATAAAGGTATAAAGCTACATTGCAGTAGATTCAACAGTTTAAATAAAAGTACAAAGCTACATTGCAGTAGATTCAACAGTTTAACTAAGATAAAGGTATAAAGCTACATTGCAGTAGATTCAACAGTTTAAATAAAAGTACAAAGCTACATTACAGTAGATTCAACAGTTTAACTACGATAAAGGTACAAAGCTACATTGCAGTAGATTCAACAGTTTAAATAAAAGTACAAAGCTACATTACAGTAGATTCAACAGTTTAACTACGATAAAGGTATAAATCTACATTGCAGTAGATTCAACAGTTTAAATAAAAGTACAAAGCTACATTACAGTAGATTCAACAGTTTAACTACGATAAAGGTACAAAGCTACATTGCATTGGATTCAACAGTTTAACTAAGATAAAGGCACAAAGCTACATTGCATTGGAATCAACAGTTTAACTAAGATAAAGGTATGAAGCTACATTGCAGTAGATTCAACAGTTTAACTAAGATAAAGGTATAAAGCTACATTGCAGTAGATTCAACAGTTTAACTAAGATAAAGGTATAAAGCTACATTGCAGTAGATTCAACGGTTTAACTAAGATAAAGGTATAAAGCTACATTACAGTAGATTCAACAGTTTTAATAAAAGTACAAAGCTACATTGCAGTAGATTCAACAGTTTAAATAAAAGTACAAAGCTACATTGCAGTAGATTCAACAGTTTAAATAAAAGTACAAAGCTACATTGCAGTAGATTCAACAGTTTAAATAAAAGTACAAAGCTACATTACAGTAGATTCAACAGTTTAAATAAAAGTACAAAGCTACATTGCAGTAGATTCAACAGTTTAACTAAGATAAAGGTATAAAGCTACATTACAGTAGATTCAACAGTTTAAATAAAAGTACAAAGCTACATTACAGTAGATTCAACAGTTTAAATAAAAGTACAAAGCTACATTGCAGTAGATTCAACAGTTTAAATAAAAGTACAAAGCTACATTGCAGTAGATTCAACAGTTTAAATAAAAGTACAAAGCTACATTACAGTAGATTCAACAGTTTAAATAAAAGTACAAAGCTACATTGCATTGGATTCTACAGTTTAACTAAGATAAAGGTATAAAGCTACATTACAGTAGATTCAACAGTTTAACTAAGATAAAGGTATAAAGCTACATTACAGTAGATTCAACAGTTTAACTAAGATAAAGGTACAAAGCTACATTACAGTAGATTCAACAGTTTAACTAAGATAAAGGCACAAAGCTACATTACAGTAGATTCAACAGTTTAACTAAGATAAAAGTACAAAGCTACATTACAGTAGATTCAACAGTTTAACTAAGATAAAGGCATAAAGCTACATTGCAGTAGATTCAACAGTTTAACTAAGATAAAGGTATAAAGCTACATTACAGTAGATTCAACAGTTTAAATAAAAGTACAAAGCTACATTACAGTAGATTCAACAGTTTAAATAAGATAAAGGCACAAAGCTACATTGCAGTAGATTCAACAGTTTAAATAAAAGTACAAAGCTACATTACAGTAGATTCAACAGTTTAGCTAAGATAAAGGCATAAAGCTACATTGCATTGGATTCAACAGTTTAACTAAGATAAAGGTATAAAGCTACATTACAGTAGATTCAACAGTTTAACTAAGATAAAGGTACAAAGCTACATTACAGTAGATTCAACAGTTTAACTAAGATAAAGGCACAAAGCTACATTACAGTAGATTCAACAGTTTAACTAAGATAAAGGCACAAAGCTACATTACAGTAGATTCAACAGTTTAAATAAAAGTACAAAGCTACATTACAGTAGATTCAGCAGTTTAACTAAGATAAAGGCATAAAGCTACATTACAGTAGATTCAACAGTTTAACTAAGATAAAGGCACAAAGCTACATTGCAGTAGATTCAACAGTTTAAATAAAAGTACAAAGCTACATTACAGTAGATTCAACAGTTTAACTAAGATAAAGGCATAAAGCTACATTGCAGTAGATTCAACAGTTTAACTAAGATAAAGGTACAAAGCTACATTACAGTAGATTCAACAGTTTAACTAAGATAAAGGCACAAAGCTACATTACAGTAGATTCAACAGTTTAACTAAGATAAAGGCACAAAGCTACATTACAGTAGATTCAACAGTTTAAATAAAAGTACAAAGCTACATTACAGTAGATTCAACAGTTTAACTAAGATAAAGGCACAAAGCTACATTGCAGTAGATTCAACAGTTTAAATAAAAGTACAAAGCAACATTACAGTAGATTCAACAGTTTAACTAAGATAAAGGCATAAAGCTACATTGCAGTAGATTCAACAGTTTAACTAAGATAAAGGTACAAAGCTACATTACAGTAGATTCAACAGTTTAACTAAGATAAAGGCACAAAGCTACATTACAGTAGATTCAACAGTTTAACTAAGATAAAGGCACAAAGCTACATTGCAGTAGATTCAACAGTTTAACTAAGATAAAGGTATAAAGCTACATTGCAGTAGATTCAACAGTTTAACTAAGATAAAGGTACAAAGCTACATTGCAGTAGATTCAACAGTTTAACTAAGATAAAGGTATAAAGCTACATTACAGTAGATTCAACAGTTTAAATAAAAGTACAAAGCTACATTGCAGTAGATTCAACAGTTTAAATAAAAGTACAAAGCTACATTGCAGTAGATTCAACAGTTTAAATAAAAGTTCAAAGCTACATTGCAGTAGATTCAACAGTTTAAATAAAAGTACAAAGCTACATTACAGTAGATTCAACAGTTTAAATAAAAGTACAAAGCTACATTGCAGTAGATTCAACAGTTTAACTAAGATAAAGGTATAAAGCTACATTACAGTAGATTCAACAGTTTAAATAAAAGTACAAAGCTACATTACAGTAGATTCAACAGTTTAAATAAAAGTACAAAGCTACATTGCAGTAGATTCAACAGTTTAAATAAAAGTACAAAGCTACATTGCAGTAGATTCAACAGTTTAAATAAAAGTACAAAGCTACATTACAGTAGATTCAACAGTTTAAATAAAAGTACAAAGCTACATTGCATTGGATTCAACAGTTTAACTAAGATAAAGGCACAAAGCTACATTGCATTGGATTCAACAGTTTAACTAAGATAAAGGCACAAAGCTACATTACAGTAGATTCAACAGTTTAACTAAGATAAAGGCATAAAGATACATTACAGTAGATTCAACAGTTTAAATAAAAGTACAAAGCTACATTACAGTAGATTCAACAGTTTAACTAAGATAAAGGCACAAAGCTACATTGCAGTAGATTCAACAGTTTAACTAAGATAAAGGTACAAAGCTACATTGCAGTAGATTCAACAGTTTAACTAAGATAAAGGCACAAAGCTACATTGCAGTAGATTCAACAGTTTAACTAAGATAAAGGCATAAAGCTACATTGCAGTAGATTCAACAGTTTAACTAAGATAAAGGTATAAAGCTACATTACAGTAGATTCAACAGTTTAACTAAGATAAAGGTACAAAGCTACATTGCATTGGATTCAACAGTTTAACTAAGATAAAGGCACAAAGCTACATTGCAGTAGATTCAACAGTTTAACTACGATAAAGGTATAAAGCTACATTGCAGTAGATTCAACAGTTTAAATAAAAGTACAAAGCTACATTACAGTAGATTCAACAGTTTAACTAAGATAAAGGCACAAAGCTACATTGCATTGGATTCAACAGTTTAAATAAAAGTACAAAGCTACATTGCAGTAGATTCAACAGTTTAAATAAAAGTACAAAGCTACATTACAGTAGATTCAACAGTTTAACTAAGATAAAGGTATAAAGCTACATTGCAGTAGATTCAACAGTTTAACTAAGATAAAGGTATAAAGCTACATTGCAGTAGATTCAACAGTTTAACTAAGATAAAGGCACAAAGCTACATTGCAGTAGATTCAACAGTTTAAGTAAAAGTACAAAGCTACATTACAGTAGATTCAACAGTTTAACTAAGATAAAGGTATAAAGCTACATTGCAGTAGATTCAACAGTTTAACTACGATAAAGGTACAAAGCTACATTACAGTAGATTCAACAGTTTAACTAAGATAAAGGCACAAAGCTACATTGCATTGGATTCAACAGTTTAACTAAGATAAAGGCACAAAGCTACATTGCATTGGATTCAACAGTTTAACTACGATAAAGGTATAAAGCTACATTACAGTAGATTCAACAGTTTAACTAAGACAAAGGTATAAAGCTACATTACAGTAGATTCAACAGTTTAACTAAGATAAAGGCATAAAGCTACATTACAGTAGATTCAACAGTTTAAATAAAAGTACAAAGCTACATTGCAGTAGATTCAACAGTTTAACTAAGATAAAGGTATAAAGCTACATTACAGTAGATTCAACAGTTTAACTAAGATAAAGGCATAAAGCTACATTACAGTAGATTCAACAGTTTAACTAAGATAAAGGTATAAAGCTACATTGCAGTAGATTCAACAGTTTAAATAAAAGTACAAAGCTACATTGCAGTAGATTCAACAGTTTAACTAAGATAAAGGTATAACGCTACATTGCAGTAGATTCAACAGTTTAACTAAGATAAAGGCACAAAGCTACATTGCATTGGATTCAACAGTTTAACTAAGATAAAGGCACAAAGCTACATTACAGTAGATTCAACAGTTTAACTACGATAAAGGTATAAAGCTACATTACAGTAGATTCAACAGTTTAAATAAAAGTACAAAGCTACATTACAGTAGATTCAACAGTTTAACTACGATAAAGGTATAAAGCTACATTACAGTAGATTCAACAGTTTAAATAAATGTACAAAGCTACATTACAGTAGATTCAACAGTTTAACTAAGATAAAGGCACAAAGCTACATTACAGTAGATTCAACAGTTTAACTACGATAAAGGTATAAAGCTACATTACAGTAGATTCAACAGTTTAAATAAAAGTACAAAGCTACATTACAGTAGATTCAACAGTTTAACTACGATAAAGGTATAAAGCTACATTACAGTAGATTCAACAGTTTAAATAAAAGTACAAAGCTACATTACAGTAGATTCAACAGTTTAACTAAGATAAAGGCACAAAGCTACATTGCAGTAGATTCAACAGTTTAACTAAGATAAAGGCACAAAGCTACATTGCATTGGATTCAACAGTTTAACTAAGATAAAGGTATAAAGCTACATTGCATTGGATTCAACAGTTTAAATAAAAGTACAAAGCTACATTACAGTAGATTCAACAGTTTAACTAAGATAAAGGTATAAAGCTACATTACAGTAGATTCAACAGTTTAAATAAAAGTACAAAGCTACATTACAGTAGATTCAACAGTTTAACTAAGATAAAGGTATAAAGCTACATTACAGTAGATTCAACAGTTTAAATAAAAGTATAAAGCTACATTACAGTAGATTCAACAGTTTAAATAAAAGTATAAAGCTACATTACAGTAGATTCAACAGTTTAACTACGATAAAGGTATAAAGCTACATTACAGTAGATTCAACAGTTTAAATAAAAGTATAAAGCTACATTACAGTAGATTCAACAGTTTAAATAAAAGTATAAAGCTACATTGCAGTAGATTCAACAGTTTAACTAAGATAAAGGCATAAAGCTACATTGCAGTAGATTCAACAGTTTAACTAAGATAAAGGTATAAAGCTACATTGCAGTAGATTCAACAGTTTAACTAAGATAAAGGCATAAAGATACATTGCAGTAGATTCAACAGTTTAACTAAGATAAAGGTATAAAGCTAGATTGCATTGGATTCAACAGTTTAACTAAGATAAAGGTATAAAGCTACATTGCAGTAGATTCAACAGTTTAACTAAGATAAAGGTATAAAGCTACATTACAGTAGATTCAACAGTTTAACTAAGATAAAGGTATAAAGCTACATTGCAGTAGATTCAACAGTTTAACTAAGATAAAGGTATAAAGCTACATTACAGTAGATTCAACAGTTTAAATAAAAGTACAAAGCTACATTACAGTAGATTCAACAGTTTAACTAAGATAAAGGTATAAAGCTACATTACAGTAGATTCAACAGTTTAAATAAAAGTACAAAGCTACATTGCAGTAGATTCAACAGTTTAACTAAGATAAAGGTATAAAGCTACATTGCATTGGATTCAACAGTTTAACTAAGATAAAGGTATAAAGCTACATTACAGTAGATTCAACAGTTTAACTAAGATAAAGGTATAAAGCTACATTGCATTGGATTCAACAGTTTAACTAAGATAAAGGTATAAAGCTACATTGCAGTAGATTCAACAGTTTAACTAAGATAAAGGCACAAAGCTACATTGCATTGGATTCAACAGTTTAACTAAGATAAAGGCACAAAGCTACATTGCAGTAGATTCAACAGTTTAACTAAGATAAAGGCACAAAGCTACATTGCAGTAGATTCAACAGTTTAACTAAGATAAAGGCACAAAGCTACATTGCAGTAGATTCAACAGTTTAACTAAGATAAAGGTACAAAGCTACATTGCAGTAGATTCAACAGTTTAACTAAGATAAAGGTATAAAGCTACATTACAGTAGATTCAACAGTTTAACTAAGATAAAGGTATAAAGCTACATTACAGTAGATACAACAGTTTAACTAAGATAAAGGCACAAAGCTACATTGCAGTAGATTCAACAGTTTAACTAAGATAAAGGTATAAAGCTACATTGCATTGGATTCAACAGTTTAACTAAGATAAAGGTATAAAGCTACATTACAGTAGATTCAACAGTTTAACTAAGATAAAGGTATAAAGCTACATTGCATTGGATTCAACAGTTTAACTAAGATAAAGGTATAAAGCTACATTGCATTGGATTCAACAGTTTAACTAAGATAAAGGTATAAAGCTACATTGCATTGGATTCAACAGTTTGACTAAGATAAAGGTATAAAGCTACATTGCAGTAGATTCAACAGTTTAACTAAGATAAAGGTATAAAGCTACATTACAGTAGATTCAACAGTTTAACTAAGATAAAGGTATAAAGCTACATTGCATTGGATTCAACAGATTAACTAAGATAAAGGTATAAAGCTACATTACAGTAGATTCAACAGTTTAACTAAGATAAAGGTATAAAGCTACATTGCATTGGATTCAACAGTTTAACTAAGATAAAGGTATAAAGCTACATTACAGTAGATTCAACAGTTTAACTAAGATAAAGGTATAAAGCTACATTGCATTGGATTCAACAGTTTAACTAAGATAAAGGTATAAAGCTACATTGCATTGGATTCAACAGTTTAACTAAGATAAAGGTACAAAGCTACATTGCATTGGATTCAACAGTTTGACTAAGATAAAGGTATAAAGCTACATTGCAGTAGATTCAACAGTTTAACTAAGATAAAGGTATAAAGCTACATTACAGTAGATTCAACAGTTTAACTAAGATAAAGGAACAAAGCTACATTGCATTGGATTCAACAGTTTAACTAAGATAAAGGCACAAAGCTACATTGCATTGGATTCAACAGTTTAACTAAGATAAAGGCACAAAGCTACATTGCATTGGATTCAACAGTTTAACTAAGATAAAGGCATAAAGCTACATTGCATTGGATTCAACAGTTTAACTAAGATAAAGGCACAAAGCTACATTGCAGTAGATTCAACAGTTTAACTAAGATAAAGGCACAAAGCTACATTGCAGTAGATTCAACAGTTTAACTAAGATAAAGGTACAAAGCTACATTGCAGTAGATTCAACAGTTTAACTAAGATAAAGGTATAAAGCTACATTACAGTAGATTCAACAGTTTAACTAAGATAAAGGTATAAAGCTACATTGCAGTAGATTCAACAGTTTAACTAAGATAAAGGTATAAAGCTACATTGCAGTAGATTCAACAGTTTAACTAAGATAAAGGCACAAAGCTACATTGCAGTAGATTCAACAGTTTAACTAAGATAAAGGTACAAAGCTACATTGCATTGGATTCAACAGTTTAACTAAGATAAAGGCACAAAGCTACATTGCATTGGATTCAACAGTTTAACTAAGATAAAGGCACAAAGCTACATTGCATTGGATTCAACAGTTTAACTAAGATAAAGGCACAAAGCTACATTGCATTGGATTCAACAGTTTAACTAAGATAAAGGTATAAAGCTACATTGCATTGGATTCAACAGTTTAACTAAGATAAAGGCACAAAGCTACATTGCATTGGATTCAACAGTTTAACTAAGATAAAGGCACAAAGCTACATTGCATTGGATTCAACAGTTTAACTAAGATAAAGGCACAAAGCTACATTGCAGTAGATTCAACAGTTTAACTAAGATAAAGGCACAAAGCTAGATTGCATTGGATTCAACAGTTTAACTAAGATAAAGGTATAAAGCTAGATTGCATTGGATTCAACAGTTTAACTAAGATAAAGGTATAAAGCTACATTACAGTAGATTCAACAGTTTAACTAAGATAAAGGCATAAAGCTACATTACAGTAGATTCAACAGTTTAACTAAGATAAAGGCACAAAGCTACATTGCATTGGATTCAACAGTTTAACTAAGATAAAGGTATAAAGCTACATTGCATTGGATTCAACAGTTTAACTAAGATAAAGGTATAAAGCTAGATTGCATTGGATTCAACAGTTTAACTAAGATAAAGGTATAAAGCTACATTACAGTAGATTCAACAGTTTAACTAAGATAAAGGTATAAAGCTACATTGCATTGGATTCAACAGTTTAACTAAGATAAAGGTATAAAGCTACATTACAGTAGATTCAACAGTTTAACTAAGATAAAGGCACAAAGCTACATTACAGTAGATTCAACAGTTTAACTAAGATAAAGGTACAAAGCTACATTACAGTAGATTCAGCAGTTTAACTAAGATAAAGGTACAAAGCTACATTGCAGTAGATTCAACAGTTTAACTAAGATAAAGGTACAAAGCTACATTGCATTGGATTCAACAGTTTAACTAAGATAAAGGCACAAAGCTACATTGCATTGGATTCAACAGTTTAACTAAGATAAAGGTACAAAGCTACATTGCATTGGATTCAACAGTTTAACTAAGATAAAGGTATAAAGCTACATTGCATTGGATTCAACAGTTTAACTAAGATAAAGGCACAAAGCTACATTGCAGTAGATTCAACAGTTTAACTAAGATAAAGGCAGAAAGCTACATTGCATTGGATTCAACAGTTTAACTAAGATAAAGGTATAAAGCTACATTGCATTGGAATCAACAGTTTAACTAAGACAAAGGTATAAAGCTACATTGCAGTAGATTCAACAGTTTAACTAAGACAAAGGTACAAAGCTACATTGCATTGAAATCAACAGTTTAACTAAGATAAAGGTACAAAGCTACATTACAGTAGATTCAACAGTTTAACTAAGACAAAGGTACAAAGCTACATTGCATTGGAATCAACAGTTTAACTAAGATAAAGGTATAAAGCTACATTACAGTAGATTCAACAGTTTAACTAAGACAAAGGTACAAAGCTACATTGCATTGGATTCAACAGTTTGACTAAGATAAAGGCACAAAGCTACATTGCATTGGATTCAACAGTTTAACTAAGACAAAGGTATAAAGCTACATTGCAGTAGATTCAACAGTTTAACTAAGACAAAGGTACAAAGCTACATTGCATTGGATTCAACAGTTTAACTAAGACAAAGGTACAAAGCTACATTACAGTAGATTCAACAGTTTAACTAAGATAAAGGTATAAAGCTACATTGCAGTAGATTCAACAGTTTAACTAAGACAAAGGTACAAAGCTACATTGCATTGGAATCAACAGTTTGACTAAGATAAAGGCACAAAGCTACATTGCATTGGATTCAACAGTTTAACTAAGACAAAGGTACAAAGCTACATTGCATTGGATTCAACAGTTTAACTAAGATAAAGGTACAAAGCTACATTGCATTGGATTCAATAGTTTAAGGTGATGTGATTGAGACATTTAAAAAGTGTAACAAGCAAGCAACAATATTGGTCTCAAGACATAATGTGCATTCATTTATAGAGGGGTCAAAGTGTGGTCTACGCCAGTTGTGTGATGAATAAAATACAATATGATAGAACTGATAATTTGTTGACTTCACAGATCTACGAAGATATGCGATGCATTAAAAAAAAATTCCAGATTTACAGATTTAATTAAATTATGATAACATCGGGATAAGCAGTATCATTCATGACAGCAAGATGGTGAAAAATATTGTATGAGGAAGGAATAAAGAACGTTGTTGGCCAATACACACATTTGTACTCGATTAAAGTGCAGGACACATTGAAGATTTCGTAACTTTTACAAGGTCAGTCTGAATCGATTCAACACAAATAGATGTATCATTTATAGAGAACAAAATTAGATTTGAAAGAGCAAATGGTGACTTAGTGTATGAAGTTGCAGTTTTAGAATCTACCAGTGGATAGGAACAATATTATCATCTAGAGACAATTTCTCAGGCATATAGTAGTATCTCCATCCCTGTATATCGTTTCAAATGATATACAAAAAGTTCACCTGTCCATCAGAGACAACGACTATGAGTAGTATTTGAGTATGATATCCTAAAAGTACACCTGTCCATTAGAAACAAAGACTAAGAGCAGTATTTCAGTATGATATACTAAAAGTACACCTGTCCATCAGTGATAACGACTAAGAGCAGTATTTGAGTATGATACACTAAAAGTACACCTGTCCATCAGAGACAACGACTAAGAGCAGTATTTGCGTATGATATACTAAAAGTACACATGTCCATCAGAGACTACCGACTAAAAGCTGTATTTGAGTATGATATACAAAAAATACACCTGTCCATCAGAGACAACGACTAAGAGCAGTATTTGAGTATGTTACACAAAAGTACACCTGTCAATCAGCGACAACGACTAAGAGCAGTATTTGAGTATGATATACTAAAAGTACACCTGTCCATCAGAGACAACGACTAAGAGCAGTATTTGAGTATGTTACACAAAAGTACACCTGTCAATCAGAGACAACGACTAAAAGCAGTATTTGAGTATGATATACTAAAAGTACAACTGTCCATCAGAGACAACGACTAAGAGCAGTATTTGAGTATGATATACTAAAGGTACACCTGTCCATCAGAGACTACCGACTAATAGCAGTATTTGAGTATGATATTACCAAAAGTACACATGTCCATTAGAGACAACGACTAAGAGCAGTATTTGAGTAAGACATCATTGAAAGTTTAATTGCTGACACCAATATAATTCAGTTGTTCAACACTTTATCGTAGAAAAATGGACTTCAGATTAAAAAAGAATCAGCAAGTACTCTTGTCCTATTACTATATTTAATACATAAGTTGACCAGGATATCGCGCAAATATTCAACCAAATAAACATCTACTATAATAAAAATCACTTTTTCCCATAATAAGCATTAAACATTTTTGTTAATTACACCTTACAATTTCACAGAGATAAAGCTATGCACGGTTACAGGGTACATTGTAACATGAACTTTTGGAAAATTAACAAAACGCGGGACTGGGCAGGGGGGAGTAGGGTGGATGGCAACATCTGGTTGGGGTATATTGTACTGACATATAATAAGCAAATGTGCTCCAGAGCTAGTAAAATCGGTATATATGCTTCAAATTTACTTGCAAATACCAAATTATTTATCTTAATTGTAATATATCGTTACCTCGTCAAGACGCTCTTAATCCCTTTATAATGGAATATATATGAAAACAAATTAACATAATTTGTAATAATTGTAACATTCCTCCTGATCATGAAATGCATAAGGGGTAAAATAAAAAGATTATAGATGACGATATGCACTAATGAAAAAATGAGATATAAATGATTTTGAAAATATACATTTTACTGGTAAACATGGAAGATGTGGACCTTTAGAGTGGTATTTTCAGATGAAAATCTTATATGATAAGATTAATCCTCTAACAGATGAAGACGAACAAACAGGTTGAATGTATTTCTTTCTACAAGATATAAATGGTCTGACAGATGGAGGTAGTGCGAGGAGAAATCAAAGTATATGATTTGATGTAATCTGTATTTTGGCGCATAAGTACAAAACAGAACATAACACAGTCTCCACAGTATTAGACACTATTAAAAGTTAATGTCACTATTAATTTTAGGGCAGCAAGATAACGACTCAGATTATCACATTATGGTTAGACGTCAACACTACATGAAAAATTCAAACGTGCAATTGTACTACGCTGTTGGTGGGGACAGTATATTTTTCTTTCCGTGTGACATGGTTATGAAAATGAGTAGTATAGTTGTATAAAACACCAATTCCTAGAATCCAAAGACAGGTCTATACTCGTATTAAAACCGTACAATGAATACCGAAGTAACAAAGAACGGTGCTCCAAAGGTTGATAAGCAATCTGTGACAGTACGACTGGAAATTGTTTAAGACAAAAATGAAGACAAAGTGAGTAAACATTATGTCGAGAAGAAGCGTTAAGATGGTTCGCACAGTCTCCGCCTCTCCTACCGTCACACCTGCTAATACTATCTGATTCTCGTACGTTGAATTGACAGATGACAATTTACAAGGGACCAAAAACAATATTTATCGCGGGTTGGAGACAAGGTCTAATTATGAAATAATGAAGCTTTTATTTATATTGATAATAATGGTTTCAGCAACTGCTTTAGTTTCGTTTTTGAAATAAATTACAAATTCAAATGCAGTGTTGGGCTTAGCTATATAGTATCGTCTTTGATCCCGTGTATTTGCCTTTGATCAACAATGCAAATAACAAACAAACCAATTGAAACCAAGTAATATAATATGAACAACTAGATAAGAAACAATTTGACCAGAACTCTTAACCAATCAACTTATCAGACTACTTATAAAACCAGGTAATGGCAATGCCACCATTGTCACTAGCTCAACCATATTATTGGTATTTTGTACAAAACTTTTCAGTGATTGTTACTCCATTGGACTTTAAAACAATTGTTTCAGCCTTTTATTAAATGCTAATTTGCCTCTTTTTCATCAATTATTTCAATATTTGTTCTAAATATTCTCTCCAACTGTAGAAACATGTCAAACTACTTTCGATCTTTTCATTTCAGTATTTTAGAACAGTTGCTGCGGTTTAACCTTTTTGGTTGCATCTGTTTCTCTGTTGATGTAATTGCTTCATGTCATGAAAGAACATAATAAAGTTTGCTTTCAGCCTCGTCAATTTTTATGATGAGTTGTCTAAAGACAGCAAATATTTATCGGTTATTTAAATATTAAAGAAATGGCCAAATAGCAGCTGTAAACATAAATGGGATAAATGGAAAAAATTACTTGCAATATGTCCACTTCTTCAGAAATTTAACAGTGCCAAAAGGAATGACACAACGTTATTGCAGATGGAACCCAATAAAATAAAAACTGTTAAACATTTAACTGAAAAGGGGATTTGAAAATATGGACACGAAAGAAATCAAGAAAACAGACGAAATCTGCATCAATGCTCCAGCTGCTAAAACAATTTCCAAAAAATTGCAAGATGTTTTAAATTCTACAGTGATATCATTGGTTTACATATGTGTTTACTGTCGGCAAAGTAAAATAGTAACAAAAGGAACTGAAATATAGCTACCTGACGTCAAATGGTATCAGATACTTTACTGGATTTGTGTCGTTTAATATGGCATTACCCCTGTCTGCAGGGAGATCTAGCTTGAAAACATTCAGACATTTTATCTTAAAAAAGACATAAGAAAATAATTAATAGGGCAATATTGAAAACTGCATGATATTTAATTTTTTTTGGTTCAGTTGTTGTTGCAATAGTTGTTGTAGCTTATAAAGTGATCAAGTCTTACAGGAAAATGGGTTAGATAAAAATAGATCAAGCAGACTAATTAATATTATTAAAAACTCTTCGTAATGTTGAAATTTGCTGTTTATAATGATTCAAGTTGTTTCTTGTCTTCAATCAAATTTTTATAAAGCATTTTCTATCTATTTTGACTGGCTATCATTTATCTATTTTTGCAACCGGGGAAACCTTTTGTTATTGTAAGGGATCAGAAAGGTCGAACGAAGAACATGGAATGAAATGATCAATGTAAAGAGCACCTTCACTAACACCATCATGTTTTGTAACATATATCGAAATACGATAAAATTCAATTGATGGGACAGAGTTTTTCTTCAACGTGGTGTCTGATTGAATGCTACGTTTTAGGGCATACATCCGGTCGTGATAATGTCTTCAAAATTTTCATCACTGTGATATTTTTTCTCTTGTATTTTTTTGAACATTATTGCGCTCTTTTTCTTTTTAACATTTTTTGTCTTATTCTTTCGTGTAATCTTTGCAATAACAGAGTTTGTTATCTGGTTTGTTGGGATTTTTTTTCTTTCGGGGGGGGGGGGCATTCTAAATTATGTTTCACTACTTGTAAGTAACATTGAAACACGATTTATATATAACCTTTTTTAACGTCTTAAAATTATATATACTTATATTTCCAAATGTTCTTGTAAATTAAATGGAACATAGTGAACACAAAAACGAAAATAAAATTAGGGTCATCACAAAACCTGAAAAGATTACTTCACAAAGGCTACAAGACCCTTGTAGATTTGAACTTGGTAGACAACTTTGAAAATGTTATGGAGAATTTTAAAATGCAATGCTGAACGTTGCAAAGAAGAACAACGAGGGTTTACAAAGTCACAAAATAATAAAATAAACCACGTGAAAGTAATTAAACAAATTCACATAGTTCAAACAGAGCGATCTATTATTTTTTAGTTTGTTGTGTAGCTGTGTGTTGTTTATTTGGAGCACTACTAATGTTGTTTCTTTCCTAAAGTTGGTGAGATAGCAAAGCCTGTGCAAGGAATGTAGTTAAATACCATGAACAATAAGCAAAGCAGAAAAACAGCTTGAAAAGACTTTGTCAACATATAATCCACTCCCAGAGATGTTTAACTTTCTTAGCTAGATAAATAATAAAATGTCGACTGAAATCAAAAACATTATTAACATAATTTACCTTCAAGTTCTGCTCTTACAGTTGCCTACAGCATGCTTTTGAGAAAGCTATTGAAGCCATTGAACTTTACAGCTGATCCAGCATCAGCCCTTGATAATGACAAACTTGTAAAGCTAATCATTCCGGCTAATTATAGACTAACTCAGCAACTGGATTTTTGTCCGACAACACTGTTACTCAGTAAAAGTGCATACTTATAAAAATCCATGTTATTAGTCCCTTTCGGGACATTTAAATGGAAAGTTATACTACAATTGACGGAATCTCTGAAAAAGAAACCCATTTTATTAATTCCATTGACAAGGATTAGTAATAAATGCATTTCATTGGGAAGCGAGGTAGGGGAATATATTTTCTTGTTGGTTACCACAATATTTCAGATGAATTCAAAAACGATATATTCTACTACATAAAAGGAAAAAATAAAACAAAGACGTTTTTAAAACCTGATGGTTATTACAACGTAGATATGTACACGGATAAAGTCTAGGACATATTTTAAATGCTAACAGAATTTACCTGACAACATTACGTTCTGCTTTTGCAGTTGCCTACATAATTTGTTTGAAAAGGCTATTCAATTTTGCAATTGAGTTATCATCAACCCTTGATATTGAAGAAGGTGTAAAGCTAATCATTCCAACTACTTAAGATAGTTCACACCAGACTAACTCATAGCAAATATACGTTTATGGGACAGAATTTTTACTTATTAAATAAAAAGTTATATTGCAATCGACAACAGGAATGGTATACACTCCATTTCGTTAGGGAGAATATATTTTGTTGCTGGTAACCAAAATATGTATGATGAACTCAAAAACGATATCGCCTATTACATCAACTACAAGAATGAAACAAAGACTGCTTTAATTCCATATGGTTATTACAACGTAGAGATGTACACGGATAAAGTCAAGGAGAGAATGATTGCAAATGGTTACATCAAAGAAAATAATAATGTTGAATGTGAAATACAACTCTAAAGTTAAGATCACTCCGAGTTACAATTACACGGTGTATACCACAGACGACAAAACTAAAAATGGTTAAGATTTAATAACCGGAGATGCACACGGGTATCGACTGAATCTGATACAGTTTGCGGGTTTTGAAACATTAAACATTACACATTTATCTCAGTCACTTCTATAACTAACATACTGTTGCAATGGTAATTGTTCTGCCATGTTAGAGACTGCTTGTTAAAATTATTGCAATGGTGACTTTGTTTCATAGTATGATAACGACCATTACAAGTAATGACAAAGGGTACTATTAACAGATTGAGTATCAGCATGATATACGAAGTTCGAAAGGTGATTTTCACGATGTGCCTGGAACGTACGCTTTTCACGTCAGAGAAATAAAGGAGTCAGTGTAGCGCACATCTGCTATATCTTTAAGAGGTCCTAGCGAGTTCTTACCTCTAAACATTGATACAAAAATTGATTCAAATTAAAATATATCTAGACGAAGAGGGAACAATGTAAAAATACATAATCAGCTATTGATCATATTGTTACTAAAACTCTTTCACTAACTTGAATGTTTTAATAAAACATCAGATCTACAAATGCAATCTCAACTGGAATAATTATAAAAAGACTTAAATAATGAATCCAACAAATCGATCAAGTGATAAAATAGGTAGTAATGATTTTAGCACAACAATTACTGACGTGAACAACGACATAATTGCTAATACTAATACCCTGTCCTAGTTGCAGGAACAAAAATGGTTTACCAAGAAATAACTAAAACATAGACAACAACAAAACAAGATAACATTTAACGAAATCAACGATTGCTTACAATATACCTCCTGCAGATTTAAAAGATAGAATCAAAACTATAAAATATCTTACATTCAATGAATTGTACAGCAAGTCACACGCAGATGTTGAACAACCTAAACCAGATACAAACGATATGTTGATTTAAGAATGGTTATTAGCATCGGTGTGTTGTTGCAGAGTAGTACTGACGAAATATGCATCAATATGATCCGTTTGAAAAAAGATTTAACTGATGTAGAGTAAGAGTTACAACAGAAACAGATGCATTAAAAATTGGATTAGATAAAATATTGGTGGCATTGATACAGCTAGAACCAAAAAAACAATATAAGGAGAATTCAGACTGGATTGAAAACGGAAATTGGTGTAAATAATATTGTTCTGTTTGAGAAAATTAAAACACTAAAAGAGGAAATATAGCAAAAAATGAGTTTCAGGACAAAACGAGACTAATACATGGATATACAATGCTTTACAATTGTCGCATCCTACCGAGCCAGAAGTATCCCGATAGAATTGAATTAATTGCAGACCTAAAAGGGGCAATAACACTTTATACAATAGTACCATTAAGAGCTCATAGTTTTAATGTTGTGAATAAAGACACAAAAGGGTTGTTGAATAACTTTAAGTCTGAAACTATACCCCAGACATTAATTAATAGCTAACGTTTGAACTATGCTCAATCACATTGCGCTGAATATTAAGCACAATATGTACTTCACAGCAATATGTGATTCAAATAACAACTTAAGTTTATATAAAATAATTTGTAAACCCGTGCGTTACATATTGATTTTATAGAGGATTTGAGGTTACCATCGCTAGCTTTACTCTTCTTCTTAACTCATGAGATGAATCGAGTGTCAATAAGTATAGACCTGTATCTGGTCTGCCTATTGTTAGCAAAATTATAGAAAGACATGTTTCCAATTTATGTTATTACTTTTTATCTAAAAACTGTATTTGATTATCGCCATCTCAAATCAGGCCTCCGTCCAAATCATTCATGCAAGACAACACTCACTGGCTTGATTGACCACTGGTTAAAGAATATTGATAACGGAAAATTAACTGGGGTTTTATTCTTAGACCTATGTAAAGCTGTTGATACTGTATACATACATCTGTACCACATAAAGTATTAGCATTTTACGTTGCAAAATCCCCATTGCGATGGTTTTCATTCTACCTCAATAGTAGATTACAAGCTGTGAGTTGGAGAGGTACTGTCTAGGATTTTAAGGAAATTTCCATTGGAGTACCACAGAGATCAATTCTAGGCCCTCTCTTGTTCATATTATATATAAATTACTTTCCAAGGTGCTTTAGACATTCTTCACTATCTACGTATGCAGATGATACATCACAATATGTTAGCGATAAAGATATTAGCATTGCTGTGAGCAAACTAAATGAGACTATACAGCTTACATTAAAGAGCAGCCAGAGTGATTTTAAATGTCAAGTTAATTTTAACACCAACATCATCTCTTTTTAACACGCTTAGATGAATGCCAATTAAAAATTATATTATTTGTAGAAAATCTATTCTTACATTCAAGGTCTTAATTAATTTAGGGCCAGAGTATCTTAGTCATTTTAAGTTTGTAAGGATCATTAGCACAAGAAGTACACGGTCGAGTGCAAACACTAATTTATTAATACCAAATGTTTGTACCGATTGTTAAAACAAATCTTTTGCTTAAGTCGGTACAGTTTAATGGAATAGTTTGCAGCATAATATTAAGCAAGCACCTAATGTTTCAGCATTTAATAAACTATACCTCCATAGATATTCTAATCCGCAATCCTGATGTTATGACCGCATAACATTTGTAGATGGTAGCTGTGATACATCTTTGTGATAACAATATGTTAACTTTGTTTAATTTGTATTAACTTCTGTTATATTTGTTTTCTTGTTATGCAGCAGATGTTGACCGTGTAGACGTTTACTAATTACACGTATATTTGTTGTATATTTGTTTTAATTGCTTGTTATGACTATGTCACCCTGGAAAAATAAAGGATAGTAGTAGCATTAGTAGTAATAATCAAAGTATTACTTATACAATGAATCTACAACTGAACTCTCAATATTCTTTCAGTTTAAACAAATTAAATTATCTGGAAGAAAACAATAATTTATTTTTGAGATGATATTCAAAGATTATGGAGGTCATTCGTAAAGTTTTAACATTGAAACATGGCACCAATGTCAAACTTTGTTACTATTTTGTGGAAAGTAAATAGTGACAGCAGCAGTTATTATTGGAGGAGCACTTGCTGGCGCTCGAGCATTTTTGAAGGAACCAACCTTCTGTTCAGTTTATTTGCTCCAAATGAAGCTGAACAATAATGTGCATCAAATGTTAGTGAGCATGAAAACAAAGCTAAGACACTGGACTACTTGAATGAGTTAACACAGTTGATTACTTGACTACTTGAAACAAAGATTGATATAACAAGGTTTGGTGACTTAGTATTTAGACAACCTGGATATATACGTATATATACGTTTGTTTTTGCAGGAAGCAAATAATGTAAAACTTTAAAACCGAAGATAACATAAACTTAATGATTTTTACCATTTTTCTAAGGATCATGAAAAATACTAGTACATGTTCATTGCACATGCGATAGGTGTAAGTGTGAATGTTGTTCACAATATGCTGTAGGCAATTGATCTTTTTTCAGAACCTGAAATGGCAAAGTGCGTTAAAAATACAGCTCCTAATAAGCAGGAAAAGATAAAACAAGGAGTTAAACACGTCAGGCCAACACATCCCCCTTGTATCACATACACGCTGAGTAGCATTAAATCTGAACAAGCTTTACACATAGCAATTCCAAAGCTAAGCGCAAATGTAATGATTGATTTCATCGTGTACTTGACTTTCTGCCGTTGAATATGAAGGTAAAAGGAGAAACAAACAATAAAAAGGTACAATATTTGGCGGAATGCTTGTAAAAAAACATCACGATATAATATCCTAAGGAAGCCATGATTTTCAACCTGAATGAATACAACATCTTCACAAAGAAGTATAGTTACCTGTTTCGATTAGGACCAATAGGATTCAACACGGCATTACGAATGAAATATTGAAACTGTTATGATCAGGGGCAGTTAACGCGTTTAATACTGGTACCAAAAAATAAAAATTGAATACCGTTTAACTTTGAGATTCTTGCAGATCATTTGTCGCTGTATCTTTACGCTAGTCCTCAGAATGGTATCTTTAACATAACACTTTATAAAACCTTTAAAGAGAAAGAAGGTGGTTATCAGGACTTAGAACAGGAAATCATTTGCCTCCTGTAAGATACGGTTGCTTCGGAATCATTTGAGCAATCAGTTAATGACAGGTACATAAATGGCATGACTTTCTTTTATGATTGCATCACTAGAAAGGAAATCATCGATATACCAGCTTATACACCTTTAACGAACCTCAGATTTGATTATCCCAGCGTTTTATGTCTGTTTATCTGTGATGTCAACAATTTAGAAGAAAAAACAATTATTCCAGCATAGTGACATTTTTCATCTGTATAATCGTTAGAATGATGCCATTTTGTTATATCCGTTGATTAACTTCGTTTGCATGTGTAGGGTAGTTTTTTCAGTAGCTTGAGTTTAGTTTGGGAGACATGTAAGTAAGGGTGTGAGCTAGGGTGTTAGAGATTGAATTATCATTAGTTTGCATTATAAATAAACATCTCATTTGCGTAATTGTGTTATGTGTCTTCGCTAGATTCAATCCCACCCTGTTTCTTCATGTTACAATCATCATACAAAGAAAATTATCTTTAAGAAACAATAAATACGCAAACGATGAAGAAGCCATTAATGTAACATGATTCATTACACCCGCTCCATTCAAGTGATAATTGCTTGCACACTCTTCGAAGCAGAATACCAGTGGATGCTAATGGCATATGTGGGTACAGATCAATCGATGTGTCGTTATCAGCTGAAGGAGGCTGATAAATAGCATTGGACTGCAACGGGTACCAGAACTGCCAGGCTCAATGGGAAATTCGGTTACTCAAACTTGTAATTGCCGACAGCAGTCTAAAAGTATAACCTTTCCCTCTGGCCAGCCCTGGAAGATACCAAATTCCAAACTATTGCAGCATTGTAGTATATTTTCTTCTATGATTAACCCAACCAACATGATCACAAAAAGTGTAGAGAACTTTGATGTGCTGCATTTTCTTTCGTAGAATGCAGCTTTTCTTTCCAAAGAAATAAATAGAGCAGAAAACTTGCACACACAATGCACACTGCTCTTCCTGTACAGTGTTAAGGGTGGCAAACTTTGGAAAAATATCAGATTTGCTTTCACGATTTTGTCAGTTTTTTTTACCCTTTTAGAATAAATTGCATGAAGTCAACCTTTATTCGTGTAGCTTTGTTATAAAACAAAAACCCCACGTAACTGACAAGGTTTAGTAAAATACAGAAACCGAATATTTATTTGGTATGGAATTAGAGGCTGTGCCCAAATGATGCATATAATATTTTAATAGCAGGGTTTCAAGGAAAGGATTTCGAGACAATATGAGAAAAAAATAAAATTTACCAGCAATAGGTACACCAAATTATTTGCACGAGTCCGTAAATTATTATCGATTTCAGCAGAATTATGATATAATTTTCAGCCTTACATATTTTGCAAACGATTAAATAGCGCATTAAGTCCAATTCGTGACAGATGATATATTCCTTTATTCCACACGCATACATCACATTGTCGCTTTTGAGTGTTTTCCTCGCATGCGATTATTCATTTTAAAACTTTCAAATAAACGTGTTTTTCCTATTCTATTGTGGACGTTCAATTTAGACACGTCAAGATTTGGTATATATTTGCAATTGTTTTAGCAACCCTAGTAGTATAGTGGGAGCACTTGAGGCCCGTACGGGAAATTAACATTGATGGGCCTATAGAGGCTCCCATACGTTGGGGGCACTCTAGGCCCAAGGTGGGGCACTTGAGACCCAAAATGGTTTATGGGACAGAAGTATTTTTAGAAAGATAGAAGTGACACATACACCTAACACACAAACAAAACATAGAAACACTGGGATTGGCAATGAGATTTCTTTTCTTGGCAATTGGGTGGCCCTGAAAAGGGCCGTTGATGTTTTATTTCTTCCTAGACCATGTTTTCAGGAAGCCTAGGATGTTCTTCTTTTTTTTTCTGTGGTGGACTAGGGAGCCAGTCAGGATGCCCTAATCGTCTGAACTTCTCCTGGACCTTGATCCAGTTCTCGTTCAGGCGATGGAAGTTGTGTTGTTTCTTCTCCTTCTCCTTCTTCATTTTTTTCTTGGCCCAAACCTTGTTGAACTTCACCACTTCTTCTTGCACGACTTGTTTCACAAGACCCTTGGCTGTGAGAAGGGCAGCCGATTCATTCCTGACGCTACTGGGGAAGGTGGATACAGCCACCAGTCTTCTTGTACTTTGTCTAGGAGGTATTCCACCCCTTCCAGCAAGTCTAAAGCTTTTTTTAATACCCCCACGCGACAGCGTGAAATGGTAGAGGAGGTCTTCATCTTTAGGGATTCCTCTGCCATCACATCATACACAAGTCTCCTGGATGTTGATAGGGCTGCCACTTGGGTTGTCACATACGGTAGAGTGGTTGGGTAACGCCAATACATTGCCATCCTTTCTAATAGGGACTCCACCCCCGCCATCCCATCCCAGGCTTCCTGCAATTGTTCGACGGTGGACATTCTGATCTTCTTTACAGTTGACGATGAATGGCGCAACTGGGAAATGCGTCGCTTTATATGCTGGAAGCACGGACGTGAAGGAAAACATCCCTCCAAAAAAATATATAAAATCCTATCACACATAAAACAACATACCAAGTACGCGGACCTAAAAGAAACACTTTTTATTTTAAATTTTTTTGTTTTATTTTTTATACAACACATGCACCAAACACTCTATACAAACACACCTTTTATTTTTGAAAATATTTTTTATTTTTTAAAACCACATACACCAACATACCTAAAAACATTTTTAGAAGAGTTATTGTTTATTTTTATTTTTTAAAAACACATACACCAAACACACTCTATACAAACACAAATCAAACACATACAAGGGAATAGGGGATTTTTTTGAGTGGGAAAGACAAAGACAAAGACAAAACATACATACACACACATATATGGCAAATAAGATTTTTTATTTTCTTGGAAATTGGATGGCCGTGATAAGGGCCGTTGGGAATTTTGTTGTTCACCTAGAGATGTGGGCAGCTCCCAAGTCTAGCCCCACAGGCCGCACACCTCCCACTCCATCCATTTCTACCATTGCTGGAGATGGGGAAGGCAGACGGGGGTTGAGTTGCTTCACTATCCCAATCTTCTGTGCTTGAGATAGTGAAGGTCTCCCTTCTTCTTCTCCAAATCACCCTGTGGGCTTAGGGATGCTGTTGTGGAGATTGGGGCTGTGGCTACTGGGGCTGATGTTGTTGCGGTGGTAGTGTCCGCACCATCGGCCTCACCTCTCAGTTAGGCCATATCATCCGATGAGGCCTTATTGGTTCTTGCTTCTTCTTCTCCTTCTCCTCCTCTTTCATCTTCTCTTCCCTCTCCTCCATTTCCTCCAGTTCCCTTAGGAGCTCCCAGGCAATCTCTAGGTGTTCCCTGATTTGTTTCAGTTTTTCTTGTTTATTCATCTTGATGGATAAACGTGGGTAGCTCGACTGTGGAATGCGTCACTTTATATGCTTAAAACTCGGACGTGAAGGAAAACATCCCTCACACATACATAAAAAACATCACCCACACTACCGCGTCTGACGTCATTCTTATGACGTCATTCTTCGCTTCGCGGATCCTGCAATCCACCACCCATCATAAAAAACACACCAAGTACGCGGACCTAAAAGAAAAACACTTTTTAATTTATTTTTTTTTTTTTTTTTTTTATAAAACACGTACATCAAACATACAAACATACATTTTTTTTTAGAAGGAAAGGGATTTTTGTTTTTGAGTGGGAAGACAAAGACAAACAAAACAAACATACACTGAACATACAAACACACTAAATTTTCTTGTAGGCAATCCTAGAGTAATCTTTTCTAGAGATCTGGGTGGCCCTGAAAAGGGCCGTTGGGTTTTGTTTTGGTGAGAAGGTTTTTTTAAACTTCTGGCAGCAGGGCAGCCACGTTTCGCCACAGGTCTCACTGCTGTAGGACAAAGGCGCTTTCTGGTGAAAGAGAAGGCAAACTGATCACAATCCATTCTACAACTGACTTCTCCGTCTTGTTGTTTCAGCTGCTGCAAGAGTTGTTGTTGTTGTTGTCTTTGTTGCTGCTGCACTCTTTGTCTCTCCTCCCATTCCGCTCTGTCCCTGACGATTTCTTCACGCAAAAATTCTTCCACTAGATCTTGAGCCATTTGCAGGAAGATCATCGTCTTCTTCTCTGGGTTCTTCTGAAGTAGGTTATGTCTAACCCGCTGCATATTGACCATTGCTTCATTCAGCTTGCTAATCTTGGCTGCCATCTTCTTGAGGTGTTGACGAGACAACGAGAGTGACTGGACTGACAAGCGCTCCGCTTTATATGCTTTATATGACTCAGATCGATAGAGCGAAGTGTGAAAGAGTAGGTACATCAGATCGATAGAAAGGGTGAAAGAGCATATCCATTTCATTTTTTTTTTCAAATCAATAAACAACACAACACCATTTTTTTTTCAAAAAACAACATTTTTTAATACATAAGAAGAATCTTCTCTAGCACAAAATGCAAATACAAACAAACAAACATTTATTTAAACATGAACCTATTTACAGGGTTGACAACGTTGGGAAGTCAAACTCGACTTCCACTATTCTAAATCATTCTGTCCTCGATGCACACTACGTTTCTGAGCTAAAGACAAGAGATAACCATAATGTTCACAAAACCATCTTTCTACTTTAGCATCGTTTCTAGCATACTCCATATCAAAACAAGTCACTAAATGTTCTAAGGAATATCCGAGACTGCGTTGATGAAGAAAATGTAGACAATATTCTCCACACACCATATAATCTGATCATTGTAATCTGGCATTATTGAATCGAGTGAAGACAGCATTTATTCATCATAAAGTCAATGATGTCGTCTTCCAAAGGAGGTAATCCATAAGAATCAAAATATTCCACACTGTGATCGTTGGGAAAATACACTGCCACCCAATGGGTTCCTGGTCGATGACTGTCGTCGGTATTGATGACATAGGCATGAACGTCTTTAGGTTAGCGATGGGGAAGTTCATCTTTAGCACACACCAGAGGATTCCAAGAAGAAGTGTACGAACTGCGAGTCAACAGGTAATGAAGTTCCCAGGTATCCATTTCTTTTCTTGTTTCACAGGTAACGATAAGTCATCAATTCACACTTGACTTTATGCTTGAATGTATCTGTCAGGTAAGTCGATGAATCACGGATAGTCGCTATACTCTTTTGCAGGACTTGATTGATTTGACATCCATAACAATGTTCTATAGACAGATCTGTAATTATTGCAGCCAATTCCGTAGCAAAACAGGAGATTAAATGTTGTTCTTGTTCTGGCCATCTTGACGGCATACATGGGGTAAATCCAGTAAATTTGGTCACACTACTTTTCTCTTCTTCTTTTGGTTTTGGATCAAAAACATCGTCATCACTGGCGGTTTGTGACTGCTGTGGTTCACAAAATCCCTCATCTTCTATCTCCATGGGTTCTTCGTGTTGCATCTATTTTTCTTCTAATAGTCTATAATCACTTCTCTCAAACTGTTGATTTCTAGAGTATTGTCAAATTCTGCATACAAGATGACGTTCACAGTGTTGGCTTGAGCTGTGGCAAACTGAAGTTCCACACAAAGTTGACCTGATTTTATAGGGTGGAAATGTCCTTCGTCGCTGCCTTGGTCGGGAGTGAAATCAAATCCCCACAAAGCATATCCTCCAGCATAATCCTGGTGCCTAACTGTCCTGTGACTTCAAACAGAGTCAAGTAAGATCGCAAGTAGTTTCTCTGGGCAAAGTTAGGTTCAAAAGATCTGGTACACAACGTCTGGGCATCTCGAGTGACTTCTATCTTGGAGAGGTTGAAGTGCTGAAAGTCAAAAGGATTTTGATCGATGGCTCCGTTGAGGGCTGCATTACTGACGAAGCCAATCAGCAAACGTTTGGGGAGCTGTCCTTGGAAGACGTGATCTTCAACTTTGGATCGGAGTCCAGAGGCAATGGTAAATGTTTTCACTTCCACTCCTCGCACAGGATACTTGGCAGTGGTTCTGCTCCAAGTTTGACTGATGTCGTTGGCCACTTTAGGTAAGACTTCTACACGGCGCACGTAAAGTCTGGCTTCTTCGATGATGGTTTTGTACTCGTTGGCATTGGCCATCAAATGGAAGACGGTACTACTGCGATTCAGTCTCAGACGTACATCCACTCCGTTCAACAAATACTTGTCTTGCAACCACATTTCCAAATGCAAACGATCCATCAGTTCTAAAGTGCGTCCTTGTCTGATTTTCTTTTGGCGGTCGTTAAATCCCACATTATGCTCGTCTTTACCATCATCTGCACGCAACTCTGTGTCGTTGAACTTTTCCGAGGTGTCAGGTTTCCACACCACGGAAGCATCCAGATGGGTGTTCTTGGCTTCTTTTCCGTGCGTCAAGTGATTTTCCAAGTAAGCACGGTAAGGGTAAGTATCCATGCTGCTGCTGACCAGTTTGTTATTCAAGTACAAATCCACTTCGCTGAACAACGAATGCATGAAATTATTGGCGGGAGCTACTCTGGCCTCGGCCCCAGGATTGGTGTTGTCCGTTTTGAGCACTTTGAGCTTCAGGTACAAGTGGCTGCTATTCAGATCGATGTAATCTTCGGTTTGTCCTTTGATTTCAAATTCGATAGGAGCTGACGTCGTCAAAGACGATAGAAGATGAAATTCTACCCATTGGGATTCTTGCATCGTCATCATGATAGGGGGCATAGCAAACATATCCAGTTCTGACTTGGTACATTCGCAAGAATCTCGGTGCATCATTTTTTTCACTGTTAGTAATCAAACACGTCTAATTCTCTGACCGTTCTTCTTTTCACATTCTTTCTAGAACACCGTGTAGTTTATGAGCTCTGAAGGGATGTCGACGTTTCTTTCTGCCTTGTCCTTGATGTGTCGTTGAGGAAGAAGTAATGCCAGGGCCAGAAGTGTGAAGCGAATTTATAGGGGTCTCTCTGCGACCCAAAAGATCTTTTCCAGTTTGCAGCAACACATTTTTTCCTGATCTCATAAAGGCTTCTTTAGGATTTTGTTTGTCGATGAGGACGTTTTGAAGAAATTCTTTTCCTTGCGTCAAAGCGGCATCTTTTAAGGCATGCAATCCTCGAGTCAACATGGGTTTCAAGATGGGGGCTACCGTCCGAAAAGCAGATTTTAACATATCTCCTAAACCATGTTCTCGTTGTCGAGCCACTCCTCGGTACACAGGATACATTTTAGGTGTTACAATTCGCTGGAGAACCTTTTTCGAAAATGTAGTTTCACCGTGACTTTTTCTTTAGTGAATAGAATATTTTGTCCCAAATCTCCTTTTATACTCATGTTGACACTGTCAAAATATGATTTGCTGACTGGAAGATAATGAGGATGTACAAATTCACGGTGAATGTGATACGTGTTTCCACCTTCTTCGTACGCGGCGACAGAAGAATCCGCTTTGAAAGGAATGACTCTCAGTAACGGAGCGGCTGTGTTTCCCACCACGTTGTACTCCACCACATCGGAGTACACAAACAATACATTCAGTCCATCGTTCAATTCGACAGGGTAGCGAAAAAACTTGTAAAAGCGATCGTTGCTGTTGATGATCTTTCATGGGAACCAGTTGAGTATATCCACCCAAAATATCAAACACCCCGGGACCAAAAATGATGGCCAATATTTTGGGGTCCCAAAAAATGCATTCTAAGACGATGTGACACTATATGGTAATCGATATGGACAATTTTCTTGGCTTTGTCCAAGGCTTTGCCAAATTGGTCGTTGAAGATAGCCGCAATCGTGTCCACCAAATGTTAAGCATTAAAATAATACCCCACAGGAATTCTCATGGTATAGCTAGTCAAAGAAGGAGGATTGGTGTTTAATTATTTTTTGGATTCGTAAATGCTGGGATCATTTTTGTCCAGGTTTTCTTGCACTTGTTCGTTCAGGATATCCACGATGAAAGTGTTTTGACATTCTTTTTTACTGAGGACTTTTGTAGGATGAATGATTTCTACCAAAGCCACTTCCCAATAAGCTTCGTGATCCAATTGTATGGACTGAGGTCATTTGGCCGTGAAACAACATAATTTGTTGTTGGGAAACACATCCATAGAACTGTCACTGGGTAAAGTTAAATAAAATTGGTTATTCATAGTAACAGGGTTCTGGTGTCCGAGGAGTCACTCGAGTTCAAAGGAGAATGATGTTCAAAACTGTTCCAAAAGAAGGCTGCTATTGTAGTGACTGGAAGAAGGTTGAATGGTGTTTGTCGTACCGTTCTGGTGGCTGCTGTTGTGACTGTCCGTCGTATATTTCAAAGATGGACTGGGTAGAAGATAACCGATGCAACTGCTGAGTAACATGGTCCACAATTGTTTGTCCCCTTGTTGCAAACTCAAATTGGCAATGGCTGCTCCGATGACACAATACACCACAAAGATTTGGCAGCAAAAGACGATTTTATTTTTAGGGACACGTTCTCCGCACCACACCCACAAAGGTTGTCTTTGTAATTCTTGAAGAGAGGAACTCTGCGAAGGAGAGGTAGCTGCTGCTGTGTTGAACGGCATGTTGGTTACTTCTTCTTTTTATAGTCGACGACTTGGGAAGCGGCAATCCAAGAATCAAAACTAGGTGGATATCCTTTCCAACGCACTTTGACTTCTTCTACACGACGTTTGCCTACTTTACGTTTTCTTCGTTCGAGAATGCTTTCGATGTCGTACAAGTCGTCTTCTTTTTTGGTCACTCGTTGTAACTCAGGCAAGTAAAAAGTTCCTTTTAACACTTCTCCGTGCATGTCTTCCAATTTATAGACGGGAGGATCACGTCCACGCACTGGTCCAGTGACACGAAACAATTCAGTCGTCCTGTTGGGTAAATAACCTTTGTCAAAAGTGCGTTTGGTTTTTCTGATGCAAACCCAATCTCCCGTCTTGAGAACCAGGGTTTTCTGGTGTCCCATCTTTGGTGTACCAAACAATTTATCAAACACAGTCACTCCGTTTTCAGGGGTGATCTCCTCGGGGGCACATCCGATGCTACGATGGTACGATTGATTGCACGCTTTGACCAAACGTGGTAACACGTCGATGTACTTGAGGGTGTGTTGACGTGTAAAATATTTCCACATGCGTTCTTTCAAAGTTCTTTGAAAACGTTCCACGACACTGGCTTTGGTTTCAGGATTTTCGGTGGTAAAAAAAATGAATGTGCCTTTGTTTCAATTCTTTTTGAAAAGCTTGGTTTAGAAATTCGGTGTCTTTGTGGGTTTACCATCGTAAAGGGTGACGACCACTTTGTTTCAACACCAGTTTTAAAGCGCATACTAACTCGGTACTGCTTTTAGAAGTCAAAGGAACGACCCAAGGGAATTTGGAAAACAAGTCTATGACACAAAACAAATATTTGTAACCACGATTGTAGGCTGCCAAATGAGAGACGTCGGCTAAGTCTGCCTTCCATTGATGATCGATGCCATCCACTTTGGTTTGACTTCTAGAAAATTTTCGTCGCATGGGTTTGTGTAACGTGTACGTCGATTGTTCTTGTAACCATCGTCGTACTTCTGGCAAACGTACACTTTTCAATTTGCTTTTAGCAGCCCGATACAATGTTTGAACCCCTCTTTAACCAGCAGCATGGGCAGGATTGTAGTAAATTCTGGCTAAAAGTTTTTCCACGTTTTTGTTGCTCCTCAATAAGTCACCCACTGTTCAATACTACTTTTGGTGTCGTGAGGTTTGGACGAAGCTGCTTGACGCGTCTGACGAGCCACAAGAGTGGATTGTGAAGGGGTGATGGTAGGTTTCTTCTTGGTGTCTTTTTTCACGTCAGTCTTGCTTTCTTTCTTTTTTTCTCCTGCTGAAGCGGGAGTGGACATCATCTTTTTAACCCAAGTTTTCATTTCTTCTCGATGATGTGTAGGAGAGGGTGTCAACAAGGCAGCTGCAATCTTGCCAGCGATGGGAGCAGAAAGAGTTTGAAACACTTCTAGGGGCTCGTCTTCTTCTGTCGTCCCCGTGGCGGTGTCTGCTGTTTTGGTGGTGGCGGTTTTAAGTTCGCTTTTCATCATGGCTTTGAAATCTCTCAGGTAAATGAGGTATCCGTTGTTCGTACCAACGATGGTGTTCCATCCATCGTTTGTTAGGAACTGAAGTCAGTTTTCGTCCTTCCATTAGATCCAAAGGTACAAGTGTGTCGTCTTTCCAGAGAAGGGTGTCCTTTTTATCTTCTTTTTTCTTCTCGTCTTTTATCTCAAGAGTCCTAGCAGCTTGACAAATCCTCCTCGTTGCAGCAGCCTTTTTTTCTTTTGACTACGAGATAGTTTCTTCTCTTTGGTCATTGGCCGACGAACGTTCCGATGTTTTCTTAATTTTGGTGTTTTGGTTTTGCCTTTCTTGGAACGGGTAGAATGATGTGCACTTTTTCGGGTCATCTTCTGAGGGCGTCGTCAGGAGCATAAAAATAGAACAACTCCTCCTAAAAGGGGTCCAGCAATAGTTCCTAACAAAGGAGCCGCTATTTTAACAACGGACCTATCAGCATGGCTAGAAATCCTCCTCCCTGCACCATCATTTTTTTCTTTTGACTGAGAGGTATTTTCTTTTTGACCATTTTGCGAAGAAAGTTCCGATGTTTGCCTAATTTCTGTTTCTGCATCTTGGACAAAGGTACCGTTCCTTTCAACACATTCGCACACGGTATCGATGATTTCTTTTGGGGCTGTTTGAATGAGTTGTTTTCGCATGGGAAGATTGGATTTTGTCAGGACGGACAACACTCCCAATGTTTGGCCAGACGAGGTGGAAGTCCTTTTTTGGTTTTGCCTTTCTTGGGACGAATAGAATGGTGTGCACTTTTGGGGGTCATCTGAGGTGTTTTCAACGGACTAAATCGTGTCAGTTCTTGTTTGGATAAATCCAGTAAACTTTGTAACACGCAGGTTCTCTCTTGGACTTTGGTTTTAGGTGAGGGTACTTTTTTAGCGACAGCCGCAGTGGCTAAAGCAGCCGAAATAGATACCCCCGGAGTGGTGACTTTCGAAATGGGTTTCCATTTTTGAATCAAATTAGGAAACACGGATCTTAAATAAGGCTTGGCAGGCATCATCACGAAGGGCGAAGAAGAAGAAGACGAAGAAGTGGACGGAGGAGAAGGAGACACCGTCACTGCCTCTCGTGGCTTTCGGGAGTACGTGCGCGTCCTAGCAGTAGTACCTCTCTTTCGGGTAGCAGCAGATGTGGTGGTTGTGGTGGTCGGTTTTTTCTTGGAAGGGCTTCTTTTTTCTTCTTCTTCTTCTTAGGGGCATTCTTGTTAGGTCTTTTCTTCTTGGGGGTTTTCTTTTTGGTTTTGGTTTTGGCTTGGGCATAAGGATCCCATTTCAAAAGAGAACGAATCATGACACCACCTAATGAACCACTAGTACCAGGGGTCAAAATGATTTGTTGTTTAGTGCGTGGGTCGATTCTGGGATCTGCCAGTTGTGACAACGCCACTTTATGTTTTTCAAACAAAAACGTTTGGTTTGATGAGGGATGTGAATGATGCCTTGAAGTAATTGACGTGCTGTCAAAGTAAACTAACGTAACACTTCTTTGAGACTAGCTTCTAACAAATGGGCACGGACTTGTGCATTTTGTTCGCGACTGATGCCATACAGGGCCCGAATCAATTTGGCAAGAGGATGAGATTGAAAGGAAATCATCTCAAAGACTCTGAGAAAGAAATGACGCGGTGGATGTTTTTATTTTTTTTTTCTTTCAGAGAGTGGCCGAAGGGAACGTGTAAATGACGGGACCTCCTTCTTGACACCAATGGTGAAACAATTGGGTACGAAATCTCAAATAATCGGGAGTGGTAGGTTTTAAGTCGATGAGTAAATACGCATGAGGCGTTTGAGTGGCATCGTCGTACGCATAATTCAGCCAAGGAGTGCCTAACTGTTTGGCTAACACTTGCACTTGAGATTTGTCTCTGGGGCTTTTAAACAAGACCACGTAATGAGAGTTGAGACTGATCATACGATGGGCTTTACTTTGTTGAAATAAATTTTGAGTAATGTAAATGATGCCCTTTTTGTGTAAAAAAAAGTTTAATTTCTTCTTCGTCTTCTCCTAGCATGTCGTCGAAGATGACCAGATGTGTTTGACTCAAGTCAGACACGATCCCATCGTCTTCGCGAGGAATGTCTTCGACAAACGAAATGGCTTCTCCTTGACTTTCACAAAGTAAAGTGTAAGACGATTGCCACTCTTTGTAACACCACATGATACGTTAAGGAGGACGATCAAACAAATGAGATTTGTGTTCGATCAAACGTTTGACAAATTCGGTTTTGCCTGAACCATTGGGTCCAGCAATCAACATGTTAAATGGATGGCGCAGATACAAAGCTTCCCAACTTTGACGATCTAACTTTTCGTCAATCACTTTGACCACAGAAGAAGAGGCAGAGGAGGCAGAGGAAGATGCAGCCATGACTGAGGTAGGAAGAATTTTGAGAAGAACACGAAAGACACAAGACATTTTATACATGTCATACACGTTTAATGTTTTTCAAAAAACAACAAAAAAAAACATATTTACAGGTCATGAAGTACGAAGACGCATACAGCAAAAATGGTGAGGTACAACAATAAGGTAAGCACTTAAAGAATCAAAGTTCTGTATAAACAAGTCAATGTACAACAACCATAGTCTCGATGGAGGTGTGTCCTACGAAATGGTTGTACACGCACTGGTATTCTTGTCTCTGTGGTGGAAGAATGGAATGTCTCTGACGGAAAGGTTGTTTGTTCCTCAGGTGTTTCTATCGGTACGACGGTGTTGTCTTCTTCTTGCGGTTCGAGTGTCATGGTTAACTTGGGTTCCAAGTTCACTTCTTTTTGTCTTGGAAAATTAGTGACGAGCAAGGTCCTTGGCAAAGTGTGCCACTTCTTGTAGCCAAGCATCGAAACCAACACCTTTCCAGTCACGTACATCTTTCCAATCGTAAAGTTGTTGGTGTAACCAACTAGCGATACACACTTCTTGAAACGTGTGAAGTGTAGATAAAGTTTGACAAATGTTTTCTTCACACGGAGGTACAAAACTGGTGTTCATCACGATTCTCAACACTTTGAGCACAATTTGTCTTTCGTGTGCCGATAAAGCGTGAATGGTCATGTTTTTTGTTGTTGCCTGTACCGTTCATCAAAATAATCCACAGCAAATACTGTTCCTCCAAAATAGTCCACAACGAATGTCCTGGGAAACGAAATCCAAGAAAAGTAGTCACTAACACACACACCACATAACGTCTAAAATTCAATGGAAACATTTCCTGTATCAGTCGTTTGTAATC
This sequence comes from Margaritifera margaritifera, assembly GCA_029931535.1. Classification (NCBI taxonomy): domain Eukaryota; kingdom Metazoa; phylum Mollusca; class Bivalvia; order Unionida; family Margaritiferidae; genus Margaritifera; species Margaritifera margaritifera. The sequence goes on along the minus strand of JAQPZY010001661.1, from coordinate 5,055,699 downwards.
CTCTAAGGTCTGAACACTATTGTTGACTTCCTTCCACGGAATACGTTTCACAAGTGAAGGCAACGGTCCTGGCATAGTTCGCTTTTAGTTCGCTTTTATATCCACGTTCCCAAGGTTGGTATATTTTGTGATTGTCTACTCCACAGCATCTGTGATAGTTTCTTCCAAGAATCAGTCTTCTTATACTGTGGAAGCAGCAATATTTTAAAAATCGAGAAATGACTTTGAGTTCGCGTTGCACTTGTATCTTGACAAACTCTCTGTAAATGCGTTCTCGCAGCTCTAAAGGCAGATTCTGAATGTGCTCCTCTAAGCTAGTCTTTGTGAAGAAATAGTCACACAATTGCCAAATGGAATTGATTGGTAAAGGATATCCAAGACATTCTGTGATGACCTTTCTACACCTCAGACTGCTTGAAGACGTTTCGTCTTGAGGTGACACTTCTTTTAAAAGTTTTTTGTATTCCTGTAAGTTTGTCACTTTTTCCTCAACTTCGTTCCATTCAATTCTGTGTAACAGTGTCACATTGTAGGTGGTGGCATCCAATCTCTTAAAGATGTCATCTAGTCCTTCGTGAATGTCTGACCATTTGAACACTTTTAAACTAATCAGTACTTTTTTATAGCATTCAGATACCAATGGTTAAAACGTCTATGTCGCAAAGGATGCAATTTTTCTTTGCGTTTCACTTGAATCTGAAATAACTCTCTGTAAATGCGTTCTTGCAGCTCCGGAGGCAAACAACGAATGTACTCTTGTAAAGTATCCGACATGTTACTTCTTGGGAGCGACCAAACGCAGGTACTGACAGCGCGGAGACCATCTGGCATGTTCCATGTAAGCTGAGTCTTTATACTCCCATTCGTGAAGCGTCACACCGCAACTGAAACACTTGACTTTATCACCTTCTCCCAAGTAGACAAATCCTGATCTGGCTAAATCTTTCGGAGTAGGCCCTTTCAGATATTTAGGCCACTTATCTTGAAACGTCTGGAGTCGACTTTGAAACTTCCAATAGTCAGGCAAAGCCACAGGCAACATGTATACTTTGTCAAAGTAGGGATGGCATCTGCGGGTAGGTACACGCTTATCATCCCCGATAAAGAAGATAAAGAAGAAAGGGCGTCGTGCTATATTGCTTTCGCTAGTGGGGGTGTAAGGCACACGCACGGCATCGCTTTCCGTGGTCCCAGAGGAGGAGCGAAAAGGTCGTGCTGCATCGCTGATGTCAAAGCGTACGGCATCCGTCTCGTCGCAAGGCACTGCATCGCACTCCAGGCAGTGATCGAACTTGGAGTCCACAGTAGGTTCCTCGCTCGGTGGTTGTGTCGAGTTCGTTAGCATGTACTGGTATCTGCATTGAACTTGAAGTTCACAGTGAGTTCCTCACTTGGTGGCTGTGTGAAATGAGTATTCATCTTCTTCTTCTTCTTGCTCGGTCAACGTTTGGAGTCACAATGAATGGTTGGTTTGGAAGTTGTCTCTTTTTTATACTGAATATCGGCGTGTCCGTACGGTAAAGTGGTGTGGTCTGGAAGTCGCACTCGTTTCTGGTACAGAATTTGGTAAAATGTTTCTAAAGGACGACTGACGATTTGGTGATTTGGTAACCGTACGATCTTGTGAGGTTCTAAAGTTTTCACTCGAAAGTCTTGAGCTTGTCCAGAATGCAAAGCATTTTTCAAGACATCAGAGTTCACCACTTGGCTGGTTCGATAGTTCAGGGTCAATCCTTTGACTTTGCATTTGGTGTGAAGTTGGCCTTGTCTGTCTCGGTATTGGTACCCCGTAATTTTTAGGGCCGCCGCAGGCAAAACTAAGGATCGTCTTTTGAGGGTGTTCGTCCGTCCATGCTCCTAACCGATCTCCTTCGATGGTGGGGTGTGGGCAACTGGAGCGATGGATGTACATACAACTGTCGGTGTCAAAGTACAGGACACAATCTCCCAACACTTCTAAAGCCTCGTCGTACTATTTCAAGCGAGCATGGGCTGTCACGTAGGCTGCAATGACGACATTGCTAAAGTCGTCGGGGTGTACAAACTTGGATTCTTCTTCGTAATTGATCAAGATCACATCTTCACGTATGATTTCTACGTGTTTCACTAGTTTTCCTTTGTCGTCCACCACTTGAAAATAGCGACTGGGATCTGCCAAGTATTCCGTCTTGGGCAAGATCGTACGTTGTGCCAGTTTTCCCCACAAGCAATTCAGCATGACTTTGCCAAACGATTTTCTTCCTTCGTTCTTTTCTACGTCTTCCAAAGTGATGCCTTCTATGGCACGGTACTGTTCTTTGAATTGGACTTGGTCTTCTGGCGTCCGACACCAAGAGGGATAGCCGCTGGCTTCTTGTTTCAGTTTGAGAAATTCGTTGACGTAGCCTGAGAAAATGCCGGGATTCGCGGCGTCGTCCTTTTGGTATTGTGCTGTGGTAGGAAAGTGCCAAATTTCGTACACTTTCAACAAGCGGTATCCCCGATCCAGAGCCCGAAACAATTTGGAGCTGACCCACGTTCCTGTCAAAGCGCGTTCGTCCTCCGTGTGGTAACATGGGTGATTTTGGTTGCATGTTTCGGCACACGTACGGCATAAATGAAACATCAGTTTTCCTTGGCAATGATGGGGTAAGTCAGGATGGTACAAGTTTGTCTGCGGTAAGACTTTGCATTTGATCAATCCTTCGTATTGACGAATGTGTTCCACGTCGATGTGTTCTGTCAGGATTTCAGGGTGTCCTGTAGGAAATCGCTTGTATTTGCACACCCAAGGATACAACGAACACACGTCGATGTATTTGATTTCTTCTCCTCGAGATTCGTCTACGTAGTACAGCAAGTGTGTGGATTGGTTCGATGTCGACCACGTCGTAACTTTCGGCAATGCGTCTAAATTCAGGATCGGTTTTGAAACGTCGATCGTACTCCTGCTCCCACATTTCTACCACTTGGTATCCTTGATTTTTTAACTTCAGACGTCGTTTGTAGGTGCGTTCGTACAACTCTTCCATGGTGGAGTCTGAAAAAGGACTTTTCAGGTGTCGTTGAAGAAAACAGGTAGGACATCCGTGAAACAAGCATCCCTGAAATTCGTACACCGTATGAGGGTTTTCTAAATCCCAACCATCCACAGAAAGACTTCCCACTTTCTTTTCTCTCCCTCTGTTTCTGGCATGTTTTATCTATTTGTCTTCGTTTTGGCACAAGTAATGCAACCAACGCAATGCTTTGGCAGAGTATTGACGGCTGGCTGAGAGAGGAGTGTTATGGTCTATGATGGCTAGTTCGTTCTCGGGCATGAACTTTTTGGTCTACACTAAGGTACAGGCTTTGGCTAGGGTGCAAGCTTCTTTCAAATTATCGACTTCTCCGTGATCTAGAAATAATTGTCGAAACTTTCCACAGCAACGGCGTAAAATGTCCACATCGGATCGGCAATACTTAACATTTCTTCTTGAAAGTCAAACGGTTCTGAAGCGTGAGCGTGGTACCAAGCGTGGACGGCTTCTCGGTGTTCGGTGTGCATTCTGTCGGGTCGTAATAGTGAACGTCAGGCAAATGCGGCAGCACTACGTGTTGATTGGCTTCCGTATTGAAGAAGTGGGGAAAATATCCTTTGGCCATTGCTGCCATGCCAAATGTTTTAGACATTCGACTCAAAGGCATGGTCAAATAACTCATTGAATCTTTGAATTGTACTTGTCCCACTTGCATGTAGATGAGTTTGGCTCCGTTCAGGTGACTTTGGGGCATTCGGTACCTTGTTCTGAATAATATTTGAACAGAAACTGTCCATCGTATCCCGAGAAATTGTGAGCCATGACGATAGCATAGCGATGACAATCCCCTTAACGTTAAATGTCCTCTTCGCTCCAAGTGTCGTCGATGGGGTATAAAATCCATTGAGCAAACTCGAGCAGAGTGTTGGGGCCACGAAAGATTTTTTCACGTCCTCCTGGAATCCTACTACAATGAGGACAGTGAAATGGATAGGTTCTTGTATGCACTTCTCACAAGCCCGATGAGCGACGCAGAAATTAGGGATGTGAATGCCCGTCTCTTGCATGCAGTCAAAGTCAAAAAGGATGAAATCCACTTTGTCCTTGTTCTGGTTGGGATCACCCTTTAATTCTTTCTCCAGTGTATTGTCGTACTTTTGCATGTAACATTGATGATCAAAGTCCACGATTTGGTCGCAAATGCTGCATTTTTTCTTTCCGGCACAAACGTGTGCCTTGGAGTTGTTGGTTCGAATCAGCTGTCCACACTTGGAGCACAATCTCAATAAGTCACAAGCGCATTTTTGCTGGTGAGTTTGTCTATTGCGATGTTGTTCGTAACAAGAGGGACTGACAAAGATTCGTCGACACGTCGAGCAATACACGTGTTTATCAAGAAGGCATGGAGTGGAAGCTAAACAGCCCCGACATCTCTCTCCGCAATGAATGCGTTACTCCCGACTGTTAAATCCGTGGTCGCATTTCTCGCAGTAGTAAGAGTATCCAAGAAATCCTGGGATACTCGTGATGGCATCGAAATGTTCTTGATGATAATATACGTGAATATATTTTCCTTCGGGAAAATCGGGTCCTCGAAACAGCAGAGCTCCGCGAACTTCTTGATGGTGTACTTTCAAGGTGTACCGAGGAGCCAAGACGTCTTTAAGTTGTTGCATTTAAGAAATGCCACACACGGTCTCTTTTGGTATGCCTGCTTGTTGTAACAGGTGTTCTGCCTATTTTCGTTGTTGGGGTCTGTACGATCGTCGAATGTTCTTCCATGCTCTTTTCCATTCTGCGGTCTCGTTCTTGTTGGCATACGTTCGCCCCACCACGATGGCACGAGCTAAGCACATCTGGTTCTGAGAATTGTCAATTTGGACGACACTCTGTTTGGTACTGCGAAGGTCGTCCACCAGTAACACTTTCCTGCTTCGTCCGCTACCTCGAGGAGGTGACACGTGAGTCATGTAATGTGTGGCTTTTCCATCGGTGATGGTAAACTCTTCGTTGGATTGTTGAACGTGTACGATTTTGTCCATGACTTTAGACGGTGTTAATTCTGCCGGGGTACTGAACTCGATCCAGACAGGAGACTTCAAACTGTCGTGATGAATGGAAAGTCTCAATCGAGCGTCCTCTTTGGCTCCGCATTGTCGTTTCAAGGTCTCTAACGAAGAATCCCACAAATCGGTAATGAACCCTGCAGCTTTCTCGGGAGGCACTTCAGACTTGAAGTCTTTAAAGTTGACGGTGTAAGTGTAAGCCGTGGTTCTAAATTTTCTAGAGGTCATTTTTTGTATCTCTCGAATGCGATAGTAATTTTTGGGAGCCACGGAATGACTTGCTTGGTTAGGGGTTTTAGAATCTTTTGGTTTGGTGGAAGGTGTAGTTTCAGGCTCACTCATGTCCTCTTTGAAATCGCTGGCATGGACTTGAGCTAGACTTCAGCTAGCGGTGTTTGAGGCGTTACCTCTTCGTGTCTTCTTCTTCTGTTTTCTCATTGAAAGTGCGTGATCTTTTCATTTTGATGTCTCACTTGAATCTGATTGACTTTTACACAGACTCTCTCCCTATATATAGAGAGACCTTCCTACCCTCAGAGTCACTATTTGTTATTCAACTTTCAAACAGTGAAGATGGAAGAGTCAAGACAGATCGCCTTTCTGGTCAGAGATTTGCAGAGAGTTCGTCGAAAGCATACCACTTTCAGTAAGACTAAGGACTACTCCTCCTCCTCTATAGATAAAAGTAAAGATACTTGCTATATCTGCCAAGAGAAATGACACTGGGCTCGAGAATGTCCACAATGTCAAAATCAAAGAAAAGACAAGAGAGACAAAGGGAAAGATACCTGTTATCATTGTCAAGAAAAAGGACATTGGTCTTCAGAGTGTCCTAAGAAACAAGAGAACCAACAAGAGAGGGAGGAAGCAGACGGATCTTCAGCACCAGAAGAAGAAGAAGAACTCATCCCCGTCGTCAAGAAAGGCAAGAAGACCAGACGACTGGAAGACAGTGAAGAAGAAGAAAAAGAACCCGTGATCCCTGTGAAGAAATTCTAGAAAAAGAGAGACAGGCAGTGAACGATGAACTTGAGTGATGTGTTATGAAATTTTCATTGTGATTTTTTAAGAGAATATATCGAAATGGAAAAAAAGTAAGTGTCTTTTGGTTTTTATTTTTAGAGCATGGACGCACGCACGCACGCACGCACGCACTCAAACCAAGGATGGGATTGAAAGTTTTACTTGATTTTTGGCAATGAGATTTTTTTCTTTTCATGGCAATTGGATGGCCCTGAAAAGGACCGTTGGGGTGTTTGTTTTTAACAAACTTATGGACTGGACATGATGAGCTTTAACTGTCTCAATCCCTTTCCACGGCCAAGTCCTACTCCTTCTCCTCCTCCTCCTCCTCCTGCTTTGGTAGTTGTGGTAGTAGTAGTAGTAGTCAATGGAAGTGGTGGTGGTGGTAGCATCTCAGTAGTAGTAGTAGTAGTGATGAGTTTAGAATATTTCGCTCGTGATGGTCTCTTTCTCTTTAGTTGAGTTAAAGAAATCTGATACATGTTTCTCAGATGATTTAACTCAGCTAAAATGTCTTGTAACAATCAGATGGTGGTAGTGGTGGTACAACAGCGGTTGTTGTTTCAGGCACAAATTCCTGCGATGACAGAAAATCCACAAAATCTAAATTAAAATCTTCTGGTTGAAAGTTCACCACTGCATTGGCCGTCGTCGTACTCTCACTCCGAACATAACTTTCCGTCGCAGGCTCACCCCAATACAGTGTCTTCGTGGTATCAGTCATACTCAAACTATGCCGCCAAAGGTAAAACCATGAGAACGCTGTGACGCCTATATACTGAAGATGACGTCACACCCCGCTCTCTTCCGATTGGAAGGGAGACCCACCCTATTGCAACGCACGTTTGGATTGGTGGTTCATTTCGATTTGTTTCAATCCGCTCTTAGGCTATATATACCACCGTTTTTGTCACAGAGCTTCACCGGTTCTCAAGACTAGAAGATGTGGACTAGCGTTGAATCATCAACCATCGTATCGGGGATGTTGTTCAACCCAGACTACCTCATGTATGTCAAAGCATCATGGACGATCACGAAGATCACAACTACAGCAGTGTGGAAGAGAAGGATCTATGTGGAGAGACAAGGCTGCCTGAATTGATTTACGGATCTGAAGTCCGTCGAAGCTTAAGAAGAAGAAGACCATCCACGAGGTGCCATCTGTGTTAACTTGGTTCACACCACTCCAACGGCCCTTTTCAGGGCCACCCATCTCTCTAGAAAAGATTACTCTAGGATTGCCTTTAAAAAAAATATTGTTTCTATGTTTTGTTTGTGTGTTAGCTGTATGTGTCACTTCTCTCTCTAAAAATACTTCTGTCCCATAAACCATTTTGGGTCTCAAGTGCCCCACCTTGGCCCTAGAGTGCCCCCCACCTATGGGGGCCTCTCCAGGCCCATAAATGTTAATTTCCCGTACGGGCCTCAAGTGCCCCTTTTGGGCCTCGATACCCCCACTATACTACTAACCCTAATATTTTTGTACATATTGAAAACAAGCAGACATATTGTTTTTCAGTTGCCGTCATGATGACGCTATTTGTGTTTAAAATGAAAGTTCAGTTACATGTGTACTATTCCTCATTATTCATCTCTGTATTTAAGTGCAACAACGAAACATGATATTGTATCTACTTCAAGAATACATATTTATAAAATTCCACGTACAAAAAAATATTTACATATAAAATCCAATGATTTAAATTCACCACAATGGAATATGCTAGTATGTTTCCATACAAAACACGCTACATGGTATCTGTATATTGGTGTACATACACAGTGAAACAGCTGTTTGCATTTCAGATCATCAAAATCAGCCATTATCGACTAAACCTTTAAAATATAAAATTGAAATTTGACTTTATATGTATTTTGACTGCTTGTCACAAGTATGGTACTATAAAATCCCAGCTTTAAAAATTGCAATATGATCGTTGAATTGAGAGTATGGACGTTATGTTGGGAGTATGGACATCGTATTTCTAATATACCATCTTTACACTCGGTACTTTGAGCAATCGACACAGATATTAAATATAAACTGATCTAAGAGGACTATGAAAGTTAATTAGGATGTAGGAACTACATATTTCCATGTTGCAATGTATACACTCGACTAATTCATTAACAGCGCAGAGGATGAAGTAAGGAAGTAATATTTTCACAGTGTAATTTATTTTCTAGTATTCATAGAGTGCATATGGTAATATTTTCACAGTGTAATTTATTTTCTAATGTTCATAGAGTGCATATGGTAATATTTTCACAGTGTAATTTATTTTCTAGTGTTCATAGAGTGCATATGGTAATATTTTCTCAGTGTAATGTATTTTCTAGTATTCATAGAGTGCATATTACAAAAACTTTACTTGTCTCAATGCTTTGGAATAATCATGTGCAAAATGTATACTATCTCAATGCCTTGGAATAACCATTTACAAAAACTATACTTGTCTCAGTGCTTTGGCATAATCATGTCAAAAACTATACTTGTCTCAATGCTTTGGCATAATCATGTACAAAAACTATACTTGTCTCAATGCTTTGGCAAATGCTTCAAATTCTGAGTACACATTTTTTTTTTAATACCTTCTCTGGCATTATTTAACCTCACTTTATCAGGTGAGTTAGAGGGATGAAAAAATATGTCATACTTTCTTCGTCTCTTTTATATTAATGTGAAGAGATATAAACATTAGTAAATAGGAGACACAGCTCGATGCTGATTACAAGTTTGAATTTATTGTTTCTAAAATCATGTATTAATGTTAGTAGTGAGCATGCATTCATTTTTATTTACAAGACTCTCTCTCTCTCTCTCTCTCTCTCTCTCTCTCTCTCTCTCTCTCTCTCTCTCTCTCTCTCTCTCTCTCTCTCTCTTTGAGTTTCATCCAGTGGAAACCGGTCTTTGCCTATTCCTCACCATTAACACAAATTTATTATTCTTTCTTTCTATTAACAACACATTTCATTGTGAAAACAAACACAATTAATATATATTTTAAAAATCCAAATAAAATGCGTATGTTGATTTCGCTATAAACTTTTGTATATGAATATGGTAGATGGCTAATTCTGTAAGGGAACGTTTACGAGTAACTTGAAGAAAAATTATTTTATTATATACCTACCAATTTTCTGCCCAAGAAAGAGTCAGAATTTTACCGTCATAGCCTACAAGCAGGAAAACGATACTATCGTTTTCTAAACCCGTATCACCATCCTCCCAAACGAGACTGGGACTACATTATCCTCGAGGTTTCCTGGTGACAATAGCAGCGCCCCTAGCGATGGAATGCCAACACTAGCAGTAAACAAAGCTCTCACAGCTCGTTAGTTAAGAAACCTTGCGTTATATGTAAACTATCTGAAAGGTCTAAACAATATTTTGTCACAAAAAAAATAAAAAAGCATTTATTCCTTAATTTGAAGTAGTAAAATATTGCCAAAATGTTCGTCTGAATCAAGATCATATTCGGAAATCGCGATCCAAAACATTACAGTTGTACAGTACAACCCATTTACGGAAATTCAATAATGGTAACGTTAGTGAGTTTCCCGCATACCGGATGAATCTGAATTATAAATGAGTAATATTCTCTGCAACAAATCTGTACTATCAAGTTCCAACAATTTCTCTAATCTTGTTGTAAATAACTGTCAAAACAATGTTGTCATTCCCGTGTCAAGTTCCAATCAAAGCCTCTCACAACGTCCCGCCAGAAACATTTCAACCACATTCAACCTGACCTCTGAAATTAACTTCCAGTCATTCAACTGGTGAAAACTTCCTCTTTGCAAAATTTCAGAACTGGACAATAACTGCAAATCGCATATATGAGTAGTCTGCCCTCAAGCGTCGAAGAATTCGTGTTATTGACAGTGATGGTAGTCAAACTGAGCGAGCCTTGTTTCACAAACTTCATTCATAAAACTAATATTCATGCGCATGTCAGCCTTTCAAAAAGAAATTCGGTTTATGCTTTAAGATGATGTTCGTATTAAAGAGGTTGAAATTTTTAGCAATTACTCGTGTTTTTCAACTACATATAGTGATTTTATTAAATTATATGAAAATTGATAGGTATATAACAAAAATATCATTATCACTGTAGTGCAATTTTGATTGCTAGATCACGTCTCGTTGTCAGCATAAAAATCCAGATCATGACAAGACGCTTCACGTCTCGTAATGATCCGGATTTTCAAATCAAATGCTGACAACTCGACGTGATCTAGCAATCAAGATATCGTTACTGTGATAATACTATATATATATATATATATATATATATATATATATATATATATATATATATATATATATATATATAAATCAGTTCATACCCCTGTATAAATGACAGAATTATCCAAAAATCTAATGGCATCATCTGCACATGTTTTCTTTTGATATCGACGAAATGGAGAGTACCACATAACGATTCATGGGTCTCGAATGCCATTTCTGTGTTTGTTCTGATTTTCTCTCTCGTCTGGTGAAGACTTGAACCCAGGTCACAAATATCTGTACGGCAGATGTGGGCAGGAAATCTCAGATAATAACCCCGCTATTGGCTGTGACAATGTAGCCAGTGGTTCCACATACAGTGCAAGGTATAGATCAAGAGACGTGTCAAGAACTCCTCACAAATATTTTTTTTTTTTTTTTTTTTTTTTTTTTGGATTCGTCTAAACTGTAACCATACCTAATACCGCTAATGTCCAAACTCTTCACTCACCTCCATAACCACACAAAATAATTGTATCATTTTGAGCGTTAAATTAATCACCGAACATCGACATTCCATTCCATCAGGCCCCTAACAAAATAAAATTGAACACTACGGTCCTGAACAGCAATGTCAGTCAACAGTTAAAGAAATTAACTAACCTTTTAACCATTCTGCATGAATACCATCCAGACATATTTGTTTAAACTGAATGCTGGTTAAAACCAAACCATCTGTATAGCAAGCATTTTCCCAAACTATATGGGTATGCGGTATTTTAGAGGCGAGAGTTCAGCTGACGCATCTGGAAGTTGAGCCTTTAAACTTGTAAAATACAGAATCATTGCAACGGAATAGAAACTATTTAAGGTGTACGCTTTTGGAAGATGAACACTTACTGCACAGCTCAAAATAACGTCATCATTACATCATGACGTCATTTTGATATGACGTTACTTGTTATCTTAGTGTATTGCAGCGCTATGAACTCTAGGAGAGATTGGACGTATATTGACGTGGTTGCGACTTTTACCTTATACTAAATAATGAAAAAGAAAAATGCTTATACAATTTTAATAATTTATGATCATTTTATTGTATATTGTGAAGTAAACACCAAACCATACATTTGCAATCAGTTATCGAGATATAAACCCCTGTATAAGAAGCGGCTTGGTATAATTTTAAACTATACAAGGTCGAGGCATGAGATAAAATTAAAGAAGTCTTTTGAAGAATTGGCAAGCTTCCTCGAAAGTTAAATTCATTGAGGTTTTTTTTTAAATATGTATCAATTAAATGTTAGGTACCAAAAGAAAAGACTGCCAAAGATCACACAAGAAATAAAAAAGATATCAGAAAAACGGACCATATGTACCAGAAATTTAACAAATTTAATTATGCATCTGACAAGAATCATTTTGTTATAATGCCACGTCTGGCCAAATTAAAAAGTAAGCAAACATACAGCAGCTAGATAAAAGATATCATTGGATATTAAAAGCAACGAAAACCGATCAGGTCACGAGCAAAACAAATCAAACTTTTCAATGAAGAAACTTTCTCTCTTAAAACAAAATAAATAAATAAATAGATTTCTCCAGGACTCTTATGGTGTCGCTTCATCAAAAGAGCTGCACAGTGAAATAGTACGTACCAAAAATAAAAAAGGCCTAAATTTTTAGCAAAGAGTTCAATTCCGTTTTCTCATCAACCACAATCTTGACGTTGAACCAAATCTATCGAACGTCACTTCATGATTCCTGTTCACGTGGCCATGAGAATGAATTCACATACCTGACTGATACAAATGTAAGTACTTCATAATGACAGACAGAGATTACTAGCATACTTAAAAATAGAGGTACCTAATAATGCCAGACAGAGATATCGCCTTAAATGGCACACTTAAAAATAGGTCAGTTACTAATGATGATCTCATGTTAATGTTGAGCCTTTGTTCAAAGAAGCAAACTACGTAGCAAATTATAGACTAATTGCACTTACATGCATTTTATGCAAAGTTTTGGAACAACTTGTATGTCCATGCATTTGAACATGCCCATATATGTTGTGAGGGTCTGGGATGTGGGAATCCGTGTCCTATGGAAGCATTCTTATGTTGTTTCATACTGGAAATGTTCATTTGTATGATACATGCACACGACTGTATCATTTCCTGCTAGATTTCATCTCCCTTTACACTTAAGCCAATTATTGGAGATGCGTGGGAAGGGGAGTGTCCATGTCCTAGGGACACATTTCTAGTTATGTTTCTGGAATATACTCCTACCTCTTAGTGGAAGAAACCAAGTACTGGCACTAAGTACTTAAAGTGTGATCGCTGTTTTAGTCATCGCAATTTTCCTTACAACTTAACAGATCGATCCTGTCCAAATTCCACAATTCCTAATGTGCAAACGGTAAACTATTCAAGGGTGAAAATGAAATTATAATCGTAGTATGTCCTTATATTTCACTATCTACAATAAAAAAAACAAATATCAGCAGATTGTTCTAGATTTATTGACAGAAACCCTTACCAGTAGAGCCATGCACAAAATGTGTACTCATAACTGTCGGATAAATTTAAGTGCTGCATTACTAGTTTTATGTTGAATCAATACCATTTTAAAGTTAGACATTTATTTTATGCTACTCCGTGAATTAATGGATTTTCCAAAAGAAGTAAAACTGATTATTCCCTGGAGTGAATTACGAAAAATATATTTTCACTGCGGTCAATAGACATCGATAACATTATAACCAAAAAATTTGATCCCCCGTTTAGTCACTTGTTTGGCCACCTGTCACGCACGAGTATCAGGTCCAAATCCCACAACGTGCTTATTTTGTTCTTCCATTTCGTTTTTTATGTGCTTTTTTACCTTGAATTAGAAAAGAGAATTATTTTACTACTGATATTTTCTATGCGAATATGTATAAAACACAGCAGAACATAAACGGTAAACTGCTTACAATATCGCGAGAAATACAGTAAGAAATCTGCTATAGTATCCGCCTACCCTACCCTAAATTGATGAATGAAATGAATAAGTTTTGTGCATTTGTTTATATCCTTGAGCCTTTTCGCTTTTTAAATCATTAAGGGCGTACAAACAAACGGGAAGGTAAGTGAATAATGTACTTCAATCTGTTATACATAGTGCTAGTCAATACGTTTGAGCATAAAATAAAAAGAAAATTTGCTTGTTCCGAGTGAATATCTGAGTTTTTCATCCACTCGATGAAATATATCCGTTATTCACTCGATACAAGTGAATATCCGCTATGTATTTCACGTGGAGTATATCACATGTTTCACAAATAATTTCAAGCTTTTTGGACTGTGCACATGGTGGTTTCATTTAATCTAAATCACAAAAGTGTCTGAGTACACAAGACGTCAAACGTGTAGACCGTAAATAGAATTCGTAGACAATGTTAAAATTGGATATGTAAAATGATATAATGGTAGAAAGAGAAAACATCTGATGCTTCACTATTTATTCAGAGTGAAGTTACTGAAAACATTATTTTATTTTATTTTATTTTTACATTTGAGCCTGTGTTCAAATTTTGTGCTAAAAATTCTTCATGATCTAGCCCCATAGTCATGAAATTTATTTCATAAAAATTTTAAATTCATGCTCAATATGCAAACAAAATATTAGATTTTCTATAGGTTGTCACATTAATAAAAGTTTGGGAATTATCTTTTTTATCAGTAGTTCTGAATTTGTACTGAATTTAAGTGTAGTGAGAGGTCTTTAAGCGGAGATTTTTAGTTAGGAGTCTTGTGCATGAGTTAGATTATTTTGCTCAGACACCTTTGAGGGCTAGAGACACTGTATATGGACAGCCATTGACTAATTGTTTATATTGCACTTTTTTCCCGACCGAATTGACATTTCAGAGGTAAAATTCAAATTTACAATGGTCTAAATCCTATTTTTAAACTTTCAACAAGTGATACATTTCTTCAGTAGACGCTTGTGGCATTGAGTTGAGTCGTCTTTAAGGAGAATTTCGAAAGCAATAGATGACAGGAAACATTAATACCGCCACTTATAGTTGTACATGACGAAAATCGATTTTAAACATCAGTGATTCTACGAAGAATTAAACCTGCAAAATACAAGGCTAAGTCTATAATATAAGCATTATACCCACACTAGATTTTCTTATTTATATCCACCCCGCCTTAGACCCCTCGTCAAGAGTATGCACTGGTAGAAGCCGTTGCCAGACATTCTCCAAAGTTTAAATACCGATTACAAGCGGTGAAAGTGTTAACGCGTGTAGGCACCTGCGATACACACACTATATTTGTTTGTTCTTTTGTATGTTTCTTGTTTTGTTCTACGCATACAATAGAAACCATGTCATCCTGTAATGCAAAATGACAATATTTCTGAATGGTACAAGTTTTATTTATTTTAGATCATGTATTCTCAATTGTATGCAAGCTATGCAAACTATACAAACTAGATGGCAAAGAAGGTGTCAATTTGCGGGTAGATCTTTTTTTTTTTTTGCAAGAAATTTTATTTTTCAAAATTCTTTAGGAACATGCTTATATAGATACTCTGATGCAAAGAAGATAAAAAAAAGGTAGATCACGTGGTATTAATACATTCTGACTCATATATTTGTATCTGTCCTTTATCTGTCTTTTTATGTTAATGTTACTATTCTACAGATATCTACCCATTAGGTCAGTGACTTGGATTAGATGAAATATGTTTTACGTGTTTATTAAATAACTTGGTAATTCAAACGTTGGAGTATATTCATACCATTGGATTCACATCCCTTCTCAATTATTGTTCATGGACATTTCTGAAACCTAGTTACAGAGATAAATTCAAGCATATATATATATATATATATATATATATATATATATATATATATATATATATATATATATATATATATATATATATATATATATATATATAACTTACTCTGTTTTTTTGTTTTTTTGTTTGTTTTTTTTTCATTTGTATCATCTGAAGGATGCAGGTAACCGCACCTGTCTTTTTGTTTCATATTGGAAGATTGACGAATAGATAGATTATATAGATAGACAGAACGAAAAAAAGGAAATTTCAAATTACAAATTGATTTTAAAAAGCCTAAAAATCCCTTAACCATATACGGATTTATGCAATTACAAAGTAGCAATCGAATTGAAATATATGTACATATACGGATTTATGCAGTAGCAAAGTAGCAATCGAATTAAAATATATGTACATACACGGATTCATACAGTAGCAAAGTAGCAATCGAATTAAAATATATGTACATATACGGATTCATGTAGTAGCAAAGTAGCAATCGAATTAAAATATATGTACATATACGGATTCATGCAGTAGCAAAGTAGCAATCGAATTAAAATATATGTACATATACGGATTCATGCAGTAGCAAAGTAGCAATCGAATTAAAATATATGTACATATACGGATTCATGTAGCAGCAAAGTAGCAATCGAATTAAAATATATGTACATATACGGATTCATGCAGTAGCAAAGTAGCAATCGAATTAAAATATATGTACATATACGGATTCATGTAATTACAAAGTAGCAATCGAATTAAAATATATGTACATATACGGATTCATGTAATTACAAAGTAGCAATCGAATTAAAATATATGTTCATATACGGATTCATGCAGTAGCAAAGTAGCAATCGAATTAAAATATATGTACATATACGGATTCATGCAGTAGCAAAGTAGCAATCGAATTAAAATATATGTACATTGACTTGTACTTTTTTCTTGAAATAACTTGGCAATAAAAAAATTTCAGTATATGTATATGACTGATTTCACGTCCCGTAGCAATTCTTGTTCATGAGAACTTCTAAAACCTATGGGTCCACCAAGGTAATAGGATGTGAATAAACAAACATGCCGAGTGTAGTTTGGAATGTAAGCAAGTACACTGTATCATTCATGAACTACCCATGGTCCTCAGTGAGTACAGTGGTATCATTCATGAACTACCCATGGTCCTCAGTGAGTACAGTGGTATCATTCATGAACTACCCATGGTCCTCAGCGAGTACAGTGGTATCATTCATGAACTACCCATGGTCCTCAGCGAGTACAGTGGTATCATTCATGAACTACCCATGGTCCTCAGCGAGTACAGTGGTATCATTCATGAACTACCCATGGTCCTCAGCGAGTACAGTGGTATCATTCATGAACTACCCATGGTCCTCAGCGAGTACAGTGGTATCATTCATGAACTACCCATGGTCCTCCGCGAGTACAGTGGTATCATTCATGAACTACCCATGGTCCTCGGTGAGTACAGTGGTATCATTCGTGAACTACCCATGGTCCTCAGTGAGTACAGTGGTATAATCTGTTTGCAGTACCAGTAATATACTGTTACTAAACTCATCATATCCGTGTCGAACTATAATTATTCAAGATTAGTCAAATACATCTGTCTACCTATCTATCTTTTGCAAGGTATCTATATATGTATATAAATATCTTTCTATATATTTATCTATCTATCTCATCAAATTCACAAACTCACTGACCGGATAGCTTCAAAAAATAAGACACATTTTGGTAAGATCCAAACAACCGAGTCTCAACAAACCTGGTTGTTTTAAGTATGAATTTAATGGTTGTAAGCTGTGTGATTGTCTAATTAATTGAGACATAGTAAAACTTTTGAAAACAGTTAGAAATATTTAAACTAAAGAACATATTTAATGTGATACGCAAACGATGATTTATGCAGTGTATTATTTAAATTGAAAAAGCATTATGAAGAGGGAAATCCAAAGAAATGTACACGCTAAGATTTAGGGTTTTCTCAGACATACGACTGCAAAGATAAATAAAACATCTGTCTAAACATGTTAGTACAAACTGTAGTAAAGACCATTTGAGAGTGGTTGACATTTAGCATGACATCTGCTGATCAAAAGCAGATAGGAGGGAAAAGACACATTCTGGGTTACTCGTTTAGAAGCTGAAATGAATTTTGAAATTCCACCAACAGTGTAACCTCTATCGTAGTCTTGTGTATTTTTTTTTCCGAAACCTTTTTTAAATTGATTACACAGTGTGCGGGATCATTGAAATAGGTAAATTCAGTTGGATCCTTCTATCTCTCCATCCATCTATATATTTATCCCATGAAGACATGTCTTTAATAACATGGATTTTTATAAACATTCTAAGATATTCATCCATGAAATCAGACCACCCAGGCATCAGCGTAAGAAAAATATTATTATTATTATTATTATTATTATTATTATTGTTGTTGTTGTTGTTGCAGCGATGACGGAAGGAACGGTGTTTTATTTATTATTTACTGAACCCTTTTTTCGAAGAAAAAGAGAATATTTTCATTGCAACAGAATAAACAAAAATTTTCACAAACGTAACAAAATATTTGTTTTCATGAAGGAAGCTTTTTAATAAGATCTGACTTTTTCTTTTTCCTTCTTCGAGACGTTCATGTGATGATGATGATGATGATGATGATGATGATGATGATTGTTGTTTTTGCTATTATTATTATTATTAATATTATTATTATTATCATTATTATTATTATTATTATTATTATTATTACCGAATAATGGCAATTTAAAATGTGAAGCTTGCAATCAGAATTCAACACTTTGTAATTAATCCCGCGAGTAATAAAACCACCTAATTGTTCGTTTGACTTTCCAGATTATTCAGTGTATACTAATTAGTACATCTGCGGATTAGCCGCGACCGTGAGACTTGCTAACTGATCACCTGACCACAGCTTACCAGTTGACACCAGTTTTCGTATTGTTGGCTGTGATTCTTTAGCATAAATATCAGGACCTAAGCTAGGGCAAATGTTTGTATAAAATCTGGGTCTGTCAATTACCTCATTTACCCTGAAGAAGCACCATACAGTGCGAAACGTATGATACATGGTTATATTTCAAGGAAACTGACCTGACACTATATATATATATATATATATATATATATATATATAGAGAGAGAGAGAGAGAGAGAGAGAGAGAGAGAGAGAGAGAGAGAGAGAGAGAGAGAGAGATTTATCCACGTCATTAGTAATGGGGATACTCTGGGGACAAAAATGACACTCTGGGGAAAAGGGAACTTCCATGTTAAAAAGTCCATAAGTTTAACATTAGTATGGCACTCTGCGGACAAGGGAAAATGTAATGTTAAAACTACACGGACTAACCAACACGCCGTTTAAGTGACCAGCACCCATTCATCTATAGACACCACATTTACTAACCAACACGCCGTTTGCGTCACCGACATCCACTCATCTACTGACCGACATCCAGTCATGTACTAACCAACGCCTACAACTACTGAGCAATACGCCATTTGGACTGACCAACACCCGCTTATGTACTGACCAACACCCACTCATCTACTCAGCAATACATGGTAGGATGTAAAAGAAGGGGGTGAAATAGAAGTGTATCTCCTTTATAAATAAAAACTAAAATTTCCCCAACATACCCAATTCCCCTATACCGTCCCTATCATCCCCTTATAAACAAATCTAACCATACCTCTCTTAATATTCACTATAACCTTAGAAGTGAAGTGTCAGGAGCTAACAAAGAGTTGGAATATACACACACACTAAATATATAAAATACCTATATACTATCACACACAAGAGTAGGTGCGCTCACTCACAAACACAGAGAGAGAAGGGGGGGGGGGGGTAAGAAAGCTTACACAGACAGAAACATAATGCCACACACAAGAGTGGGAGTGCTCTCAGACACAAGCTATACAGAAGAAAAAAAACCCTTATATACTAAACAAGGATAGGATGAACAAGAAGGGGATGAAATATAATTTTAAACCTCTTATCAACAAAACTAAATCTTCCTACTACTCCCCCTATATATAAGGAGAGAAAAGGGTAGGGATACACACACACAGGACATGAATACACACACACAGGATAGGAACACACACACAGGATAGGAATACACACACACACAAACACACACACAGGGTAGGAGTGCTGACACATAACTCCCTGTACCTAAGACAATATACTCATTCAGTTTTAATTTGTGAAGATGAAAGAACCACAACAGATCACACTTCTAGTCAGTAATTTACAAGAGTTATTCAAATACACACTTAGAACAAGACTTATATTATCATTGTCAAGAACAACAACATTATTCTTCAGATTGTCCCAAGAAAGGAGGAGATTTCAGAAGTAGAAGAATAAACAGAAGAAGAATCCATTCCAGCAAAGGAACTCAAAGCAAGACAAGCAGAAGGAACAACAGCAGAAGAACCCATTCCAGTGAAGAAATTCAAATAGTGGTGTGTTTTTATAAATTTCATTGCATGTCTTAATTTTTTTTTAATGGAGGGACTTGTTTGTTTAATTTGGAAATTTGCTTTTACTAAGAGATCTGGGTGGCCTTGAAAAGGACCGTTGGATTTTTAAAAAATATTGACATCCCCTCTTATTTAACACTGTTCCACACTTAGCGTGCTATTTTTAGAACGTTCACAATACAAGGTTTATTCTGATTCTATTTTTAGAGACCGATAAGTAGGCTGACCTGCAACATTGCAGCAACTGTGTCGAAAGTAAAAATGCACTCCGGCTCATTTCGCTATATTCACTTTTAGTATGTGAGAGTATATAAGTATGATAATTATATTTGCGTTAGAATGTATACATTCCTACAGTTTACTCCCTTACACCCAACGTGTGATAGTCTATCAGTATGAGTTGTGTGTCAGCACACCTACCCTGTATGTGTGTGATGTGTAGTGTGTGTATATGCCTACCCTTTTTTCTCTCTTTACACTTCACTGCTATGTTCTAGGATTATAAGGGTGATAGGGGATGGTAATTTTGTTTATAAGTGGATGGTAGGAAAGTTATTGGTGGATAGTGTTAGTAGAGGGATTTAGTTTTGCTTATAAGAGATTTCACTTCTATTTCATCCCCCTTCTTTTACATCCTATCCTTGTATGTGATAGGATATAAGTGTGTTTGTCTGTACAGTGTCTCAGATCACTCTTATCCTTGTGTGTGATAGTATGTTTGTGTATGTGTAAGCACTCCTACCCTTTGTGTGGTGTTTGCATATGTGTGTGAGCACTCCTACCCATGTGTGTGATCGTATATAAACATGTTTGTGTGTATAGTGTGTGTACAT
The DNA here is from genome assembly GCA_029931535.1 of Margaritifera margaritifera. NCBI lineage: Eukaryota > Metazoa > Mollusca > Bivalvia > Unionida > Margaritiferidae > Margaritifera > Margaritifera margaritifera. The sequence goes on along the minus strand of JAQPZY010001661.1, from coordinate 5,035,154 downwards.
TCCAACCCTTTTCTCTCCTTACACCTCACTGCTAGGGTAATAGGTATTATAAAGTGTGGTGGGGATGTTAGTTTTGTTTATAAGGGTATGATAGGGAAGGTATAAAGGAAATGGGGAAGTTGGAAGGTATAAAGGAAATGGGGAAGTTGGGGAAATTTTTAGTTTTATTTCTAAAGGGGTTACATTTCTATTTCATTCATTTCTTTTACGTCATTTCGTGTGTTGGCGAGTAGATGAATAGGTGTTGGTCACTCAAATGGCGTGTTGGTTAGTAGATGAGTAGGGGTTGACCAGTAAATGAGAGGATGTTGGTCAGTCCAAACGGCGTGTTGGTTAGTTGGTATGGGTGTTGTTTAGTAGATAAGTGGATGTTGGTTGGTAGATGACTGGGTGTTGGTGAGTGGATGTTGGTGACTTAAACGGCGTGTTGGTTAGTAAATGTAGTATTGGTCAGTAGATGAGCGGGTGTTAGTCAGTTAATGGAGAATTGGTTAGTAGAAGTCGTTTGAACATTGCATTTCCCTTTGTCCTCACACAGTCCCATCATTTCATTCCTACAAACGTGTTTAACATTACCATTCCCCTTGTCCCCAGAGTGTCATTTTATAAACCATTCCCATGATCATCATATGCATATGGACTAACGTTAAATTCCCCTTGTCCCCAGAGTGTCATACTGATGTGAAACATATCAACACAAATATCATGTTAATTTAATGTTACAGTTCCCCTTGACCGCAGAGTGTCATACTAATATAAGCCTATGGGCATTTAACATGGAATTTCCCCGTATCCTCATAATGTCATTCTTGTTCCCAGTGTATCCCCCATTACTACACACGGCATACGTTCAGGGGAATTGCTAAATCCAAAATACTGAGATTCCGCCAGATTTGCAACAATGAACAAGACTTTAGTGACTCTTGTTTCTTGCTTTTCGCAGGACTACGAGAAAGAGGTTACAAAAGCAGGTAACTTAGGAAACTGAAATCTGAAGCATTAAGAGGAATAAATATTCGCAACAATACACAAGAATAATTCCGTTTATGATCATTTCAATAGACATTCAGGCCCTGCATCAAAGTATGCTAGAGCAAATGTTAGTGATTTGCAACTAAAGTTCACTAAAGCGTTTAGAACATGCACGTAGGTTACAGCGTACAAACGAAATACGAACATAAGGGACAGTTTAGTGAGATCCAAGCTACCGAGTATGGACAAACCTGATTGTTTTATAATGTGAATTTTATTGGTTATAAGCTGTGTGGTTTTCTAATTATTTCCGAAATATAAAACAGATGGAAACTTTAAAACTAAACAACATGTTTCATGTGATACGTAAAATATGATGTATGTGGTGTATTTTTTTAAACTATAAAAAGCAGTATGTAGGGTAAACCGAAAGAAATTTACGCCTTAAGACCGAGTGGTATTTCTCTTACGCACAATTGCAAAGACATAAAAGCAACATCTGTATAAACATTTTAGTACAAATTGGGCTAATCGTTTAAGAGCTGAAATTAATTTTGACCGCGATCTTAATGTTGTGCATTTGTATTTATTATATATATATATATATATATATATATATATATATATATATATATATATATATATATATATATATATTCCATTTACTAAACATTGTGCGGGGTCGTTGTGATTCAGTCTGATCTATCTATCTATCTATCTATCTATCTATCTGATGGGTAGATATATGCAAAAACCGTGGTTAAAACTGAAATAACTACAAGAGAAAGCCAGACTGAAGAAACAACACGGACGTAAGGACAGTCATATATATATATATATATATATATATATATATATATATATATATATATATATATATCCTTTGTGATGTATTGATATAAACTGCCCGTAAATGGGCATGATGATATTCCTAATACCATAATACCATCTATGAATGGATACACGCGTTGTTTTCTTTTAATATCTGCATCAGTAATTGTGCAAAAGATTATACAAAAATATCTTTCAGATTTACACATAGCTGCATTGGATAAAGTTCTAACCACACCACATTAGCCATTTAATTAAAGAGAAAAAATATTCCATAAAGAAATGTGAACTACATTGTGTAAATGAATACACGAAAAGCTATGTTGAGAAAGAAGCGTCAATATTTGGATAGATTTTGTAAAAGGTTCAAACTGTATATCAATACATAGGAGAGTTCAAAAAACATAAAGGATAAAACTTTAAAAGAAATCAGAAGCAGACTAACACCTTCCTCTCCCATTACATTTATTCACAGGTCTCGTATCAATCATCTCTACAACACTTACTGCCCAAAGGTTTTAATCATAGTTACAAAAGTGTATGAAGTCCCTTCAAGATAAAGTTAAGTTGCTATCCAAAGTGAGGACTCTTTATCTTAAAAGATGTACGAATTATTTCGCAAATGATGCAGACAAATACAGACGAACACACACTAAGACAGACAGACTCACATAATATTCTCCATTTTCGCAGAGTACTGCAGAGATAGAGCTATTTTTGTAGCACACAGTCTTTATTTCTAGCTGATTAGAATGGTGATCGTGATTGGTGATGGTTTGCATAAGAATTTGTTCAACTTATTTAAAACCAGTGGGAGCGAAATATTATTTGGAAAGTAATGTTATCCATGTCTGTATTTGCTTTCTTGCGTGTCATACGCTCAATAACTTGGTATGGTTTCCGTGGACTGAAAACAGTCTGGTCTGGGAATCGATATCGACAACACATAAATCAAGTTTGAGTTAATTGCGTTATTGCACATGTTCGACTTACCAGTCTGTGCTTGAAGCAGACATTTCATTCATAATTGATGAAGTATGTTATGATCTGAATCCAGGGTTGATAATGGGTTCAATGTAATACAGTATTTGGCCAAGTGCGATATATTTGACCGAGATTTAGCCTTGGGTTGACTGTGAAATTTGTCCTTTTGAACCATGGATTATATTATATTGCAAGGGCATCCGTATCCTGTGGACACATTTTTGTTTTGTTTACTTTTTCCCAATTCCATCAAAGAAACAAGATTAATTAGCATTATCATAAAAACATTTATTTTCATTCCATGAATATTTTCATACTATTTAGGTTTAATGCCCCTAAATCAAATTCACCTACCAACCCTCCTATTCGTCCATCCATCCGAACATCCATCCATTATTCAAACAGTACCTTGCATAATCTATAATACGTTGAATTCTACTGCAATGATGTTAATAAATATTAAAATATTTTCATACTGATCTCTGCAACTATAACGTTTGTGAATATTCAGTTGTATATGATCCTCATATGTCAATTATGACCTAACGTAAATCAATTTATATTCCGTTCTTTTCTATTGACCATGTATAGCTCACGCAACAACCATCTCGATACACTGTTTAAGGTTTTGAGTATAATTACGAAAACTTTGCCAGTCTGTTCAAACATAGTAAAATTGTAAACCAAAGTGAACAATTTTTTATCTGAATCATAAAGCGTGTACGAGTAGGTCTGGTCAGCTTGTTAAGGTTTGTTAAACTCATTTAAACGGAGAGGAGTATCCCGGACAGAAAATTTTGCAATCATACAGTAAAATACGTTGAATGTGCTTAAACAATATGCACGAATATGATAAATCAGGATATGAATGATTTTTGTTTGGCATAAACATTTAAGAATTGAAAAAAGGTTTACAAAACATAGCGTGACTCACTGACATGCTATTTACTTGATATGAATAGACTCAATGGTAAATACAGAAACCAGAGCTGAAGAGGTAGACCTATAATCCCCCCCGCCCCCCACACAGAGAGAGAGAGAGAGAGAGAGAGAGAGAGAGAGAGACACACACACACACTGTATACACACACACATACACACTTTATACACACACACACGCACATAAACACTGTAACCCTATCTCCTCTTAGACTTCTGGGTGGAACTGCACCAATCTTGATACATAGCTTGCCCCTATGATACCCATTTGCAAGAGGAGTATGGTTTATGTGCCTCCCGGTCGAGTCCCTGGGAGGTGTCAAAGGTTAAATATTCAAAAATTGCATTTACATTAACATTTTTTAATATATTTTTTTTACAAAGCTTTAAACATACAGCCATAACAGGATTTGGGTTACAGCGCAATTTGTTATCGCCCACCATGGAAGTGGCTTTAGTATTCTCATTAGAAAAGGAGACTTAAATCAAACATGGTTTTTAGACTTGAATGGATACATCCACCATTTAAATAGTTATGATGCGCATGCTTAGGTGCCATGTAAAATCAGTTAATCAATCAAGCAAGCTATTAATCAATCAAACAAATAATCAGTCAAATAATACATAAAATTAATGAACATTTGGTATAATCCCGCATGCATCTTCAAATCTTCAAAATGAATGAATAAAGAGTTATGATCGAGTGAAGCCTGGCATAACGTAAATTATAAAAGTTGGGGTAAGTATTCAGAGAAAATGTGGAATCGATATCTTCAATAGATCTTTGACTGTAATTGGTAAAATGATATAACACTGGATTACAAAAAAAAAAGAAACAGACAACACAATTGATGGTTTTGCCTATTTAAAAAGAAAGAGACAATAAATAAAAAGGGTAAGAATGTACTTACTAAAAACGGTTGGCCTATTCTTCCAGCAAATAGAAGGGTCTGTACAATTAATTCCGTGTGTTTTTTTCTTCCGCTGTAAGTGACGGTTTCCTTCAAAGCTACGATACACAATTAAAGAACACACAGGTAGTATCTACGCATGTCGAAGGAGCAGTATATATAGTGTCGAAAATCAGTAGTGTACATATTAGAATTACTGGACCAAAGTGAAATTCAATGAGACTACACATCGTGGGATTTCTGGACCATAGTGAAATTCAATGAGACTACACATCGTGGGATTTCTGGACCATAGTGAAATTCAATGAGACTACACGTCGTGGGATTTCTGGACCATAGTGAAATTCAATGAGACTACACATCGTGTGATTTCTGGACCATAGTAAAATTGAATGAGACTACACATCATTTTGTCGCAGTAGATAAATAGACAAGTACATCGATAAATTTCAATTCCAGTACTGACAAAACGAACACTACTCCAAAGATTAATACACCATTCAGACTTTTAAAATCAAACAAATTCGACACCAGCCACATTTATAAACTAACTAGTACAGTGAAACGGCAGAACGAACACACAATAATTAATATTATAAGTATCGTTGTATAAAAACAATGGCCTGATTAAATATTAGCCCAGGTGTTGCATCCGGATGTCTCTATGCTTTTGGAAAACGACTTCAAAATAGTAAAAACATGAGAGAACATTAAGTAGGTGATTCAGTGCATCCGGTCATGCTTGGTCTTTTAGGTGCCTCGACAAGTATATTTGCTTAGAATGTTTGGATCGACCGGCTAGTTAAAAGATTGTATACAATTTACTTCCTCTTTGTATATGAGTAGAATACATGAACCGATACTTCAACCGCTATTACAACCAATTTCGCTTTAAATGCAAGGAAGAAGAAACAAAGGTCGGAAGTCGTTCGGGGTGAATTTATTTCTGTAATACTGTTTTCCTGATAAATCGATTGCAAGCTAGCGCAGTGGTAAAACAACTGTTTTGGATCATATAAGTATTTTGTTCTTCTGCCATCATATTGGAATCTTACTAGCTTCTCGCGCAATGTTTGACATTCTTCTACACCTTTGCTTAATTAAAATACCCTTCCATTTCTATCTTTCTATGATATACGATCAAAGTTTCTAAACAAATGAAAATAAAGAAACAGTTAAATGAAGAAAAGAAGGATTTGGGATGCACCGTGGCTAAACATTTGCCGTCTGTGTAAGAAAGTTTCGGCTACTTAAATATTATATTCTCACACGTCATTTCACAACCAGGCAACAATTTGAAAGGTACCTTGTCGTTTGCAGACAAGGTCATTATAGACCGTCGCTGTATAGGGATCTAGTCGATTGACGTTTCCTTTGTCACGTCAGCTTATAGCAAATTAAATTTAGCTCTTTAAATAGTAGTTAAGAGATATCGGTATTTGAATAATAATAGGTATTAAAGAGTTGTTTTGATCGAATGTAAACTCAGTAGAAGTTTACAGTCAATATATTTTACAGATTTCATCTTTTCTGAATGGTCCTGTTGCTTTGGACATTCAAGTCCAATACAACCTTATAAAATCCGTGATAATCATCGATAGATATGTAGGTATGTAGGCATAATGGTATGTATGTAGACATGTATATAAAAGATAAATGGATGGATGGATGGATAGGTGGGTGGGTGGGTGAATATATGGATAAATAGATAGATCAGACATTAAGACACTATATCATCAAGGTCCTGAAAAAAGGGTTGCTCTTGCTCCCAAACTGGGAAAAGAAAATACACAATTCGTAATATGAACCCATCGCACCTAGAAGACGCAATGGAGACATCCGAATTTGAATTTGAGCGTTTCCATTGCTTTCCATCAGCTAGCCGAAACTATTATTCATACATGTAATTATACGATGCACCATTATCCCACGCCGCACGTGCTAAACTAAAGACCCCCACTACGAGAAGAGGACAAAATCGGTATTCAAATCGATCTACAATACTTGTGTGTCATTTTGCATGTAACGCGGTTAATGGCGGTTGTAAACGTCTGATGGTATCTGAATCTGTTCAATGAGATTAAACGTAATTTCTTCGGATTTCACACAAGACGAAGACATACAAAGCCTATGATAGGAGCACAGTCGTATCACTATTCGATCGAATATCATGCTTCTTCAGGGGAGTAGGTGCTGTTTTTGGGTACAGCTTGAGAATTTCGAACAAAATATGAGTAGTTAAAGATTAATATTGAATTGAATTCAATTTTTGATTTGTTTCAATTCATGATTAGCAATGAGCTGGTTTGAGTATTTTTGTTTTGAATGCCATTAACACCAGAAAAGAAGCTTGAGAACATTTACAACTCATTGTGACAACTCAGTAAACATGAATCCCGTGCAGTCACGACTTTCATCTCCTACCCGTCCCGTCTCAAATTTTATCAAAGAATGCTCGTCATGTTTTATATCCCGAGTACACTTCTCCCGCATCTGTTTACCCACAACAAAATATGCACAATATTCAAACTCCGTCGTCAGACATCAACAACAAGCTAGGATATGTTATTTCAAAAATCGAATAGATAGACAATATTCAAAAGCCGTTGAACGCTATATCGTCCAAATCGTGTCATCTATAGCACGAGGTCAACGCAATCATTGACAAAAGTGGGGAATAGAACGGTCTTTTAAATGTAAGGAGTGTTGTTTTCAACACAAGAGGTCAGCTTATGAATATCTGCAATGTAAATGCAGGTCTTAATGACAATCTCGATGATCTCATTACCAGATCTATGAGGGACAATTTATAGTTTTTTGGTATACCTGAGAAGACCCTGGAGGAATCTCTTGAGACGACAGACGCAGTGCATTACTTCATTGAAAACAAGATTGTAATTGCCAATGCGACTGAAATAAAAATAGACGGTGCTCACCGTCTGGGAAGGCTAAAAAGGAGGAAAATCGTACCCTTGTAAGAAAATTTAACTATTACCCTGATTACGAACGAGGGTTAGCTGCAAAAAAAAGATAAATTGAATAACAGTCCTTGCGGAATATGCACAATTACCGTCTGATGTGTATCAAGCAAAAAAGGCCATGAAAAACGACATTGTGATGAAAAATGACCTTGTGATGACAAACGACCTTGTGATGAAAAACGACCTTGTGATGACAAAACAAGAGAACAGAATAAGGGCCTTTTGGAAAGGAAAAAATATGTACATAGATGACGAGGATGTCCTTCCACTCGTGACATCCCCTAACCAGCGATATCCTCACATTAGCGATTACCTCAAAACGTGCAGTGGTTTCTCCATGAATCACAGATTCAGGCACTATCTATAACCGCTACAGACTCAAGGACTACGGAGACAGACATACAGATGAACGCTTAGGTCGGAAAAGAGGATGGATTAGAAATTCTGGCATGGAATGTTTTGCGACTTAAGACAGAACATAACAAATCAAGGGACTTTGTGATTTATTTGGTCAAAATATGATGTAACTTGCTTATCAGAAACATGGTCTACGAACAATTCTAAGTTAAATTTAGCAGGCTGTGCACATATTCATTGTTATATGAAGTTAAAAAGCCAGGTGTAATAGTTGTGATTTACCATAAAGACATTTTTAAAATAGTATCAAACTGATACATTTAAAAGGCGATATTTATGCCTGCTCCAAATTAGATAAAGTTGCTTGTAATCTCCAAAAAATACATATATCCTTATTTGTTTTTGTTTTTTTGTTTTTTTGTTATTTTTAATTACCACCGGAGTGATCAACAACGTACAACATGTTAACAACTAATATATTTTTTATGAAATACAGAGTGCTGTAAATAAATACAGATCTGAAAGTTATGGTAGTAATCTTACTGGCAATATAAATGCCAGAACTGCTTCAAAGTTTGGTTTTATTGTAATTGCTGGCCCTGTTCATATAGAAAACCACATCAATTTTAATATTAATAATGATAATATGAGAGTTTCTAAAGACAAAGTACAAATGTATTTGGTAATTGTTTCCTTGATTTGTGTAAAGCAACTGCATTGAGAATTGATAATGGTAGACGTTTTACGGATTGTGAGATTGGTAAATGTACATATGCAGGTCCTCTTCGACGTTATATACTATATTTTACTACTTGATAGTATCACTACATTACTTGCCGATGTGTATGTTCATTACAACTCATTGTGATCATTCAGCATTAGAATATGCGTTAAAAAGTAGCGTTTTGGATTCTCAATAAGTGAATGCTGAATACACTAAGATTAGGTACGAAAGGAATCCACAACATTTCTGCATTTCTTCAAGATTTTGAAAATAACCATGCCCCTTTTGACAATTGTATAGCAAATATTTCTGTTCCTGATCCAGGTAGCATAGATATAACTGTGAGTGAAATTACGGATATTTTAAATGACCTTGTAAAACGGTATTTTAAGAATCATTTTAGAGACAAAGTCGGTAGTGTTTATTCGACAGATTATGGAACCAAATCAAACAGAGTCTGGTTTAATAGTGAATGTCGGGATATATATATATATATATATATATATATATATATATATATATATATATATATATATATATATATATATATATATATATATATATATAAATGCTATGCAGATCAATTAACAATCTATCGGAAAACTTTGAAAGATACGGATATGTTAATGATGCTTGAAAGAAAGAAAATGTATAAGGAACGTGTAAGAAAAGCAATATTCCAAAGAAATTATCACACGAGTTATCTATTTTTTGAGTTCTAATCCCAGGAAATTGTGGAATTTCTCGTAGAAAAGCAAACATATGACTTCTGCTGAAAGTGTTTGACTTCAACAATTTTTCCAATATTTTAGTACTTTGCATAGTCAAAACTAAGTCTCTTTCGGCTCTCATGTATCTTAATATCAGCTATTGAAATCGTCAGAATGCCTTATACTGTATTTTTTTTTTTCTTTCTCTATTTTGTCAGCTTTTTCTTTCATGCAGAAATGCCAAATAAGGGAGCAATATTTAAAGTTTAACCTAATAAAGCATTTGGAGATCATTAACTTAGTATTAATGAACAAATAACGTTTATGCCATTGCAAGAAGTCTAATTGTCTTGCTGCTTTCTGGAATGTGGTTGTTAAAATTTAGTTGAGAGTCAATATCCATTCCACTCGCACAGTCCTCTCAGGGTGTTTCGTGGTCTTCAATGTTGAAATTATACAAAGTTTTAGTACGTTTTCCTAAAACATTGGCTTGTAATTTCTAGAGATTGGCTTGTGTGCCATTGGCTGCAAACCAGTAAATTAGTATCTCCGTCTCATTTTTTAAAAGCAAAAACGGGTGTAAAAAGCAAAGGCAAAATGAGTGACCAGATTTTAAATTCAGTTATTATGTGTTAATTACAAGAATGACGGATCTTACTTTTGAATAAGGATTTAGTGTTTTCATTTGATGTCACCCTTATGTGCACATGCTAAACTTACAGCATAGTTGACAAGTCAATTCTCTATTATAGGACTTGAGGCCATAAAACAAGTCTTCATTTCATTTAATCTGCAACGTCAGGCGTTTTATTTAATCTGCCACATCTGGTGTTTATGTTATCTTAATGTATGCTTATACACACTACAATTGATAATTGTATAGGGACTTTATGAGTGTGGATATATGATCGAAACATAATTATTTATTGATGGTAAACGGTCATATTAGGCAACTTAGACAGGCTGTTGTTTCCTAGTATTTCTCTCTCTCTCTCTCTCTCTCTCTCTCTCTCTCTCTCTCTCTGTTTATTGTAGGAACTGTGTTTCATGTGTAATAAACAAATTAGATCAATATTTTCCTTTTTTTAAGCAGGAGTAAGTAAATAAGCCAATGTAACACAGAAATGAGTTCCCAGATTTAAAAGTATGTAAAATTTTAGTCTTGTAAACTGATCTCCTGAAAGTATACTGACATTAAGGGACATTTATTACCGTTGAGATTAGCAATGGTAATTGCTGCATGAAAAGGGGCACAAAGGACGCCACACTAAGAACGGTAACTCTACTATTCTTTACTAAAACTCAGTCGCGTTGTACTCGGGGGATATGCCGTCGCTATTTAAAATCGTAATTAAACTACTGTTGTACGCTTAATAAACCAAATTAAATGTATTTAATATTACACTTTTAATTGTATTTTATCGCAAAAACTTCACATCCTATAAATTTGTCAAAACCTGACCTTTAAATTTTAATGAATCTTTGAAACTTTGTGATATATATGTTTTCCCACTTTTGAATTACGCAGCAGTGGTAAGGGGTTTTCCCCAGGCTGACGACGTTGAACCTGTACTACGAAAGTGTTTAACATATTTGTTACATGAACAAATATCTACTTCTGAAGTCGGTCTATACGATGAAGAATGCAGCTTAAATACTTAAGGTTAGTTAAGTTAGTTAAGTATTGGTTGAGAATTAACAATTTTGTTAGTATTATACTAATCACTACATATAGACAGTCGTTTTGTATTATTTTTATTTTATTTAAAATGAATAAAATTATAGTAAATAATTGGATTACACTCATAAAGATACTTTAAACAGATTGGTTTTGGTGAAGTTTGGATGTTTTCCAATTCTGTATATTGCTTTAAGTTTATTCCAATCTTTAATTAAAGGGTTACAGATGCTTGTCTATAAGACTGGAACAATAACTTATTAAATTCTAATAAATTGTCTCTATATAAACATGTCAAAACTGACTTCGGTGTCGATGACTATTTCAAATTCTTGTGTAACGATAAACATAGACCAGCTTTGATAAAACTTGGAGTATGTTTTCATAATATGAGATTTGAAACTGGGAGATATGGAAACAAAATAATCGATAGAAGTGAAAGATATTGTGTGCTATGTGACAACCATGATATTGAAGATGAGTATCATTCTCTTTGAGTGTGTCCAATATATACTAACTTACGTGTAAACTTAGTTAAAATGTATTTCTGGAACAAACCATCTATGTATATGTGGATTCAGTTGTTAACTTCTAGTAATAAGAAAACAATATGTATTAAATTTGTTTATGACGCGTTTAAAATAAGAGCTTGAGTATTATTTTTACAGTAATTTGCTATAACTATTCTTTATATCTGTCGATCGTCTAATTTGCAGCTTGTGTTGATAACTCTTTTGAGTTACGTTTTTAAGATGTACGTATAGCGTTTGATAACCACGCAGTATTTGGAGAATGTACTTTATGGGTATATGCATACGTATGAAAATAAACTATTGAAATGGATTGAATTGAACCTACACTGTACACTACTCATAAATATAGTTCGTGTTAAAGTTGACCCACGGACAATTAGCAATGGATATTAAAGGTATAAGATAGCAGATAACTGACAAATAACAGACATCACCAATCTGACTTTGAAATTATGGGGTTATCGGGGCCTACACACTTTACATGGCGTTATCTGGGGCCTACACACTTTACATAGCGATAAAATAGATGTAGTCGATCATGTTAAATACTTTAGTCTATATATCAGCCACAACGTGAACTGGAGCCAAGACATAACGAGCATATAAATAGCATATAAAAAGCAACATAACAACTAGTGACATTACAACTCTCGGCTTTTGTGTTAGAAACATAAAAACTAATTATGAAGGCATATGATTAACGGCTTATACCGCACACTTTGAATTTGCTTCCCGTGTCAAGAGCCCATCAACAAATTCGAACATCCGTTCAAAATGAAAACGATCAAGGAAGAGTGCATCGATTATCAAAAACTACTATTCACAAGCTGCAAGTGTAATATACATAAAATTAGTTTGGGGATTCCTTCAAGACGAATTCAGGCTATAGCCATTTATTGTAAATATTCCTTTCTTCTTTTCTTGCATTTCGCACATTGGAACAGACACCCACAAAATACTGATATTTTGACTCAGATTATCATTTTAAGCTACCACCCCTCCCCCGAAACAATTTTTTTTTTGTTTCTTATCTATTCTATGCGTTTTAACACTTAGCACTATCATACGATTGCTCTTTTAATTTTGTCTTTACTCTTTCTTTTTTCCTTCTAATATGTACAGACGTTCAACTGCACAAAATCCTTGAAGAGGTTGCTGCGTTCATGATACATAGATAGATAGGTAAAAAAACGGAAAAGGCAGAAACGGACATGTATATATATATATATATATATATATATATATATATATATATATATGATTAGACCAACAGTCGAGTATACATGTACACCAAACAAAAGACAGACATGTGGATAGACAGAGACAGATGGACTGACAGATAGGCAAACATAAATACATGCTTTAAAGTCACCTCTATTGAGCAATCACGTGGATTTATCTACCATTTTGTTTCCAGTTCCATCAAGCTATAAATAATTCTAGATGTAAAACATTATGAAGCGGTCACTTATCTTAAGAGTCCATTTTTATCACCTTCCAGAGGTGACTGATGAATACAGGTTTGATAGATAAATGTAGAGAGATTGATACTTTGTTCCACAACTTTGTAGGTACCGAATTCATGAAAATATCATCCAATATGAAACCCATAGTATGCAGTATGCCCATCATTAATTCACGAAAACATTGTGTCAAACGTTTATTAGTCATTTATATACTACAGTTGTGTACATGTCAAAATTCAAATGAAAATCGATCAGGCAATGTTCGTCAGGATTTATCAACCCTCTAAGCGTATATATTTCATGAGATAGCTCATTCAAATACTGCCTCATCGGAATATCTCTGATACAAAGGTTCAATTCTGACACATTTATGTAAAATCTATGAAGGACATAAAAACACGCATCGGTTTCAATAGTTGATGAAGTTTCCGAGCCAAATAATTTATATATTCATGACCATTAAGTAGCTTTGCGTGCCATATTGTCAGTAAATACCTGTAAAATCGTTGAAGCATTTCATTTTGTATGTGACGAAAACTTTGGATTTCGAAGCAGCCGCTCTGATAGCTGCTATGTTCAGAAGGATTTTATCATAGACTCGAGGATTAGATTATGTTATTTAACATGACACCATTGTTAAACAAATTACTACGTCATTTTCTTAGCCCTCCACAAAAACAATTGCTGGAACCTTACTGGATTCCACTATCTCTCCTTCCTCTCACCCGTCCGCATCTTAGGATTCAATTTTAGAGTAACAACTCCCCCTACAGTTTTCAACGCACTGAATTACAAGTCTGAGCAATATCTGCAAAGATAACGGTGATTTGCATGATACAAAACAATGGCTGGAGCCAAATTGATTGCATTTGTCTCCGTCGGAGGGAACGTCCGTCCTTCTAACTGTCATGTCTTATAGTCGCTTTTTAAGTAAGTATTCCTCAAACAGTTTTCAATGCTTGCCTTACACTTGCAACTCTGAGCAATTGCAGTAGAGATAATAACTATGTGCATGATACATTATGAGGTTGGTAAATAAGTTTTTAGAAAACAATGTTTTGAACTTAGTTCTTTTCAAATGATCTACCCACCGCTGGGTCCCTAGTTTGTGTAATTAGCTCCTATAGATTTCAACATAATAATTAGAAACCTGGCTCTATTATTGCGGAGATAAAGGAAATGTGAATGATGCATTTCGATGGTGCTCAATGAACTTTTTAAAACAATAAAATGTTTTCAACTTGATCATTTTGCAAGTGACCTTTCCATCGTAGGCAACTAGTTTTAGTTAATCCATCCCTCCCTCAATTTGGCATGCTTGTCTTTAACACACTGTACAGTTTGTCATGCTTGTCTTTAACACACTGTACAGTTTGTCATGCTTGTCTTTAACACACTACTGTACAGTTTGTCATGCTTGTCTTTAACACACTGTACAGTTTGTCATGCTTGTCTTTAACACACTGTACAGTTTGTCATGCTTGTCTTTAACACACTGTACAGTTTGTCATGCTTGTCTTTATCTTTTTCATTTGATTTTTGGAATGTTCATTGGTGTGCCTATACATATATACATGCGCACGGTTGTATCATTTACTGCTAGAGTTCTTGTTCTTTGACACTTAAGCCACTTTTTATAGAGGCGTGGGGAGGGAGAATCCGTGTCCATGGATACATTTCTACTTATTTTTCTGGAATATTCCCCTATTTTTTGGTGGAAGCAACCAAGTACTGACATTAATAACTTAGAACATGATCGCAGTTTTAGTCATCACAATTTTACTTACAGCTTAACAGGTAGAGGTCTAATTCCATAATTCATGATATGCAAAGAGTTCAAGGGTGACGTTGAAATTATGATATTAATATATCTTATATATCCTACACTACCCCTATCTGCATTACAATGCAAATATGAGCAGGCAGGTTTTTGTAGATATCTTTTCAGAATCCCTTAAAACTATACACAAAAATGTACTCATAACTGTTGCACAAACTTAAGTGTCGCATTAATATATTTTTTATTACTGAATCAATACCATTTTAAAGTAAATTAAATATATTTATTGTACTTGGAGTGTACTATATATTTCATAACTAATCTGAAGGGTTCTAGACTGTGTACTTCATGGTTTCATTCAATCTAAATGACGGAAGTGTCAGAGCACACAATACTGAATGTCGTCTAATGTGTAGGCCATAAACATAATCCGTAGACAATGTTAAATTGGATATGTAAACTGAGTTTCGGATAGAAAGACAAACGTATGCATCTGATGATTCTTAATTTATTCATAGTAAACTTATGGAAACCAAAATTATGTGCTAAGAAAAAAATATTCATGACCTATCCCCGTAGTCATGAAATTAATTTGATATAAAAATTTTAAAAATAATGCTCAATAGAAAGAAAGCTAGATACTCTATAGCTAACTTAAAAATTCAGCCACAGTAATAAAATTGTGAATTCTCTTTTTTCTATTAATAGTTCTGAATTCGTATTGAAGTTAAATGTAGTGACAGGTGTCTTAGTGAATATTTTTAGTTTGGAGTTTGGAGCACGAGATAAATTTTTGTACTCAGACACTTCTGTTGGGGGGGAGACAGAGTAGATGGATCGGTACTTGCCTCGGCAAGATGACCGCAGAGGTGCAAAGAAAATACTTTATCCACTGCGCTATTCAGATCCACTTGTGTGGCATTCTAATCGAAATCATTTCCGCGTCTTTGTTTGATTTATTGATCATGTGCAATATAACTGTACACACTTTCGTCCTATGAATGTTTACATTGCACTTCTTTCCCGACTAAATTGTCATTTCAGAGATAATAGTCAAATTTACAATGCATTCAGTATTAGTTTTAAATGCTTTAAACAACAGATAATTTTTTCAGAACACAGATGTGTCATTGAGTTGAGTGATCATTGAAAAGAGGTAATTTTGAAAGCAATGTATAAAAAGAAAATTATTACCTATTGTGCGACTAATTATATTTCTACATCAAGACAATCTATTTCAGACCTCAGTGGCTATATGAAAAATATAGCTGCGAAATACAATGTTCAGTCAGAACTAAATGCATCTAAGCAACACCAAAACAACCCCCGTTTTTCTTATTTATATCCACGCTGCCCCCCACCCCTCTTCAAGATCATGCACCGGTAGAAACCACTCCCAGCAATACCCTAAGGTTTGAATACCTCTTACAAACGGTTCAACTTGTTCACGCGTGTAGACGAATGCGATGCACACACAGTATACTTTTCTAACAATTATTTGTTTGTTGTTCTTTCCTTTGTTTCTTTTGTTTATATTTTCTGCCAAAAAGAAGAACCAGTGTCATCCCATTATGCAAACTGACAATACTTCAGAAAGTTTGTTCAAATGGTACAGGTTTTATTAAAATTTAAAACATTTTCCATCAAATTTCTAACTTTAGTGTTTAAATCTTACATTTTTATAAAATACCTGGCCTACCCATTCCTCCAGTCTTCATGATTTCTAATTCTAATTTCTAAATTTCAAATATCCTTTCCTGAACCTGATTTATTAAACTATTCAAAACAAAACCTAAGAACAAAAAGGTAGCGCGTACCAAGGCGCCTACCCCCTCTGACCCGGAACGAAGCGACCGGGAGGAGGGGGTCTTTACATCCCCAAATTTATTCTTTTCAAATGCACTATGCAGTGAATACAAATTCTGTAAATTCATAAAACAACAACATAAAAACTTAAAACATTCATTAAAACACAAACAACCAAATATATAAAGCCAGCACGGCACGCACCCCTTCAAGCGAGAGTAGCGAAGCAAGGAAGGAGGTCTTTCTATCCCCATTTTCATTCTGTTCAAATTCTATAAATACAAAAAGCTATGAAAACTTTAATATAAGTAAATCATGGACTTTAGAATTAAAAAAACTAACAAGTAGTACAACTTAACACGATCAATTTTGTAACTCAGGCCATACAAGTTAATATAATAAATGAATATAACCAGATACAAGTATATTACACACACACACACACACACACACACACACACACACACACATATATATATATATATATATATATATATACATATATCGTTACAACTCTATGGTCTAAGAAAAATGTAACAGAAAGGAAGTAAAACCAACAAATCGTGTAAAGATCAACAAGCAATTTATTTAAAGATAATTAAAATGAAAATCAAGAGACACTTACAGTATTCAATTAATAATTTAAATAATTCCTCTCTCTGAATTTGGAATGATTTTTCACAAATGTAATGACTCTTTATAGACTGGCGGTAAGGTCGAAACTGAAAATTGTCCACTAAACATGATATATTTAAAGATAGGTCACATGATAGAATGTTCTAGAAACCTATATGGTGTATGCGACTTTTAACACACAACTCTAAAGAAAATTCCAGTTTTATATGTAAACAAAATCAATCCTGACCTCAAATTAAATAAACAACTTGTTTACCAAAACCGTCCTTGAAGTCAAATACTAAGTAAACAACCTAGTTCAAGGACAACAGCTAAACATGTAAACCTTATACATAACACAAAGGTTTGAACAAATATTAAAGTCAAGAAACATTTATAATTTCCTAAACTATTTATAATATTATATAATCATCATACATAATCATCATACATAACATAATATATATATATATATATATATATATATATATATATATATATATATATATATATATATATATATATATAAGCCACAAAATATTTTTAATCAATTCACTTTAAAATTTGATGATGATTTAATGAATAGATACAGAGCTCAGTATGATAGGAAACTGGCAAAATGAATTAAATTGTTCAGTGAGGATGTCAACGTCAGGCTGCATTTTATTTCATTGGCGTTTGTCAGATAAAAGTATACTGATCTAATAAAATTATTATACAGATTTCATTTATACTTTCAGATAAGACAATTGCTGTGTAGATGCTCAGTACCATTACGAGATAATCAGTCATTCAATCAAACGAACAACAATATAGATCATAAGCAATTTAAAGTAATTTGTAATAACTTCAGTATTCCTACTTATCGTGAGTAGAGATAGATGTGTTGCCTTATCAATAACGGGCCTATAGAAAATAAAACTGTACATCAGTGCTTTGGAGAACCTACACCTGCTGACGTGTTACGTTCTTATAAACAAACCCATAATTTCGAAGCTGGAACAAGTTACTTACTGGAAAAAATAAAATGGTATAACCAGACGAAAGAATAGGACTGACCTTTATCTTTCTTCAAAATAGAGACGGACTAACAGATGAAGGAATTGCGTGCATAAATGAAAGTATTAGATCATGTAAAATATCCATAGTAGGTGCACAAGCACAATACAAAACAACAATTACAGAGTCTGTTTCACCTGTTCAAGAGAGCGTAAAACAAAACTTATTTTAAAATTAAATTTAGGTGAACAAGATTATGACTCGGATGAAATCATCACAACAAAATCTCAGGATTATATTTCACATTCACAAGTTAGACTAAACTATGCATTTGGTGGTTATGGCATATTTGTTATTATCCTCTGATATGGTGATGAAAATGGGTAGTAAGGTAGGTTACAATAACAAGTCATGAGATTTATTTGAACTAGAAATAAATGCTACTTTAAAAACCGGCATGGTAGAGAATATAATACATGCAGCTGATGAACAATCTGCAACAATTGGTCAGAAAATAGATTACAAAGTAACAGAGCTATGGCAAGAAAAGGTTAGTAATAATTATGTACATATGATGTCAAGGCTATTAAATAAAAATGACAAAAGTATTGTACCTACATTCACATCTACAACTATTATACCTCACGATATAAAAGATATAGATCATGACACAATCATTTATTATTGTGTCTATTGTTGCAGGAGCTAGGGCAATTTACTGTTTGCAATAGCTATCTAGATAATAGATTAATTAGCTAGTAAATAGAGTAACTAGTTAATACACTAGTTAATTTCTAATTATTTAATCATTTTGTTACTACAAACAAACGTTTTAATACAAATGCAGAGAATGAGCTAATTAATGCAAGTATTAACAAACTGGTATTAACAGCTATTACAAAATAACTTTTCAGGTTAATGTTAAAAGCCAATTTATTACACTACCTGTGATACCTTGTAAAATGTTGCTGCTTTGTAACTAAGTTAAAGTAATAGTCAGCAAGATTTTTCACATATTTGAATTTATCAATGAACAAATCAGTGATTTTGCTACCGCGACCTCCTCGTGTTGTTAAACTTTTTACAAATTTTACTGTGGTTAGACCAAGAGTTACTGCTATTATTACCAATAGCTGTAAAACGGGTAGCAATTGTTACACCATTTTATTTGAACAGACGTTTTACCTTACACCTAATGGTAACTTTTCTTTAGCTTTGAGATTTATTTTCTTGATAATTTCTCTAAAGATATTTTCTATATCTGATATATGTCCAACTTTTTGTGGATATATGATTTCAGCTTTTCTTTTTTAAAGGTACATCCAATTTAGCTTTTTTAGTTGGATCTTTCTTTAGCAATCTCATTTTGTATGTCTGCTATTTCTTTGTCAAGCAAATTAAGGTCTGTATTCAATGATTTAATTTTTGAAATAGTTACATCAGCTGCATGTGCACGACCTCTTAATTATCTTTCTTCTTCCGGTTTAAATAATCTCGGTTGTTGCTCATCTATTATAGTTGCTGTTTTCTCTTACTTGATTGTCACATGGCTCATGTCTGTTAATTTCCAGCAATTTTTTTTCCTCGGTAACTCTTATTCAAATCCTGATTGTAACTGTTGACTTTAAAAGTTAACTAGTTATTTCCTCAGTAGCAAAATATGTTTGACGCCAATTTTTTTCCTTCTTTTATGCAAACGAATATCTCCTTCACCTATATCTTGGTAACACAATGTTCCTTCCTAATCTTTCAATCTTGTTTTATTAGATCATATTGTGCTTCTTCTATCTTTTATTCATCTATGATTGTTTTGTTGTTGGGGAGGGGGGTGTTTTGTTTTGTTTTTGGTTTGTTTTGTTTTGTTTTGTCTTTTTTTTTCTCATTTGTTTGTGTGTGAATAGATAAGCTATTCTTATATTTAATTGTAGACATGCTTGTTGAAGGGTTACAAATTCCTCATTAGAGTATCAGAAATTTAAGTTTTAGATAACTGATCTACATCATTATTTTCATTCAAATCGTCGTTACAAAGAGGATTTTCAAACTGTTGACGAGAGGCACCTTCTGCCATTTACACTATTTAAATGTATCAGGAGCAATTTGCAAAAGACTTTGGTCTTGTAGAATCTGAACAAGATATAGACATCAGTACTATAAACGAAGACGGAATAAGCGATGCCCACAAACAGGAATTAAAATTAGTATTGTAAATCAAACATGCAAGAAAAAAACGGCTGAAATATCAGCCTTAAAGAGTAACGTGTAGGAAATACAGAAGTCTCTAGAAAACAGTTTGCAGAAAGAATTAAAGGATGAGAAGAAATATAATGATAAAGGACAATAAACCTTCGTCGAGGACTTTAAGACTGGTGCTAAAAAGTTGAAAGATATAGTTACAGCTGCCAATAATAGTTTTTCAAAATTACAGAAGAAGGATGACTTTGATGAAATCAATATAAAGACCGATGACTTAAAGAATAAGGTTAATATGAGTGAAATTACTATTACATCTATGAAAACAACTTACAATTTTACAATTTATCTATTTTACATTTAAACAATAAACTAAAAGATTTTAAATAACAGAACTTAGTGACTCTCAAAACTGAACTCTCTGCTAGAATAGAAAAACGTCTCACAGAGTGTAAAACGAATACAGATAACGAACTTCTTGATAATATTGGTGTGGTAAAAGGAAGTATTAAAGAATTAGATTAAAAGGTGAAACGATTGAAAAGAGTTTTTAATCATATAGAACAAAAGATAGCAAAAGAAACAGACGATAGTAATAACGACGCAAATAAAAAGACTAGCATTAATTGAATGAATTGATACAGGTCAATCACAACTAAAGAAATCGTTAACTAAAATGAACTTAGATATGGGAGTAAAGACTCTTGAAATTGAAAAAATTAAAACAAGGTCGGATGATCATAAAACGAGGTTGAATGATCATAAAACAAGATTGAAGGATCATAAAACGAGGTTGAATGATCATAAAACGAGGTTGAATGATCATAAAACAAGGTTGAAGGATCATAAAACGAGGTTGAATGATCATAAAACGAGGTTGAATGATCATAAAACAAGGTTGAATGATCATAAGACAAGGTTGAATGATCATAAAACGAGGTTGATTGATCATAAAACGAGGTTCAATAATCATAAGACAAGGTTGAATGATCATAAGACAAGGTTGAATGATCATAAAACAAGGATGAATGATCATAATACAAGTTTGAATGATCATAAAATAAGGTTGAAAAATCATAAAACGAGGTTGAATTATCATAAAACAAGGTTGAAGGATCATAAAACGAGGTTGAATGATCATAAAACAAGGTTAAATGATCATAAAACAAGGTGGAATGATCATAAGACAAGGTTGAATGATCATTAAAATAGGTTGAATGATTATAAAACAAGGTTGAATGATCAAAAAAACAAGGTTCAATTATCATTAAACAAGGTTGAATGATCATAAAACGAGGTTGAATGATTATAAAACAAGGTTAAAAGATCATTCAAAGGTGGAATGATCATAAGACAAGGTTGAATGATCATAAAACAAGGTTGAATGATCATAATTCAAGGTTGAATGATCATAAAACAAGATTGAGTGGTCATCAAACAAGGTTGCATGATCATAAAACAAGGTTAGATAAATTTCACGATGAACTATCTCTTATTATAAATCAAAAGGTATTATCACTGATAAAAGAAAAGAACCATATGAATATTCTAGAGGTGAATGAGATAAAATATTAATTTTAAACGTTTTGGGTGGATATTTTTTCTGGTTTCAAAACACCACAAACAGCAACTACTACTTGTGGATGTGACAGTGTTCCGTCACATTTTGCTGAATACATCTTACATTGTATAGACACCGCAGATTATTATGTTATTAAAATAAATAAGTCAGGTTTAGATTCAAATTTTATTGAACTTCAAGATGATCTTACGTTTTATATTTGCATTAATGATAGATAACACAAGTAATTCTTGAGAAGTAAATCTCAACAAAGGAATTGAATTAAGAAACATTTATATATATATATATATATATATATATATATATATATATATATATATATATATATATATATATATATATATATATATATATATATATGCAATGACCTGATGGCTCAATCGTAGCAAAAATAGCTTAAAAGGTTCCAAAACATACACGAAAAAGAAGTATAATATAATATTGTGCGGCTTTAACGAACTTAGTTTTTCTGCGAAATGATTGAAATGTCGACATTTGTATCTGATTAGCGACGTTTTCGTTACTTTCTCCGGAGATGATAATTCTGTAGGTTGACAGCTCTCGCCCTAAACAAACTTCCGATTGCAAATAAAATCTTATCGCTGAAAAAAGATGTGCAAAAACGTACATCGACAGAGTCAAGATTCACGCCCAATTCTGATTTAAAATACGCATCAATACTTTCCAGGACATAAAAGGACAATCAGATTTACACGTAGTTGCCAGTAATATAAAAAAGCAAACGAAAAATTTTAAGTTTTAATCATCCCATATACCAACATTGGTCGACAAACAAGTGACCTTGCGGCGACAGCTGTGGCCCAGAGGATATATTTAATGTCATGCAAAAGTAAAACAATATTGACAACCATTTCTGTTATTAGATAAATGTATTAGCTGTTTCATAAGCATTAATGCGATATTAATAAAGTTTAAACTTTTTTTAAAACCAAGTTTATTGGAAACGATACGTATATTTTTACATTTTTCAGTTTTTACATATATTCCGTTGTGACCTATA
Source organism: Margaritifera margaritifera (assembly GCA_029931535.1). Classification (NCBI taxonomy): domain Eukaryota; kingdom Metazoa; phylum Mollusca; class Bivalvia; order Unionida; family Margaritiferidae; genus Margaritifera; species Margaritifera margaritifera. Next base: position 5,012,072 of record JAQPZY010001661.1, on the reverse strand, counting down.
GGCAACATCGTCTTTCTATGCATATCTCAGTTGAACGTGTGTATGTTTATACGATATTGGTAAATTTAAAATGTTTTTTACATCTTTAACCGTTCTTAGAAATAACGCAAAATGTCATAACCTCACGTCTTAAAGTTAGTGAGCTAGGGTTGGAACAACTTCGAGGTCATGCATGCAAGTGCGACGCATGCCTATAGTCAGCGTCCTGACAAGCAGATGGGCATGTTTTTGAAAATTAATGGCAGGTTTGCCATTAGATCGGGATCCCGCAGCCGCTGGCCTTAATGAGAACCAGGCCTTGCGAGAAACTGTCCACTCGAAGAACCAATCCGAACACAGGGAAAGTTACAAGGTAGTTCCGATTACCAGAACCATTTAACTAAATGAGCCGAAAGGATCGTGCGTGTATGTGTGTTTACACATCAACATTGTGAGGTTTTATCATGTGACTTGTATACACACCAACGTTGAGATGACTGTAGTAAATAAGTGTGTATAGATATCATTGTATAAGGACCAACTGTACATAAACGCAAATGTCCGTAGGTCCCATTTGTTCATAAATCAAAACATGTATATAAAAACGTATAAAGACCACTTCCAGATTGTCTTCAGAGTAGCCTTTGCAGACAGGTTTGACTATACCTCGTTAATAGATCTACATTTCGCTATGGCTGTTCAATGATTAGATCTGACTTATTTTGAGGAAATCGATATAATATGATTGACACACAACATCTCGATTGCTCGACCTGACATATCCACGTAATAGATCGGCGGTTAGACAATGAATTGAAGTTAACAAATGTATCACTGGGACCGCCAAGATTATATTCGGTAAAGAGCTTGAGCGAGTCATCTTCGCGTATACCATTTGACCCTTTTGCATCTCTTGTATAGTCCGGACTTCCGATAACAGTGATTGCCTACTTCCATGTGATTTAAGATTTCGAATATTTAGTTGTCCCCAAATAGTCAATGTGGCGTGTCAAACGTTGAAAGAAATATTTCACATGAATACATGCACTATGAATATTGAATATAAATCAAAAGAAGTAAAACTGACTGAAAATTAATGACATTTACTTCATATAAATAACGTAAATGTTTGAATATAAACGGAAATCACTGAATATAAACTGAATATTTAATACATATAAATGCGATATAGTTAATATAATTGATTTTTATTCCATTTAAATATATTTAATCGGACCTTTCACGCGCCATAAGTTAATATATGCTTTACTTGTTTCACATAATACAGTCTTTTATCACGCTGACCAAGAGTACGGATTTATAGATCATTTGATTAATTTTTTCAATATAAGATTGATGAAAAAAAGTTGATGACATAAAAATCGGAAATGATGTCGCGTTCATACAATAAATCAGTTAGACAATATTCTCTCGTATAATACCAGTGATATCGAATGGTGTGGGACTCACAGGGCATATTGGCAAAGAAAAATCGAGCTCGAAAGCGCCCTCGATTTTTGTGCCAATACACTCTATGATATCGCTGGTATCCCACTCGCACATATCGTGTAACTAATCCTTGAAAGCACTCTTCAAATTAACATTCACACCTCTGAGGGTGAAAAGTATGTTACTATTAAATTGGCAGCAGGTGCTGCATTCTGTGTTTTTATTACCCGTTCTGTATAACATGGATCTTCTGTCATAGTGGCTGATATCAGGACGGATACAATAGAAGTGCGAATTCTTTTTACTAATTGAAACTACATTTCTAACCTTACCATTTCTTTCGAATTTCTACGTTTAATACCTATTTTTCTTTCAATATTTCTCTTGCAATTGAAAATATTGCAAGCTGAGGGATTTTTTCTTTTTTATTTCTACCGATTCTTAATTTATTGTGTTTGACACTAACATATATGTCTTATATACTGTCTCTGATTTTATCTAAATGCGAACTTTTTTCTATTTTGCAACTGCGGACTGAAACAAATATGTTTTGCCAAGTCTGTGGTGTCAACTTGTTTGATTCTGAATTTCCACATGATCAAGAAAGAGTGAGAGAAAAAGTAAACCGCAGGTGTTCGTGCATCACTTTGATATATGTATTTTCAGATTGCAAAAGCCAGTAAAATTTAATGTATTAAAATCACCATCTAATGCGGTTGAAAAATTATATAACCCTCTAATACATATTTGTGATCTCAATTTAATAGTCAACGATTTTCTTTAATACATTGTCTTCTTTAACTCTATCGTGGTGGATAAATTAGCTAACAAAGTTATTAGTGTGTATATTCACTGTAGGACATGCTTTCATTTCAAAGTATTACATATTTCGTGTGCTACGTAAGCCAAACACTCGTAAGAATAGGAAAAATCCCAGCATATTAAGAAACGTGATTCTCCAAGTCACCTGTAAGATGAAAATTTTAATATTTACACCCCTCAAGCTAGTCTCTAAAATAAATTTTGACCATGGGTACATTAAGATATTTTTTAATGTCATACAAATTTAGAGGTCCCTTTTGGTCCTGTGTTACACATAGTCTTTTATGAAGTACTGGTCACGACTGAGGTTCAGATTTAAAGATTCAAATAGTTCAATGAATGTATCATAGTATTGATCAGCCAATAACACTTTTGTACACAGCGGTAGTGTTGTCTTTTACATATCTAATTTTTACATCGAGAGGTAATAATTTTAGTTTTCGTTACTTGGAATACTACGACCCTTTTTTTTTTTTTTTTTTTTGATAAAAACCTCGTCAGCATAATTACTCAAAAACTGTATGAATACATGCAATGAAGTGTTTTCTGGGTGTTAATCATACCTTGATAAACTGATTTTATGTTTGTGTCATTAAAATTACATTTATTATTTATTTCTTGGATATTTAGGACTTCAGCGTATTGGTTCAAGAAATTTACAGACAGCATTTTAGTTCAGGATATTCCACGTATGAAGCTGTCAGTTAAAAATGTGTATTATTAAAGAACTTTGTTTTTGAGCGATATGGCTCTATCATTTTTTAAAACTTTTTTTATATTTTGTTTTTTACGAAAGCATAAAATGTCGTGACATTTTCATAGATTTACTCACATAACTTGACTCTGATGTTTGTCAAACTATATTTATAAGAACACTGATCATCCAATGAAATTTATAATAATGGCAGTCGAGTAGAGCAGTTTTTGAATTATCAGAAACAGTTCTTTTTTCACGGATAACCCAGATCCTGGGACCAGGTTTTGCATCCAACATTGAAATTTTATATGAATTTTAAAAAATATAAAAAGAATAGAAGATTTACTGATGAGACTCTACTCTAATGTTTCTCTCGATATATGTATCGGAACACGGTTATTCAAACCAAGTTTATATCATATTTGTTTCACATTATTATTGCGTCTCTGCATAATATGTGATAATGATTTAGCATTTCGCAAGAGACATTTAATGTTTTTAGCGGATATATTTTGTAATTCACATTCTGGGAACAAGTGTTTTATCCAATATTGAAAATTGAATGCGATTTTGTAACAACTAACAAATAAAGATTTACCGATGTAACTCGACTCGAATGTGTATTAAAATATATGTATGCGAACACAGATATTCAGATCAAGTTTCTCTTTATTTTTTAAATATTCATTGCGTATCTGCATAATACGTATGAATGAATTTGCATTGTGCAACAAATACTGCTGTATCAGGTTGTCTGTCTAGTAATGCCAGTCGATTCGGGTAGTTTTTGAATTATAAGAAACATTTATCATGTTTTTCTTGGATAAAGTTTTGAAACACGGATCCTGGGGTCAGTTTTTGAATCTAACATTGGAATTTCTTTCCTGATTTTGTCAAAATGGAAAATAAATATGCTTGTGTTTACTTATCTTTAAAGTCTAGCAGAGTTAGCTTGGCTTTCCAATTGCAAAAGTAAAACTAAAATGAACCTGTCAGCTGCGATAAACACTTTTTAATATATGATTCAGGACAACAAAAATCTCAAATTAAAGAAATTTTAGGCATCTAAAATATTATCTTTATAGCAGAAATTGATGAAATATAGGGAGTTGTGTAATTTGATACCCCTTATTACATAACATTTATAGGTGTATATTTCATACATGCACATCTGAATAGCGAACATACAGGAAATATAGAAAAACGTCAGAAAAACTATTAAAATCACTGCATTTATTCACGTATCTACATCTATAGTATATGAACGTGGTAAACATTCTTGAAATGCAACATTCATTTTTATCATCAGTAGCCATTACATAAGTCTTCATTGTTATCATTTAGTGCGCTTAGAATCTCGCCCAGATTAGAATAGTATATAATTGGTGTCTAAGGTTGTCAATACACAAAAATGCAAACAATTGATGTTCAGTATAGGTATCGGACCATTAATTATTTTGCCACCAGGGAAACATTCAACTGGTGTGGGTAGGTGCGGGGGAATTAAACAAATACATTCGGAACTACATCGGCTAGTTCTGCGAGACTAAAATATATGCCTCGAATGTATTTTGCCGCAGTAAAAATTACAGAACAATCGTACATTTTGTTCGCCAGACATTTCTTAGAAAAAAAATTCAATGTATTTGGAGCACCTTGGCTATTTCTGCTATTGGATTGACTGCGGGATTGACCGAGAGGTTAATAATGAATAGTTCGATAACTTCTCGGTCATTCCTTTTTTCGTACATAGTCAAATTGGTCCGAGTGGGTCTAGTAACGTTGAGATTAGTGTACATTTTGGAAGTACTGGAATTGGAATTATTTCATGTAATTGCTATTTATTATTTATTGCGCCAAAACATGTGTACACGTGTTAAGTTTGATTGTGATCCAATATCCTCAAACGTTCCGCTACAAAAATCGATCATTATTGTTTCTATCACTAAAATTCCTCTTTCACTTCGAAATAAACTCTAGATAGGCAAAGCGGAAAAGTACGGAAATTATCCCATTTTAGTTGAGAGTTTTTTCAATACACGAAATTTACTTGTATTAGAAAAATATATCTATTCCTTTAAGGAATGTATAATAAAAACGTGGAATAAATATAATTTTGGATTGTGCCATTCAACTATCAACACCTGTTTAATCAATTTCCAACTTGATCGTATACATAATAAGTTTACACTGTAGCAATGACAATTTACAATTGTAATAAGGGGAAATATTTATATAGTCTTGATTCTTTATAGGTAGAGAAGAAAATATAAATTATTATGCACACATCAGCTGGTCAGATCATTGTAAAGTAATAAAAGGAATATTTCCGAAGGTCTCCGAAGTCATGAATGGAATTATCTTACGCATAACATAGAACATTGGTATATTGTTGTAAAGTGTTGTTTTGGGGGTTTTTTCATAGTTCAAGAAAAGCTCCTGTTTGATTATTATTGTAGGCAATAGCAAATCGTTGTACTGTTTTGTACCTTAAAATCAATTGTACGTATAGTTAAGGAAGAATCATGACTACGGAACATTCTTGTACCTTAAAATCAATTGTACGTATAGTCAAGGAAGAATCATGACTACGGAATATTCTTGTACCTTAAAATCAATTGTACGTATAGTTAAGGAAGAATCATGACTACGGAATATTCTTATTTTAAAATCGGTAGGATGCATAAGATACCTTCGACTACGTATAAAAAAATCTATAAAAGAAGATTGAATGCTTAAAAGCATCTATATAGGGAAAATTGAAACCCGCATTGTAGTGACATTTATGACATCAGACAACATCATTTTACATGATAATAATGCTAACAGACAACATCATTTTACATGATAATAATGCTAACAGACAACATCATTTTACATGCTAATAATGCTAACAGACAACATCATTTTACATGATAATAATGCTAACAGACAACATCATTTTGCATGATAATAATGCTAACAGACAATAGCATTTGTATGAAAAAGAGACATTTGAACAGTTAAGAGAAACAAAGCATTGAAAGAATCCCTAACATAATGTTGTAAAAGACTCTTTTATGCAAGAATATTTTTTTAATAAGATTTGACTCACTTGTCTATAGGTTTATGAGAGGCTTATGGTACCTCGCCTACGGATTTACAAATCAGAATTGAATTAAATAATTAAATGTCCATAATTTAAAGACCATATCAACTGTACGTACACACACACCATATATATATATATATATATATATATATATATATATATATATATATATATATATATATATATATATATATACACACACATACATACATACATACATACATACATACATACATACATACATACATACATACATACATACATACATACATACATACATACATACATACATACATACATAGTGTTATAGTATGAATGCCATTACAAAAGTAAGTTGCTGCTGGTGAAAATCGCATTTTAGAATACCATAGTCACTTTTCATCTCTGCTGACCACCTTTCATGTGTCGGAGCAGATTTAAACATGGATTTTATAGAATGAAGACAATTAGATTGAGCGCAAATACACGTGCATATTGCACTGATTATAACCAGGCAACTGTTAACAATTGACCATGTTTGTCAAGACAACCTAAGTCGAAACAGCACCAACAATACTTGTTCGGTATTCTTGATAGTGTACAAGAGCAGACAGACAATTGTCACCTACTCACTATGTGTTCAAACCGAAGGTACCGGCCCATCACTGTTCGTACCATTTCGCCTAAGGTTATGGATTGAAGAAGATTTTTAAAAATAATTGATTTTAAAAAAGTCATTGTATGTCTAATCAAGGTGAGTACTACTTAAATATAGAATAATATTTTCAAAAAATGGAATAGGAAAAAGACAGAAAAAATCAAAGAAACTAATACATTTTGCATATGATGATAACAGTTAAATGAATGGAAAGCATTTTATAGAAAACACAATGTTTAATAAAATAATACTTCATTTTTCTGCTTTTGCTCGGCAGAGATCATTGATTACTTGGACACAGCTGATGTATTTGAGGAAATATTAAACAAATCTTTACAGTCCACCTGTACATATTTTTTAAAAACTTGTTTACATTCAAAAATGTGTGATCTAATTATCGAGTCAAACTTATCGACAATCAGTTCAAACAAAACATATCTTACTGATGTATAGGTTTACATTGCTCTTGATGAGTGGTACAAAACACTTCAAATTTAGCGTCAGCTGTTTGTAACACATGCAAGTCTTTAATTTACCTTCATCCACCCTTGCACCAATCATTCATTGTCAAGATAAAATGCTTTTCAATCTATGTTGTGTCACGTATTTACTTCAATCATCTGTATCAGTTTCCTCCTTTAAATATTTTAAAATAAATTTCAATTGAACTCTTTCAAAATATTAAATTTAATTATCTTTTTAAAGACATAGACAAGAAGTGTGAGAGTTTTCAGTTTATGTCCTCAATAGTTTCCTAAAAATGAGAAATTTAAGAACCATGTATCCACCTTTTAAGAACTCCAATATACAGACCTCAGAACACAATTAAATTCTTTCTATGTTATGTATAACCATTCGTTATTGTAATTTGCTACTATAACTAACATACCTTTGTAACTTTCTGCACATACTAAGTCACCTTAGTACATGAAATCACGAAAGTCCTATCAAGGGTTGACAGGCTCATTTTGTGTCTTTAATACCATACATAGACTGACTCAAAGGAGGTAAGAAAAAGGTGCTTGAATGACGTACAATTTGTGTATTACTACCAGGCAATTTTAACAATCTATACAGTTTTGTACATTTTGAAGTCTACCCATTTATTACCACCATAGCTTGTAACATTTCAAAATAAGTCAGTTGTGAAACATGCCATCGAAACTGATACTATTGTTTTGGAATATCTTCCTAATTTATCTACATTTCTTGGTCGGTAGGTCTGGGGATTTTTTTGACAAACATTAGAAGTAAGTGCAAGGTATTCTGTAGGTTTTAGTAACCATCTATTGCACCTTTCAACTTAGAAGGGCGTGTTCATTGGAATTTGTAAATTGCACAAAATCTGTAAGAACCTGGATTGATCTTATAGTAGGTATATTTTGTTTATACCTAAGATTCCGAAAATAGTCTGCTTTATATCAGTGTAGTCGCCAAAACCATTTCTAGAGGAGGATCACTGTACCTCGAATGACCCCTTATCTTTGTTCTTCAATGCGTTTAAACCAAATGGGTTGCAATAGTACTTAAAGTGTTGGTTCCTGTATTCTACTCATATTCAAAGATAAAGTAATTAAGGTATAATCTTTCAAACCAACTGTCAACCCAAAAATTCAGGATAACTCTACATGTTCGGGGGTGCTGAATCACCTTCTTTATGTTCTGTTATGGTTTAGGGTTTTTGAGCTGTTTTTCAAATTGCATCAATGATGATCTAAATGTAACATTGTGGTTAATATTTAACTTTGTGATGACTGTTTAATTAGTATCAGTTCCCACCACTGAGCAAAACCAGCAAGGCGGGGGGGGGGGGGGGGTAGAGGGGGGGTGAGGGTTGGAATGTTTATCAAAAGCAAGTCAAACCAAGTCTAACTTAGCACGGATTATTTTTTAAACTTTATAGCCTTCAAATGTTTTTTGTTTCCTTTATCTTTTACACACCTTTTTCAACTTCTATCTTTCCATGATACACGATTAAAGTTAAAATGAAAATAAAAAATGCCATAGCTAAATAACGTAATGAAAGACTTTGGTAGCACCGTTGCTAAACGCTCGCGTCCTACTTCAGAAACTTTAGGCTACTCAAATATGATATTTTTACACGCCGTTTCGCAACCAGGCACCGTTTTCAAACGGCACTGTGCAATTTCCATACAAGGTAAGTATAGACCAATACTGCATAGGTACCAATTGGATTGAAAAGTCCTATTTGCTACATCAGCGTCCACTTTAGTAGTTACTTTGTATAGCAAATTCACTTTTATAAACTTAAAATAGTTGTTTCGATCGAATGAAAATTTATCTGCATTATATTATCCATCAATTTTAAAGAATTTATCTTTTCCAAATCGTCATATTGCTTTGGACATTCAGGTTTAATACGACCTGGACAAATATGTAATATTCATAGACAGGTAGATAGGTATGTAAAACGTTACCTAGATGTATGGGCAGGTAGATAAATACATAGATATATATTTGTGGATTCGTGGATAGATGGTTGGGTGGAGAGATAGATAAATAGATAAATAGATTTGTACTATACATTTTAAAGTACATGAACATTCATGCAAAGTTTCAGATGTCTTATCTAGATACTCTGCGTGTTCTTTAAATTAATACCTTAGTATTATCCAATTAAAAATATATCTTGCCATCTTTTCTTCATCCCGATTTTAAAGCTTAGTCAGGCATTCCCTGGAACGCCTGCCAATATAATAACACTTTAAACAAATTCAATAACAAAAAAGTCACAATTTGAAACCCTAAAGTAATTTGTACAATCCTAAAAAATTATAAATGAAAATCGATGTCTCGGATTGGAGTGCAACTTGATATAAATATATAAAAATATTGTTTTAAGTCGACAACTTTGCGTGCTCAGAATAATTGTCAAATCTGTTTGATAGTTAATCAATTGTTTCATACATACATTGACTCAAATTATAGTACTTGTTATGGATTAATTTCGTGAGGGGTCTCTACTTTATGGAGACTGACGTCAAAACAATTCCATGGATAATACCAGACAAAGTCAAAAAAATGGTCCCGTTCTTGTTGTTTTTTTTAATTCTTTTTTTATATATATTTTTTTCTTAAAATAATTTTGCTTTTACTCCCAGGAAATGTGTGTACCGTAGAATCGTGTTATTGAGCTAACACATTAATTGCAGCCTGACACAGTGCATGAAATAGTTTATTTACAACTGACGTAACCCCAGTATCTTCAAACAAGAACTATTGGACATCTATTACATTATTGTCATGTGAGAAATGTATAGTTTTATTATAAATTAGGCAAACATCCATGGGAAGTAAGAAAGAGAATTAACAGGCAGCAACAGATGTAATGCACGGTTCACGGCTCACCATTGCGCATATATCTCGGACTGGCTGTGTCCTAATAAATATACTATAAGTTCAAACGGACAAGGGTGTTTTTGTTTTGGAGACAATAAAAATGGATTCAGATTGAGAATTCCGTAAAATTAGTCTCCACAGCATCTGATTAGTGTTTTAAGTCGAGCGATATTTCTGGCCAGAAGCGCCAAAATACACTGCAGGTAATTTTTTCGAGCTATATAAATGACGCACACAGGTGTGTTTCGGTGTTTTTTTTATTAGAAATATGGGTTGACCTGAAGTCCCATTTAGACGCTTTTGATAATCTTAGTTCAGCTCAATGAAAAACATGAATCCGTTTCTTTTCATAATAACAATGGTCACTGACACAACCGAATAACAATCAAAGGTGAAACACTTCTTTGCTCACAACGCCAAAAATACACGCCGGTTCAACCAGACTGTCGTGTGACTCCGAAAAATCTATGCTGAGTGAAAGTCTCGAAAAAGTCTGCAAAACTGATTGTTTTTGATAGGTCACTCATCTTTTTGTACTACAACTCAACCGTTTTCTGGATTTTCGTACAGAAGACAAACGTGTCGTATCTTTACAAGTGATATCTACTGAGTCAAAAATAGAACAAAAATCAAAACATTGCACTTATTTATACTCCTACATAGTTAACTGGTAGTCTGACCTTACATTGGATTAGTCATTATGCCTTAGTCCACGCGAACAGTAACCATTCATATGCATGCACGATGCGTTCTGCTTCGTAATATTCATGCACGGTGCAAGCCGACAATTCTGATTTTCTTTGAAGTAAATTAGGCCCCAACGAATAATACACTGAAAGTGATCTGTAGAACAATCAGCCTTGTTTTGAGTGTTACTGACATTTGTTACAACTTTTAGTATAATCTGGCTCTCGAAGGAATATTATACTAACCAATCAATATCGCACATGTAGATGTAAACGGGGGGGTCTATTCGCATGGGGCCAGCGCGAGCTTCAGGAGCCCGTCCCCGAATGTTTCTCGTACTACACTAAAGATTGGCACGCGTCAGGGACTCGGCGAGCCCCTGCACAGTCCCAGGGGGAAAAAATGGAAAATGCTGGTAGCCCCCCTCCCCCTTTCGAGGTTGGGCGCACAATATAATGTTTATCACTTACCATACGCCATTATGCCTTGAGAGAGATCCATTTCGTCACACGTACTTTGGTAAACTGTCACGCACAATAGAAAACTGCCACGCTGTGACCATTTAATGCCGTTAACGCATGCCTTATATCTAGGATAAGCGTGAACTCTTCTTTGGAGATCGCGTTGTCGTCTACGATCATGTTGAGCTTTGTTTCAATCAAGACGCGAATTTCATCGTGTTTTTTAACCGACGTGGCCAGTTGGCGGTTAACGAAAGCGCCAGCTGCCATTATATCTAAGGCCAGAACTAGCGGAGCTGCTATGATTGTTGACAATAGGACAAACCCTGCCTCACCAGTGCCCACAGACACAGCTGTAAGAGCCGTGTCAACACCGTCGCAGCGTTTATTGCGCGCTTGTACTTCTTGTAATGAGAGTGCTTTTGTTCTGCTTCTGAACTCAGAAAAGCCCGAATCACGCCGATCTTCTTCAGACGGAAGACTTGCGAGTCGTCGAACGTTGGGTATATTATACCTCCTCTATGAGAAGTGTGATCTGGGAGTTTAATTGGTCTTCGGAGGTGCGGGAAGTTGAGGAAGCGCTACTTGGTTAATATATATCAATTGTTCTACACCCACTAGCCCAGCTAGAAGATTGGTCAATACGATATACATTGCGATGGTATTGCCACAAGTACTTCGCTTTCATAGCGACAGGAAATACAGTGTCGACAGCGTCTTTAATTATAACGATACGGAGAGACCGCAGATCCACGAACTGTTGCACAACCTCGCCGTATTTGTGCGAGATGTGTTTCAATACAGACGAGATTTATTCACATAACTGATAAGTATGTACTACCTCTTGTCGAGTGGATGAATATTTTGGACAACTACTACTCGGAATAGCAGACAGCCAGATTAACTTTTGGCAGAAAACTAAACTTTGCCGTCTGCTGCACAACAACCGGTTGTGGCGTCAGTGTCCGCAACCATCTCTTGTCTGGGGAAGCAAGGCTGCCAGAGATGCTGTTTTGATCGGTTCTATGTTTACTAACACGCGATAAAGATTCTCATTCAGATGCGGTGTGCCCTTCATGGCCAAACAGGGTGCAACACGCTTGAAACAGTATCAACATGGAAGCCTACGAGCGCTTTAGCAACGGATAAAAACACACTGGCGACAGAAACACACGGAAAAATAAGGCCTGGTCACGATGAATAACTATAGTATCAACAGCGGCTACCAGCCAGTCCGTGATGTATGGAACCCCAACAATATATTCGTTTTACAAGACAATGAGCCACATTGACTACTTCGCACAGCGGGGTAAAAAAACGACCTGGACAAGTCGCAAGGCTGTACCCTAGCCGGGGAAGAGCGTCTCAACGATAGAGTTCGGGCGTCTGTTTGGGCAATCCTAAGCGCGCAAGCTCAACAAGACAACTCGATAGTGGAATCAGGGAAGGCCTTTGATTCACAAAAACAGTTTCTTGTAAACGTATAAAGTAAGGCCACCCACGAAGAAGAAATTCCAGACTCGATACGAAAGTACCAGGAAATGCTCGGATACTCCAGAAGCAAGCTAAATTATGTCCTGGGAAGGGAGGTAGCCTCTAAATGATCTCAAGCGACATAGATCTTAAAACTGGCTCCTATGAGGGATATAACAACGAACATCTTATAACGGACGCTAGGCACCAAGGTCGATGTTAATTCGATAAGGATGCTGAGCACCGTCGGTGGTGAAATTGCTAACTTGGATAACACACAACAACAACCGCAGCCAATGAAGCATGAATAGGTCGCCTTTGACACGCCCTCGCAAACCAGGCTTGCACAAACCAGCACCACACAAAAGGTGCAGCTATCAAACGAAGCGATGCCAAGAAAACAGCACTAGTCATGGCCGGTATTGCGTCATGGCTTGCAGCCATCTGGTTTACCGCTTTTGAACGTCGAGCACCCTGTCCTGATTTGTCCTCGCTTTAGCGCTGCTGCCTGCTCGTCCTGGCTTGCCTGCGTGTGCTAATGTGAGCGCGGAGCGTGGTAAAGATCGCGAACAGATGCTCGACCAGCCAGCTAACGACTTTGCCGGTTGTGTTCAGCAGAAATGACACAAGAGCGCCAATAATGTCGGACAGCGCCGCCAAACCCTGGGGTCTGGTTTAAGTGTCGTATGTGGTGGTATGTCATGCCCCTCCGCCAGTAAATTACTTCGACGTCGGTGCTTATAAAAAACCAAGCGCCGTGAGAATCGACGCTATATTGGTAAGCTGTTCGCGGAAGAGAGTTCTCAGCCGCTGGGAGAGTGTTGTGTCCACTTTCATGATTTTATTCTAGGTTTCCTAAATCTTGGAAAATCAGCTGACAGCCTCTAGCCGACTCCATATTTGCAATCCAGTCTTCTATCTCTCGGCTCAACGCTTCATCATCTTTCGCTTGTTTCAGCTTTCAATTTTATAAGGCAGGATCTTCATTGAGCATTCTTGTTCGCAATAAACTTGACATTAATGTCGCGTTCTTTACAGAAGCCATCTGTTTTGTCGTACTCATCCAGCTGGGTTAATGTACACATAGTCCACTTTTTCCAATTATATTTGTTTAACACCATCCCGATGGCACCTCTTCGCCGCCTAAGCAAGTGCTGCTAGGTAAAATAAAGAAAGGCACTCAGTTCCAATATCTGAAACAACAGCACTGTCGACAATCTAAATAGCAATGTCTCAATACGAAAATAAGCTCGACCCATTTTGCTCCCTCCGCCGCGCGTTTGTCTTGAAGAGAGTCTGCAGCACCGTCTTTGTGACCAATCATCAAAGCATCATAGACCAAAACCAGCTGCTTGCCCGGCAGATTTCCAAACCTCGGCAACAACGATGTCATCGTACCCGGAACTACCAGGTTGGCATTTACAAATTCATCTGAACGGCTGATCAGTGGCGTCTGACGCCAACCGTACAATCTTAAAAAGCCTCGGCCGCGCTACAGTCAGAAAGTCAGCGTGAAGATCGATGGAAATGAAGTGGCCTGTATCGATGACGCCGATGTTTGGTTGTCTACAAGGATATCTGGTTGACTAACAAAGAGCGGACCAACGTAGCCTACTTGAGCATAAAGAACGTCCACACTGCCGCTATACGTGACGGTGCTGGCAATGCTGTAACTGCGACCGAGCAAGATGCGGCAGTAGTATAGGTTGACGGTAGAGCCTCAAACGTCGCTCCAATATCAAAAAGGCTCGAACGTTTATAGCCTCAAACGGGATTTTAACGTGGGAAAATGTATGGTCGAAAATTGATAGCCTCAAAGAGTCGATAGTTTATAGCCTCAAACGCGAAATTAACATTACGCCTTAGGTTTACATTGAGGAGCGTAATAATATAACAGAACAGGGCTTTAAATGGGAATGTTAATGTCAAAATGTTGAGATACTATCGAACACATACTTTATGATCAATATTTTACACACACTTTTTGATTACAATCCATCACACCACTTTATGATATACTATCCAACATAACACTTTTTGATTACTATCCAGCACTTACTATCCATAGAAAGGGTAGGAGTTTTATGCTCACGATATACTTACATATATGCAAACATACTATCACACATAAGTATGTGTAGTAGTGTTTATAGACACACTATACCCACACAAACATACTATACTATCAGGCACAAGAGGGGAGTTTTTAAGTTTTAGTTGGGTTGTGAATACGGGCACACACATAGATATACATACAAAAGTGGGCAATATTTTTGAGTAGTATCTCTCTTTTCTAGAGCTCTGGGTGGCCCTCAGAAGGGCTGTTGGGTTTGTCATGGATCTTTGATGTTTATCGATATCCAGGTCAAGTGCATCTCCCAGGCCGGGTTCTAAAACAACGACACATCTTGTCCAAGTATTCAGTCCTATGGCGGACGGAGAGAGTGAGTCTAAAAGGAGGCTCGTTGGCTTCCTACTGCCAATCTTCATTCTCCTCCTCATCAGGTATCCAGTTCTTATCCTCCTTTTCCTCATTTGGTTCTTGGATCTTCATCCAATTTGCATTTAGGCCCGACCAATTATCCTTTCTCCACTTCTTGGCAGTGGCATATCGTTCGAACCTGTATAAATAACTTCTCATATTAACTTTGTCTTCGTCAAACATAGATTGTTTAGGACCTCTTAACTTGCTTGAGTGAAAGATGGTTCTTCCCCCCATCTCTTATCTTGTAATAATTCAAATTTCCTTTTATGCTCCCTATCCATATTTATGTCTTCTAACTCTATGGCTTCTAGCTTTGCTTGTTTCTCTCTCTCTCTCTCTCTCTCTCTCTCTCTCTCTCTCTCTCTCTCTCTCTCTCTCTCTCTCTCTCTCTCTCAATTCCTCTCTCTCTCTCTCTCTCTCTCTCTCAAAACTCCTCTCTCTCTCTCTCAATTCCTCTCTCTCTCTCTCAATTCCTCTCTCTCTCTCTCTCTCTCTCACTCTCTCTCTGCTTTTATTTCCCGCTCTATTCTTTCTTTCTCTACCTGCACCTCTAATTCTATGTTTCTTTCCTGAAATACTGTCTTATCCCTTTCAAAATGCTATCTTTCTATCCTTAACTTGCTGTTCTAATTCCCTTCTTTTCCTCTCTGCGTGCCTCTCTATTTCTAACGTTTCTCTCTCTATATTACTCTCCTTTAATCTCTGATACCTCTCACGAGCCTGCTCCTCCTAAACAAATTTTTTAAGGGATTACCCTCATAACCAAACTCTTTGCCCAACTCCACTGTATATTTAAATGACGACATGATCGATACTGCTGATAAGATCACCAATGCTAAGTGCAATATCATGCAAAACATATAATTATGGGATTACACCTACCAACCGTATGTTCCTCCTCAGAGGGCAACAAAATATATGCAATATGTACATATGTATATATGATAAATAAAATATGACCAATATATAATGTGAGTGAGATATGTATTCAGCCACCTGCATTATCTCTTGATAGGAAGGTCACTCTCTGAAACAGATAAGTGAAACATATTACTGGAGTCACGACCAATGCAAACTAATGCTAGCGCTCCGCCTAATCCGATCCCACTTTTGACACCATATTGTGGATTTAATGCACGGGATACGATCGATGAGGAAGTAGGTAAAATGCTAGACCTGGAAGTGATTGAACCCTAAAAATCCCCGTATTCGTCACCCGTGGCATTGGTCAGAAAGACAGACGGAACAAATCGTTTTTGTATAGACTTTCGTCAATTTAATAAAATCACTGTGTTTAATGCGGAACTGATGCCAGATATGGAGGGTGTGTCTTCAAAACTGGCAGGGCACCAATATATTTCAAAGTTAGATCTCACTAACGGATATTGGCAGGTGCCCATCGCTGATTTTTGCCCACGCGTTAACGGCATTCACGACCCCTAAAGGTCTTTCCAGTTTAAAGTTATTTGGTTTGGTCAACACCGGTGCCTCCTCGTGCGCTCGTCTTATGCGCAAATTGTTGAAAAGCATGGAAAAGTAGATAGTTTCGTTGACGATATTCTTGTATGCACGAATACCTGGGAAGAGTATATTAGCGTATTAATCAACCTGTTCGACAAACTCCGTAAGGCCAGTCTCACAGCGCGACCCACCAAGTGTAGTATAGCATATTCTAACGTGGAATACTTAGGCCATCTAGTAAACCGGTCAGGGCAGTTAAAAATCCTACCCTGACAATATTGAAGCGATCATAGATGCCTTTAGACCAAAAACCAAGAAAAGGATTCGATAGTTCCTTGGGATAATAGGCTTTAACTGGAAATTCGTTCCAAATTTCGTCGAAATAGCAAGTCCGTTGACGGACCTAACTGGAAAAGGGCAACCCAATAAAGTTTATTGGGGTTCATGCAAGGAAAGAGTTTTTAACTCTGTTATGGGAAAAATGAGTTTTACGTGCGCACATTAAGGTTCGGTGGCCATGTCTTTGCTGCATGTACTGTTCATAAGCTTGCCACAACGAATCTGCTGGTAAACAAGATCCAAGAAAACTAGTCACTAATACACACACCACACGTCGTCCAAAATTCAACGTAATCGTGTCGTCTTGTGGAATCAGTTCTATTAACAGTTGTTGGTTAACCGCTACATCTAAAACACTGTCATTGACTTCCTTCCATGGAATTTGGTTTAACACTGATGACAAAAATAGTGGCATCTAGAGCTATATTAGTCATTCACATGAATATCACTTTTGAGGACATAGTCATATTTTCCCAAACGGAATTTGCTGGTAAACCATATCGAAGAAATTTTACAGTCATTATCTATCCACACACCACACGTCGTGAAGGAGTCTCGTCTTGAGGTGATACTTCTTTTAAAGGTTTTGTAATTCTGTAAGTCTTCGTAATCTGGAATTATGTGCAGCACTCCAACCTTGTAGGTGGAAGTCGAACCATCGAAACGCTTCTTAATTGTAGGTGGTTGATCAATGTCTGACCATTTGAACACTTTCAAAGTAATCAACCATTGTATATCTTTCAGATACCAATGATTTCAAAGTCTATGTCGTAGAGGATGCAACTAATGTTTGCGTTTTACTTGAATCTTGAAAAACTCTCTGAAAATATGCACACGCAGTTCCAGTGGTAAATTCTGAATGTGCTCTTCTAAACTGTCAATTTGCACGATGTCGTTTTTGATGACATATTCACACATTTGTCAAACGGAATTTGCTGGTAAATCATATCGTAGAAATTCAGTCGTTATCTCACCACACATCACACGTCGTGAATGAGTTTCGTCTTGAGGTCATAGTTCTATTAAAAATGTTGCTTTTGTGTGTATTCTTGCAAGTTTGTAACCTTCTCCTGGACTTCGTTCCATGTATTTCAGAGTAGCACTGCAACATTGTAGGAAGAAGTCGTGGCATCCGAAATCTTAGAGAAGGCAGGTAGTCGTTGATCATTATCAGACCATTTAAACATCTTTAAACTAATCAGCTTTTTATAGCATTAAGATACCAATGGTTAACACGTCTATATCGTAAAGGATGCAATTGTTCTTTGCGTTTCACTTGAACCTGTACAAAGACTCTGTGAATTCGTTATCGCAGCTCTAAAGGTAAACTACGGATTCTCTCTTCTAAACTATCCATGTGGAAAATAATCATGCCCCACCAAGGAAAAGTAGTGACAGTATGGAGACCATATGGCATGTTCCAGGAAAGCTAAATCTTTATACTTTCATTCGTGTATCTTCACACCACAACTGAAACACTGTACTAAGTCTCCTCGTCCCAAGAATATAAATCCAGCTCTGGTTAACGTTTTGGTAGTGGGTTATTCATCCAAATTTTTAGGCCATTTGTGAACGTCTGAATTGAATTCGACTTTTAAAGTCACATTAGCCAGGCAAAGCCACAGGAAACATGTATTCTTCTTTGATTTGTAAATCTCGATGAGCTAGTGGTATCCAGGTTGGTTTGCAAGTGCATGGATGATATTCATAGATAGGCACACGAACGGCATCACTTTTGCTAGTAAAGCAGAAAGGTCGTGCTGCATTGCTTTCGCTAGTTGAGCGGCAAGGTCGTGTTGCGTCGCTTTCGATAGGACGACAGCACTCTGATCGCAAGGCACTGCATCGCACTCGAGTCCATTTTACTTGGTGTCTGCAGTAGGTCCCTCACTCGGTTGTTCTGTTGAAATCATCTTTCTAGGTGAACGTTTCTACCTACAATAAACTTTCAGTCTTGGAACTCTCTCCTTTTTATACTAGACATCGGCGTGTCCGGAAGGAAACCTGTTGTGAGTGTTGTGATATCTAAGTCCCCCTCGTTTCTGGTAGATGATCTCATATACTCTTTCCCAGGGTCGACTGACGATTTGCTGATCTTGCAAACGTACAATGTTGTAAGGATCCAAGTTGTTCACGAGAAACTTTTAATCTGATCCTGACTTTAAGACCTTTTTAAGACGTCAAAGTTGACCTCTTGACTTTAACGATAGTTCAATGTCAGTCCTTTCATTTTACACTTGGTATGAAGTTGTCCTTGTTTGTCACGGTACTGATAATCGTGATTTTTCGGTCCAACGCTAGCAAAACGCAAAATAGTGTCTTCAGGATATTCATCGGTCCGTGTTCCTAGACGTTCGTCTTCGATGCATGGGTGATAGCTTCCAGGACGATCAATGTACATACAACTATCTGTGTCAAAGTAAAGGACTCGGTCTCGTAAAGGTTTCAAGACAGAATACAATTTTAAAGGGGCATTGACTGTCACGTACGCTGCAATGATAACGTTTCCAAACTCGTCGTTGGGTGCAAACTCTGTGACTTCTTCGTAATTCACCAAGATCAAATCTCCACGTATGAGATCCGCGTGTTTAATGAGTTTTCCTTTGTCGACGACGAGCTGAAAGTATCGACTTGGCTTCCCCAAGTATTCCGTGTTTGGTAATATCGGACGTTCAGCCAATTTTTCCAACAAACAGTTCAACATGACTTTTGCAAACGATCGTCTTCCTTTGTTCTTTTCCACGTGTTCCATAGTGATGGATTGGTACCGTCCTTTGAATGCCTCTTTGCCTTCTTGAGTCGGATATAAAGAGGGATAACCGCAGGCTTCTTTCTTCAGTTTTAGAAATTCGTTAACGTAGTCTGAGAATATCCCTTCATTGGAGTCGTTGTCATCTTGTTGCTATTGTTCTGTTTTAGAAAAGTGCCAAAATGCGTATACTTTTAACAGTTGGTATCCGTGATAGAGAGCATGAAACAATTCGACACTCATCCTGTCAAAGCTCGTTCTTGATCATTGTAGCGCCAATGTTGGTAATGATTACACGCAATACATTGCATTCGATCACACTTTCGTATATTACGAGTGTGTTCCACGTCAGAGTGTTCTTTCACAATTTCAGGATGACCAGTGGGAAATCGAGCATATTTGCACACCCAAGGATATCAAGAACATACATCAATACATTTGATTTGCTCTACTTGAGATTTGTTTAATTCGTACAACAAGTGTGTCGCATTGGTTTGTCTTCCAATCAAAATGTCGTGTGAATTTCAAGGTTCGATGCTTCCAATTTTCTGTTCTCCACCGTTTCTAGCACGTTGTTTTCATTTGTCGTCACTTTCACACAAGTAATGGAGCCAGCGCAAAGCTTTGAAGGAGTATCGTCGGCTACCAGAAAGATAGGGTAGGTAGTATCATGTCTACTTTGTTTTCGGGCATGAACTTATTTCAATAGACTAACCCACACACTTTAGCAATGGAAGAAGCATCCTTCAAAGGATAGATACCTTCGTGATCCAGAAATAAATTTCCACAAAATCGTCGTAAAATGTCCACATCGGATCGACAATATTTCAACATTTCTTCCTGAAAGTTAAAAAAGTCTGACGATTAAGTTTGGTACCAAACGTAAAATGTTTCTCGTTGTTCTGTGTGCATACCGTCATGGTCGTGGTAGCGAACTTCAGGCAAATCCGGGAGCATAACGTCTTTGATTGGCTTCAGTATTGCAAAAGTGTGGAAAATAGCCTTTAGCTATTTCCGTCATTCCAGACTTTTTAGACATTATACGCAAAGTCAATAGTCAACTAACTCATGGAATCTTGAACTTATACCTTCCCCACTTTCATGTTAATGAGTTTGGCTCCGTTCGTGGTCACTGTTGGAAATTTGGTGCCTTGTTCTAAACATATTTTCAAAAGAAATCGTCCCTTGTATCCTGAGAACATGTGAGTCATGACTGTAGAGTATCGATGACAATTCCCGTAACGCTAGATTTCCTCTTCGCTCCAAGTGTCGTCGGTGGAGTTCTAAAATCCATCAAGCAAAATCAGCAAGAGAACGGGAGCTCCGAAATATCTTCCTCGAGTTCGTTGTTATATCTTTGAATGTAACACTGATGATTGAAGTTCACAACTTGATCACAAAAACCTCATTTTCTCTGTCCTGAATTGTTTTATATATTATCATTCGTTCGAACATGCTGTAAACAAGTCGAATACACTGTCAATAATTCATAAGCAATTGTCTGTTTTTGCAACTGTTTCGTTAGATGTCGCTTGTAACAGGCTGGAAAGAAAAATGTTCGCTTGCAAGCAGAGCAATGAATTCGTTCTTGTCCTTCAGGAATGCAAGGTCTGGAAGCTAAACACCCACGACATCTGACTCTATGTTGGTTTCGATGGCTAATTTTGTAGTCACATTTCTCGCAATAGTATTGGTATCCAGGAAATCCTGTGATGGTTGTAATGGCCTCAAAATGCTCTTGATCTGGGAAATCTGGTCCTCAAAACACAAGAGCTCCACAAATAACTTGAGGGCATACTTTCAACGTATAATAGAGTGCCTACACGTCTTAAAGATTTTGCATTTCAGGAACGCCACACACAGTCTCTTTAGAAATGCCCCAAAAAAGATTATGCTTCTCTTGTTTGGCTCTCTCCGAGTGTCTAACGCTTTTTCATAATCGTTTCCATTCCGCTGTAATGTTCCTTTCGGCATAAGATCGACCCACCCTGATGATCTTGGTTGTTGTTAATTTGGACGGTTATTCGTTTGGTACTGCGAATTTCTTCCATCAATATATCTTTTCTTAGCGTTTTCCGCTAATTCTAATCGGTAAAACATGGGTCATGTGAAGAGTGGTTTTACCATCGGTGATGTCAAGCTTATCGTTTGATTATTGAAAGTGCTGAATTTTGTCGACAATTTTGGAAGCTGTTAATTTTGTTGGTGTACTAAGCCGACAGGAGACTTCAAACTGTAGTGATTGTTGGATAGTCTCAAACGATCATCATCTTGAGCTTGACACTGTCGTTTCAATTCCTCTAATAATGATTCCCATAACTATGTAATGAAACCCGCTGCTTTCTCTGGTGGAACTTGAGACCTGAACTCTTTAAATTCCACTGTGTTAGTTTAAGGCGTCGATATAAATTTTCTGGACGTCACTTTTAGGGTCTCTTGAATGTGAAAATAATTTTCAAGAGCTACCAACGACATTCTTTCTTGGCTAATCTTGACTGTCTCAGTCTTGGAGTGGAAGTAGATGGTGTTGGCTAATCTTGACTGTTTCAGTCTTGGAGTGGAATTAGATGGTGTTGGCTAATCTTGACTCTCTCAGTCTTGGAGTGGAAGTAGATGGTGTTGGCTCAGGCTCACTCAAGTCATCTAAAAATCGCTATCGTGAACTTGTGCCAGACTTCACTTAGCGTATGGGGTGTTCTATGGGACGACCTGGCTTTAGTAGCTGGTCTTCTGCATGCCTCATCCGCGTTCAGGCACAAGCCAGCAGCACAACTAGTCGGCAACATAGTGTACGAGAAGCCAACACAAGTGCGAAAAGCAACTAACGAAACGCAGGGAACATGCCAGCACCGTAGGTGTATGCAGCATCTGTTAGACGTACGCCTGGCCCCTTTCATACAGAAGTTTTTGTTTTGTAAAAATAACATAAACTTGTTAAACACGGAACGCAGGTGCAAGAAGTCTACACCACCGTAAGCTAAGGAAAACACCTTTGCCACGGAGCCGTACTCAGCGACCTCGAAGTTGGGGATTCGATGATTGCCAACCGCGTGTTTAACATGAAACCGGCGAACTTGATAGCCTAGATTTCGAAGAGGCAGAAAAGACTGTAACAATTACAGCGCTAAGCCTTTGGACGCAGGATATGCAAATTCAACAATGCACCATTCCTGCTAATGTCATCAAGTCTGTCTGATGGCCTCATTTGTCCTCATGATCGGCGGAGCAATTGTTAATCCCATCGTATTCACTGGTTCAAACTTCCTTTTCTTTGCAGTACCACCAGATGCGACTGACGCCAAACGCATCCGTCACAATAATGCTATAGAAGAACTCCAAGCTGCACAGGTAGATACGTGACGAACAGCATGCCAAAAGGACTTACGATGACTAACATCGAGAGCAACCTGATGACCGGTGAAAAAACAGATGGCGACTGTCCACAGATCAATGACGAGCCCAAACTTTCTGACTTTTATACGCCCTCACCCGAGCAGTAAAATCACGAGATGATGTTTGACGTCGGGGGGTGGGGGGTGGGGAGTGGGGCCTCGACGCTGTCAGCTACGTGGTCTACAAATATTTCGAAACCCCATTGGTGTTGCATCGCCAAACGCAAACCAACGATAGCTATTTTGTTTGCGCTTTTTTAACGTCGTTCTGTCATACGATGCCGCGAGAGTTCATGCACTGTAAAACCTTCCTGGGCCATATTTTGCTCAACCTGGCGCCGTCTTTGTTCTTGTTGCCTCACCGCGCTTGTCGATTGCGCCTATGGCGCGCTGGCAGGTTTGCATCCACACCGACGTGGTTCCCAATCGGGTAGACGCCCACCAACCACCAAGGGGCACTTCCTTTAGTAAACCTATCCGGTCTGCTATGTGGTCTACCAGCACTTGCTCCTCATCCAAACTGCGCGAGTTGGCTAAGGGGCCTCTGTCAACACCAAAAACCACACGCATTGCACGTGCCCGGTTGTCTGCTTGTATCCCTCCCATGCCCTTGGGGCCTGCCCGATGTATCAGTGCCTATGGCCGTTATACGCCACAATAATTTTGGGAAGGGCGTCCACCTAGTCAATTTTGTCGGTTGCCAAAACCAAGCGCTCGAACATAGTTCCGAGAGTGAGGTGGAAGTGGTCAATCCATGCAGGTGGGGCGTGGTTGTTTGATTCAACTAAGTGGTGGTCAACGCCGTTTGCTTTCATCAGGGCCACAAATTGGCGAGAAGTGAAGTCAGTCCTGATGTTTATAGCTTGCAGTCCGGGTATCGTTGAGCTGCTTGAGCCAGAATCCGGACCAACGCCGCAGTTGTGTCGCTTTCGCTTTTCAGAGGCTCGGCATAGACAATGCGGCTGTTGATGTCGATTGCTGTGGGAATGCTCTGTAGCTGAACCCTGCTCAGCTCGTCAACGAACACTATGTCTGCTTAGTATGTACCAGAAGGACCCAAGTGGGTGCGAACTCTTTAGGTCTTACGGCCCGCAATATTCGCAGCTGCGCAGCTGTGCTTTTGTTCTTGCTTGCAAAGAGTGCCTTATCCACGCTCAGCTAAAAGCGGGTAGATGTCGTTTATATCATCGCCCCTATCCTCTGCAACTCACGCAAGTGTCCGCTCTCACACATGTGCAACTGTCTTGACTGTATATATGCGTTTGTCTTTCCGACTGGACGAGGGACTGTGTGCAATGTCGTTCTGGCAGCGATCTGGTAATTATCCTGGGTGTGCGCGCGAGAATTATCAATGTGGTCCAGTCCTTGTCTAGTGGTCCCATTCAGTTGGGACACTTGTATCCCTGGGCAACCGTATTTTGCCGGGCCCAGTCGACGTTGACGTAAGCATGCTCTTCCGTCATTTGGACTCGTCCCCTAGACATAGCACTGTCGTACAGCCGGCCGGTTATGTCGTCGGCGATTTTGTACCCTTAGCTGCGCTTCTAAATAATTCGTGGTCGCTGTGAGTGACTAAGATGACCTCTATGGTAAGGCACCGGGTAATTCCATTGCGGAGCCATCATGCATTGACCCAGGGTATATTAGCCTCGTGGATCTAGAGTTTGTTGCCCACGATCTATCCATGTACTACGTGACCTGTGCGGCACAACAGCGTACGAAGGAGCTTTGGGGCAATGTTTCGCGTCAGCGTTCGGTTCACTCCATCGCAGACGCGGGTGGTGAGGTTTGTCTCGATGACCTTCTTCTTGCCTGCGACCCGGGCCTATTTGTCGCTGACCACACGGTATCCTTCATGCAACTCTTCTGTTCCGTGCTGAATGTCCTGTGCCCAGTTGTTTACATGGTCCACGATGTCGTTCGTAAACGCTGCTGCTGCTCGTTCCACGTCAGATGTTGAAGATTATGCTTTATACATACTACAGGATGATGTGCGTGTCATTGTGCTTTTGGACAAAGTCAGCCAACCACTCGAGTTGTTGTGTGGTGTATAGTTAGATCTTGTGAAAGAGAATGGCGTCGTGCCCGCCGACATTGTAGGGAGTGAAGGTGGCGTCGTCTCTTCTGCACCCACGACACGAGGACCTAGCAGCATGTGCAGCATAACCACGTCCAAAACCTTGCCAGGCTAGTTCGTCACATTGAGCATTCCTGGGCCCAGCGACGGGCAAAGATGCTTCTCCCTCTTTCGGGAATGGCTCCAACAACTAGAATCGGGCCGGCCCTTGGCGGTGGTGCGACATATCTGTGAACAAACCTGGATACGAGCTCTTCTAAAATGGCCTCTTGTCTTTTCTTTTTCTCCTAGAATCTCTGGCAGGTAGTCGTCCATTTCCTTCACTATCAATTCCGCAGGCATACGGGCAAACGGGTGTCGGTGTCTAAATGAACAAACATCACATATTTCCATCTGCAAGCTTGTTGAGCAGGATGCACGTGCCGTAAAGTATGAGATGCGAGACCGGCCGGTAGCCCTCAGAACGTTTTCGCCGTGTCTGGTGAATGTCTAGGTAGAGGTTTCGGTTGAGCATGATGCACAGACGGCCGTCACTGTAAAGCAGGGCCTCCATCTCGTCTTGGCAGAGCTGCCCTCAGACTGACTTGTTTCAACGCTGCCAGCAAATCAGTAGACGACGTTAACTACCTACTTTTTGTCGTAGTCGCTAATCTCGCTGCAGTACAGTTGAAACAAGACCTTGGCGTCTCTGTGTTGTACGCTCTTGTGGGGGATAAGTTCTCCGAGAACCGTAAAGCCAATCCCGCGCTCTTCAGCATACATGAGGATGTGCCCGAAACAAACACATGCCTTAAGGGCAAGAGAATCGGGTCAGTGGTTCCAACCTCTACTCGGTCGGAATAAACTGGGTCGCCTCTCGGCTTCTGCAGGCATTCAAACGTGGACATCACGGGAGGAGATGACAGTTTGGCTATTATGTTGGTGTAGACGTGGGGAGCGTCAAAGCCAATTACCTTGGTGCCATCTGGCGTGCGAGAAAGCAAACTAAGTTTTTAACCGTGCGCAAGATGGATGGCTCTGACGATGTTGTTGGCAGAGTCCACCAGAATAACTGTCTCTTCGACGTTGCTGGGACGAGGCTACTTGTCGTTGAGTTTATCGCTGTTCTTTGGTGGCGGAGGCTCTACTTGTTGGTGTAAAGCTACTAGAAAGCCTTCACGTTCTTGTTTACAAACCAAATGTGACCGTTAATCACGAGGAGTAGAAAGGGAATCTTAACGTGCTTATTGGCACCCTGGCTCAGACCGGCAGACCACGTTGCCGTGAATGTCGATAGCAATACCAGGTAGACGCCACTTACGCAGCCAAAACTCGGCGTCAGCCCAGTACATCTCCCAGCACTCGTCGTCGTCGGCAGGGAGAGGGTGGTTGGGACGGGCAAGCTTCCACAGACTCTCGTATGTCAGGTCTAAGTCAGTTGTTAGACGACGCTTCTCTGGGGCCTGCTGGAAAAGGCCGAGAATCGCGCTGATCAGACAACATTTGGGACGAATGTCCTGGATGTCTCATAGTTGTTGCGAACTGTGCATCCACCGAGAGAAGACAGAGGGTTGGTCTCTGCCACCCTCGCACAGCTCATTGTTTGGCCAATCAAACGGTGGCTCTTGCTGTTCTTTGGAACGTAGGACGACAACACGAATTTTAGGCACTAGAGAGTCACAGATCTCCAACCAGGCTAGCTCGTAAAAGAACTCAGTACAAATCTCTGGGTCGCTCGGGACAGTCTTCTGTAGGGCTTTGCGAAAACACTTGGAGTTCTTTGTGTAAGTACCGTACCTCTTTTTAGAATAGTTTGGGGGAAAATCCTCTCCTTGACCTTTTCTCTGTCCATGGGCGTAGCCTCAAGCTCCATGGTGTAGATCTGATTTTTAGGCTGCTTGAGAGCGACGTCAAACTTATTAGTTCAAACGATATTTGGTGCCGGGGTGGGTTTTAAACTTGTTGAACTTTGCGGCAGAACATCAGCATAGACATCAGCAAGACAATAATCCTGTCTCGGAGTCGTCTGTCGTTCCGACAAAGTCTCAACCAGTTGTCTCGACAGCCTAGGAAATGAAACTGGTCGTAGGGTCGGAAAAGGAGGCTTAACCAGTCATCCCGGCTGCCTTGGAACCGGAACTGGCCATGGTGTCGGCCCATCCCGTCGTCCCAACTGCCTAGGAGCTGGAATTGGTCGACAAGACCTACTCGCCAGTAGTGCGTCCGGGACGTCATCATATTCACTTTGTCTTATTTTCCCTCTGCGAAGAAAATCGTTTAAACGTATAAAGGTAGACATCGTTTTCGTAAGAGGGCTTTATCTTTAAATGAGCAGTATCTTGTGTAAATCAAGCCCATTTTCCTAAGTGGGCGTTTATTTCTAAATGGGCGTTATTTTGCGTTAAAGCTCATTGAGCACGGCTAAATACGCCTTTTCTGCTGCTCTCTCGTTCCATAAGAGTCTATGGTGAATATCACTTCCACAACCCAAGCATAGCGTATATTCTGACTTCGTACCAACCCCACACACGCAACATTATTCTACTTCACTCCCCTGTCGATATTTATAACCAGGTATGCAACAGATCTGCTGAGGCACGATTTCCCACATCGTTCAGCGCTACCCAGCTTAAACCAGGCACAAGCATTTGTTCTCTGAGGCATAACAGTTGGGTGTATATCCACGTGGGTCTCTTCCTCTAATCGGTGTCATAATCATTCCATATTGCGCCAATGATCAGATGGAGGTTCCCATTCTTTTCTTTTTTTTTTTTTTTCTTTTTTTTTTTTTTTGTCCCCTGGGGTCTGTGACGGGTCCCAGCAAGTCAACTCTGTATGCAGTTCAAGAGCAATTTGTGCAATGTCACGTTGCACTGAACCAACGGATTCCATTGGAGTTTCCCAACCGCGGACAAAAAACGGCGACATAAAATGATAGACCCCCCTCCTTCTCTCCTCCAAAACCGTTGTGTGTTTTTCCATATGTCCCCACGCACATCTTTCGAAAATTGGAGCCCAGTCCTATGAACGATGATGGATATAGAGGATATTTTATTTTCCTACGTTAAGACCGGATATATTTAATCGAATCCCGGCGTTAAAATATTTTGGGGTTTTATTGTACCACAAGATGAAATATATTCGGTATTTACGAAAAAAAAAGAAATTTTATTTGTATTATATATCACTCATGGTCCTAAATCAAAGCCTAGAAGATTAAAATCACCTGGATCCCAAACCACTTCGTAAGTTCACCTGCACTTCAATCATATCCATATGTTGATCATAAAAACAGGGGCGATTTAGGAGAACGGAAGGTTTGGGATGACCTAATTTGTTGCAATAAGTTACATTTTTTACATTTTATAAAATATTTTACCCTATCGGACCAAAATCCATGTTAGATTGAGCGAAACCACATGCAGAGTCTTTAACATTACTGATAAATTAGTACAGGGGACATAACTAAGTATAGAATCAAATGGTGGCGAGTCAAATATCTTAGGCCAAAAATAACTCTCGTGCATGAAAGGTAATGCAGATTCCATTTATAGCTCTAACGCACAAATTGTTTGTTTTCTTGCTGCAAGTACAACTCATGTAGGAGGATATATTTAGGCGTCGTGTGGAAAATACATAAATCTTGTATTTTCACATGATAAAAAAGAAGGATATATTTCTAACATCTTAACAAGTAGAAGTGAAGGGATATGAACAGTATTTCTTCAATAGATTCATATATTTCATTCTTAAGTACATAATAAAAACAATTGTATGATACAACTGTAATAAACATCCTTTGGGCGGAAGTGCAGATGATGCCAATTTAATGTCATCAAAGTGCGGTCATGTCTTTGTAGCATGGGACAACTTTATCAAAATTGTAGTAGAATGAACGAAGATACTGTCAGCTGCTTACCAAGTTATATGTGTCGTAATTTTAATGAAATCGATAGCAGAGTTCCTGATCCAGAATATTGACTCACTCATGCATAACAAGGTTACGGGTACAAACAGAAGTGTATACTTTCAATCATTTCGCAACTTTACTCGTTTGTGTATGTGTCTGCTTTTCTAAACTTGCAATGCTACTATTTTCTGTATCTCTTGACGGCAAAATGATTTGGATTTCTAACTCAAACTATGACTCAGTCTCACTGTCCACTCGGCGAATATTGTCCAACTTTATTAAAATTGTGTCACCTGTTCTCTGAATCCATTAATATTCTCTTCCACTGATACCAGTAGTCGTGTTTTCGCTAAGCTATTTCATGCAAAACCTTTATTTCAGATGGTGAAGTTAATTATGATAACCCTTCTTTTTTTTTCTCTTTTTTTTTTTTTTTTTGTTTCTCTGAAGCAAATTAGAGTATTTCGTGGACTCATTTCTCCTGAGCATTTTATAAAAATTATGAAATTGTATTTTATTTTTTTATTTTTTTATTTTTTATTTTTTTTTTTTTTTGGGGGGGGGGGGGGTAGGAGTACATTCCAGAAAGAGAACACGGATATCCCTATTCCCTTTATCTTGATATCTGAAAAGTTTCAAATCTTGACTATCTTAAAATTCTACCAGAAAGCCAAAATCCATACTTACAAATCAGTTCAAAATATTTATTTAAAAGAAACAACAAAAGAATCAAAACATGAATATGTTTTATTGGCACTAAGTTGCAAGCTTAGAGCTTACCTTTATTCTTGTACGTAAGAATATAAGACAGAACGAACAGACAACTCATTCAAAACAATGTATCATACCGATTCAAAATAAGGAAATTTGCAAAGATTCTTTGACAACTCAACACACTGAAGTATAGATATATACTTGATGCAAACATGATGAAAATAAAGCGGATATATGAAGAAAAATAACAGTAGAAATATAATCCAAATCAGTTAAATAGCTTAGAATCTACGAGGATTTTAAAAAATTTCAGGGAGGTTACTCATTCCAAACGTATTGCCCATGAGATTACGAAAAACAATTTTATTAAATATGAATACTCTTTAACAATTCTTAACATTTTCTTTATTATATTTACAATATATCCAGTGCATTATTCATCTTCAGATAAACACATTAGTTAATGAGAAGGAAAAGATTATTTACAATACTGATAAAATGAAAGTTCAAATTTAGTGTTGAAAACAAGTTACGTTTGACTTTCCAGCAGAGCTAAAGGTACAAATATGCAATATTTAACATATTCCAAACAGCTAACAATTTCAAAAGTGTCTAGTGACACATCATTGAGGTTTATTATATATAATGCTGGGATACGAAGAATATTAACTTGAATTTCAATCGTTTAAATTTCATTTTGTATGCAGCGAAGATTATCCAATATTAATGGAAATATGCAGCACTATCTTTCACATCCTTTATTTTAAAATTGAAACAACAGAATTCCTTTCAATTTGTGTTATATAATCTCGACTATGACATCGAAATCCACAAATATTAATGATATTGAGAGAAGTTATCGCCCTTGAATATTTTCAAACTCAAATCACATGAAACTTTCTGGGGAGATTTTGATGGAAATGTTCGCTGTTATGTTAAGTTGTCCTCTTTATTTTGTAATAAGTTTGTTTTAAGGCTTAAGTGCCACTTAAAGTGCCGTTGCATACATATTGCCACAAAAGACAACATACATCCAGTGTTTAAGAATACATGTTTGAATCAACATTCTGTCAATGTGAGTGTCACAGAGTAAAAAAAGTGCCCCGCGTTAAAAAAAAGTGTCCAGTAAGGTGAAATACATAAGTGGGAGTAAAACAGTCTATAGGAAGATACAGTGGTCCCTCTCTATAGAGCCCCTCAGTATTCTGCAGCCTCTCATATAACACAAGCAGGGACAGGAGTCTTTAAAATTGGCTAAATTCAATGATATAATGTAAAGAATTCAAATCCAATGACAACGCCGTAACTCTGTCAAAATAAAGTATAAATAAGGCACAGTTCAGAATATCTTGATTGTTCTCTAGTTATGCTGGTTTGCTCTTTTAAAGATCCAAAATTGATCAAAAATGGGAAGTAACTCTATAAAAGATGAAGTTGTCAAGACGAAACGTTTTAGAGGTAGATTTTCCTTTATTTCCTATCTAGGTAGATCAGTCATTTCGAAGGATAGTTGAAATAGGCTGGTTACAAGAAGTGTCAACCGACGGACTGAAAACATTATTGAAAATGTTTAAAAAAAAGGAAACATTCAAGCATCCACCCTGTCCGGTTATATTATTGGTTAAATGTTTTCTTGGATTTTCTGTTATTTCTTGTTTACAGGAAAATAATAACAACATGCCGTTTATCATATCTACACAAATGTGAGCTGAAACAAGAATATTGACGACATCATGATTATCAAGCATAATGTGTGCCTACCCATACTCTCGACATTTGAGAAAGATGTACTCCTTCGGTAAAATGACTTGAGTGTACGTCCTTCTTTGAAAATTGACCTTGACATGTGTTAAATATCCTCAAATGTGTAAGATTACATAAGTAGATATTTTGTTTTGATGTTTAATTGCATATAAACATGTGTTAGGTTATAGTTTGCCGAGCCAATTATACTAAAGTGTGATGCCCAGATATACATTAAGCTACTGATCCTGCCTGATCTTGGCTAAAATTCCCGGAATAACCAAGACTTATGTTCTTTTCTGTAGAAAGAGCGAAGCGAGCGTACGAAATATGTAATACATGGTATTTGTCGAATGACTACGGTACACACGATTCCATATCATTTGGTCATCGAAGGGGTTTAGAATGTGTTATTGTCTTACTCTTTGATCGCTATCATCACCTGGAGGCGTACACCTTATGTAGGCGCATATACCCTGAATGTTCATAAAAATGGATAACCTTTAGCTTTAAGTTTCTTACGATCACAATATTATACCGAAGCCTGTTTATGCTAAAACTTGAAAGTATTTCATTATTGTACCCTATTCATAGAAATGTAATTTATAGGAAAGCGACCTCCTGGATGTCATCAACTTGGTTTTCTTTTTGTATTACCTTTTTAGTTTAAGCGTTGAATTTGTTTGCTATAATTTACTTACTAATTACCTAATTGTCTAGTAACAAAAATGACTTTTAACGTCCAATAATAAAACTTCATTCAAAATTGAAGTCTCAATAAATACTAAAAATGAAAAAGAAAGAAACCAAATTATCTATTTAATGAGCGCGTTCCGATATATATATATATATCACGGATTCCCACACAAGTTTCTAATTCTATACTAACCCACTAATAGAATTTGCAAGACATAAAAACGAAAAGTTTCAGGACTATTTTACACGGGAAATTGAATAGATTAATGAAGAGTGGTGACTGAAGTGCTGAATATACTGTTGCCAAAATATAGGGTCTGAAATTAAAGACTAGTTGAATAATTGAATAATAGTATATACTGTAAACCAGAACAATTATTTGGGATAAAATTTCGGTGTCTGCGAATAAACGGACGATTTCGTACGTATACAATATTGTGGGTCACACTGTTTACCATAACAACCATTACAACAATTTATAATATTGTCGTGGCTGATTTAATTTTGTGGATATTCGTTACCCATGGGAAAAAATTAAATTAAATCCTCCAATAATATTTGTCATTTAACAGTATATGCCACAAGCTGTTTGTAACCAATTGTATAAATGTAATATCAGTTTTAAGACGAGTATGGGATACTCAACAATAAACGTATGACTTAAAAAAGTAAATCTCATTTTTCAGATGTGCTTGTTGAAATTACTTTTATTACTGCTTTCAGTATGAGCGTTGACTTTGTCATTGAGCAGATAGTGTTATCACCAGTCAAGTGTATCAATTACAAATGACAATTAAGAAATAAATGAGTACGCATATACTGGATGCTCACTGTAACTAGAAGGGCCTAAGAAATGCGCAGTTTTAGTATCATAATCTATGTAAAACGAAAACCACTTTGTTAAACTTGGTTTATTTGTCCTACAAAAATGTGGTAGTGAAGTTACACATCATGACAGGCCTTGTCTAGTTATAACGCACGCGGTGATAACGTTCGTGTTGCACAAATGGTCATTTACGATCAATATGCTAGACTGGTTTCAAAAAAACATTTACATATTGAAAAGGCAACATGCAAACCGAAGCAGACATTTAGCATAACTTCGACAAGCAAATGTTGTCAATTTCTTTTGTTTTTATTGAGTATATTTATCATTTAGCTCAAAGAATTTCGCATTACTCAGTCACATCTGCCTCCTTTATGTGAAAGAGATTGTGACCACTACTTTGTTAAGATAAATCCGTCATCGTTTGTAAAGATGAGCACAAGTATTGCTGCCGACGTATACAGTGCTTGCAGCATATGATGACAGTGTTGCATTCAAGAAAGAATCTGTGTGATTATATGGGGTCTTCTCCTACATGGCACAAAGCATGGCATTAATTAACACGCGCGCATTACATAATGACAGTTTTTGCATTCAAGGAAGAATATATTTGAGGATATGGGGGTCTTCTCCTATATGACACAAAGCATGACATTTATGACACAAGCTACAATAAAATTAAAACTTCCTGCCATTGTATTCTATTGTCAAACAGCGGAAAGGTGTGAGCATAAGACATTTAACCAAACTGATATAGGATTTGATGAAAATGAAATTAAACGAACGTTCTACCGATATCAGTACTGACAAATTTGTGCCAAACTCTGCCATTATCTCAAGTCTCATCTGTGCTATTAGCGATAACCTATGGACATTTTTAGATATACATATAGATTCATTAACCCATCCATCTATCTATCTAACCATCCATCCATCCATCCATCCATACATACATACATACATACATACATACATACATACATAAGGTCATTGTGGCCGTCATAAATAGCATTCTATCACATTCAAACATTATGCGCTTCCTCCTTGATTCCGATCCATTCGGTTACCAAGTTTATGTATTGCCATTTTTATTCTTTTTTTCTTTATTTCCGGATTCTTTTTCAAGAGTTTTTGTTTTATTTGCCCCTGTTTTAGCCACCTGTGATTTATTGGCAGCCATGTTTACATTGTCTTTCATCGCAGCTTTTTCTCCATCCTTTTTTATTTGTAAATTGGCATGTTTTGCATTTGATGATGTAATATTTATTTTCAAAGTTCTTTCATAAGCTTTTCCCATTGCGTCCCATACCTTTACCACTTCTTCTATTTTGCCTCCACCAGATATCAGAAAGGGACATAATTTTGCCTTATTTACAATACATTCCAGGCTTTTCTTAAAATTCAAAGAAAAATTCCCGGAAAGTGAGATATATGCTATGTCTTTGGCCTTCGATGGTAACATTCCATAAAGGTAAACGTCATCAACCCAGAAGAATGGTGTTAAATACGCAGCCCTGTAGAGAAAAGGAATAATATCTGTAGATATAATGACACCAAACCCACTACAATATCGTGGATAAAACTTGTGTCCCCTGAAAAGATCAGAATCAACGTACCATTTATTTTTCTTCTCTCTTATAATTGGCATAGTGCCAGTGGCAATATGGTTACAAAGAATATATCGTTTTCTACTGGAAAGTTTTGGAATATATTCACCTAGCAATTTGTATGTGTCCACAACAACATCATCATCAATTTTGACAATCATCTGCGCATTCATGCAATTCTCTGATATCCACTTGTATCCCATGACACCTTTATGTGTCAGATTTCTATATGCATCAATAAAATTCCCTTGCACAAGATCCTCATGTTTTTTGAATTCATCCTCAATTTTTCTTTGTGTTGAATTATCAAGAACAGTACCCAGCAGAAACAAAATTCTGAGAGACCCGAGATGATGAAAGTATGAATTATTAGTCCAGGTTTTTCTCATGATATCACGCCTCGCAAAATGATCCGGTGCGGTGTGAACTATCACTAAAGCCGATAGATTTGCCGCAGACTTGCATAAATTTGGATTTGACAACAAATATGGCGCGTCTAATGTTACCGGATATTGAGTTTTGGTATGTCGCGATCTTGAATTGTTCACTGCAGTAATTGAAGTGAAACGGTATTTCAAAAAAGATTGATTGCTGTTTTTAATATCACCTTTATCAATTATGCTCTGGTATCCGTCGTCGTTTCTGATAGGTTTTGGACTATAATTTGACCATCGTAGTCTGTGAAGATCAATGACATGCCGAGGGATGATACTGATGTGATTTACAGTTGAGGTGTAATGGACGCTCATGATAATGCACGACATGCCCAGAAACACTGTGAATAGAAGGATGTATCGTATAATCCACTGTGCTGTCGCAACCGACATAAATCTGTTGAAAATATTATCCATAGTGGGGTCAGTACCAACGTATTTATTATTAGACTTTTGCTCACGATCGGATCTAATCTGTTTTGAATATGCATATGGCAGTTTCGTGTCGGAAGACTCTTTCATGATTTTATTTTCGCTGGAAGACATTAATATACTTTCTTTCACCCTAAATGTCTCACTGTCGCCAAATCAGATGTACGAGAAGGCTTCTGAAAAAAAAAGACCATTATTGAGTGGAATTTACTCGTATGCCACATCCTGTAAACTAATACATGAATTATATAATATGACCTAAAATAAATCTCTAAGTAAATGAAGACCACTCTGAAAGTACATTTGTTTCGATGCAAATTGAGAATCCTATAAACGATTAATTGTCCATTATGAATATGTCGTGGATGACTTTTGTGTCCCCGGATATATCAAGCATGATCATGTATCAAATAGCAATTGTTACTGCTCAAAAATGGCCTTTTGTGTCAGAGTAAAATGGCCTGAATGTGCATTACAATGTCTTTAATCTTACTGCTTATAAAATTAAAATAAAGCAAATTACTCTTTGAATGTCTTACATAATTTTCTTCTTCACAATGACAAACACATAGTGTAGTTGTTTAAATGTTTGCATATTTGTACATAATACACCGATGATCTTTTATGTTTAAAATACATTTATATTTTAATTTCGATATATGGACCATGCAGTCTGAAATAAGGAATTCTTATCTTATCTTTCCTTATGGACTGTTTAATTTACAATCATAACAGGGAGCAGATATTCTGCATATCGCCTGGGCTGTAGGTTAACCAACAATACTTTTCAGTAATTATTGTTTTCTTATCTGCAAAGATATATGCGACTCACATGCTAGTATACTTGAACAAATATTGCACCATTAGATTGCGGCAGGTAACATTTTTACCAAATACGCTAAGATAAAGCAGTTCCAACAAAAGTTTAAAATACATGTTTTTACGTTTGTAATAAGTGTGTCGAAAGCGGGGCAACTGGAACAGCCATAGCCATCCTACTGAAAACGAACAGGCCCAACTGGACCTGAGATCGCCCATCTGGGTGACATCTCCCAAATAGCCAAACAC
Source organism: Margaritifera margaritifera (assembly GCA_029931535.1). Lineage (NCBI taxonomy): Eukaryota > Metazoa > Mollusca > Bivalvia > Unionida > Margaritiferidae > Margaritifera > Margaritifera margaritifera. Next base: position 4,975,504 of record JAQPZY010001661.1, on the reverse strand, counting down.
AAAGGCAGTTGGACATAAAATCTGGGTTAGTAGGTGCTTCCTGACATTTAATTGTTTTCTATATTTTAATAATATCAGCCATATTGGCTGGCTGGTCAGCGTCATTTGTGCAAACCTGTTAGCCCTTACGTCAGAATGCTTTCTGTGAGATATGGTCAACTTCACCTGACCGGTGTTTTTAGAAGAAATCATTTAAAGGTTTTTCTTATTTTTGAAACAATGGCCATATTGAACAGTGGATAAGCATCATCTGTGTAAACAAATAGGCAGTCCTTCATTTTTGGATACTTTCTGTCGAATTTGAGCAGTTCGCCAGAGTAAGTCATTTTAACGTTTCACTTTTTTTCTTGTAATAATGACAACTTGTATGACAGATAAGGATCATTTGAACAGAACTGGAAGAACTTCTTTCCAGGAAATGTTTTCTTTGTCGCTATATGGCAGTATGTTTAAAAAAAATTCTAATTAGAAACAACGGCCATATTTGTAAGCGGATCGACATAATTTGTGTCAACCTGAATGGCATTTATGACAGGATGCTTTCTGTCTAACCTCGTCGAATCCTATTCAGTTAGAAGTCGTTTAAATTTGATGCCACCTTGGCATCAGTTTCGTAAATTTAAAAGGACTTTGTCCCAAGTCCCAAGATGCTTTCTGTCAAATTGAGTACAGCATTTTTTTTAAAGAAGTCGTTTAAAGGTTTTTCTAATTTTAGTTAAGCAAACTATATTTCATAATTTGTTCTTTTTGATTTTTTTTTTGATTTTTTTGTTTTTGTTTTTAACAGCTGACATATGTGACAGCGGATCGACATCATGCGCACACATTTGAACGGACTTTGTGTCAGAAAGCTCTCTGTTAAGTTTGGCTGTAACTGGTCCAGTTTTTCTCAAATAATACTGAACACAGCGATTGTTGACAGACGAAGGACGACGCAATACGGACGACGCACTATGGACGACGCACGCAGGATCATACCATAGCATCGCTGTGAATTATGGTCAAGTGTGCTCAGTACTGAATGCTTACATGCCCCTTTCCGTTGTGCTGTTCCGAAAAATCAATTCGGTCGAGCATCAGTCACTATCAGTGAAAATAACAAATAATTAAACTATTACAGTATTTATTAATTTTTTGTCAAAATTCAGTTCGGCGCCTTTAACTCTGTTTGGAAATTCTTTTTTTTGGGGGGGTGGGGTGTTTTTGTTGTTTTTTATTTTAAAATAATCGCAGTTTTAGCAGACATTATGTGGATACATTTATAGATCATTAATCGATGACTGATTGGTAAAAAAACAACTGATGATCGATCGTGTATAAGATTCCAAAACTACCTTTCCCTCCTTCCCGAAGAAGCCGACCCCACCCTGTTATAAGAGTTGCTCTTTCACACTTATAAAAGTAAGGAAATATTTACCTTCTGGTTCAAATTATTCGTGCCGTCTATCTTTTTGATGTTAACGATAGAAAGCTGCCTGAATTGAATACAAAGGATTGTTTGGGAACAACACTGGCAAGAGGCTATGACCTGCAAACGAAGAAAAAATGCAATAAATATACTATGAAGACCACTATACATGGATTTTGTAAAAAAAAAATATACAATTACCCTTCAGTGATCTAATATAGCTTGATTTTTAGTAGTCGAGATGAATGAGTATGAACCAGTCAACCAGTTTAAACCGGTTTAATCTGGTTTAAGCTAGACAGTCACGTGTGCAATTTTAAATCTCGTATCCCTGAACGAGATACTTTCTGGACCACTCAAATGTTAAAAAAAAATATTCCAATATCCCTGGACACATTATATATTGGTGCTTTCTTTGGCATTGACATGCATAATACTAATTTGCATTTTTTTATATAGAACATAAGTAATGGCCCAAATCTACACTGTATTGCATTCAACAGTTTTCAGATATGACATACACATATTTCATCAGTTTAACACAAAAAAGAAACAACGTCGGTATCAAGAGATAATATGTGAATTATTTACAAGTTTGGATGGGATACAAGTGTGGTCAGAGCTATTTGTGTTAAAGAAAAACATAGAAAATAATAATAATGTTGATTTATCGATTAAAGACATCAAAATATATACGCCGCAATGTTTTAGAAAAGATGCAGATGAGCAACATAGCCATAATATCAAGATGACTGAAACAGTACGGTATGAGGAAGGAGCAAATTACGTACTTGATGTTGGTAAATACACAAATTTGTATTCCGCTAAACTTTGTGTAACTTGAATATCTCGTCACTTTTTCAAGGTCAGTCTAGAACGATTCAACAAATGCAGATATAGAATTTATAGAGAACAGAGTTAGATTTAAAATAAAAAACAGATATAAAATTTATAGAGAAGACAGTTAGATTTAAAATATAAAATGGATGATTCAGAATATGCAGTAGCTATATTAGAACCAACTATAGATTTACAAAAATCTAAATTGATCCATACGTTTAAAAGAATTAAAGAAACATTGCAAATTGCTGAAAAAGTATATGTTGTAGATTTTTCTCCTGTAGGTTTGTTGATAGCAGCTAAAGACATTTTGTCGTCGGGCCTAGAGTATACTCTGGATGCTTTCATACCATTTGAAATGATGTATCAAAAGTACACCTCTCCATCAGAGACGGCCGATAAAGAGCAGTAATAAAGACATCTTTATGACTTTCAGGAAATTACATCAGTTTGCACAAATATCATTCATTTGTGGAAACAATTTAAACAGGTCAAAAAGAAAATGAAAGACTATGAATTCAAAGAAAGGGTGACAAAATAATCTACCTACATATTACACAAGCAAGTGAGAAAAAAAGATTTCCTTGCAAAAGAGTTAATTAGTCACGTAGATAACCAGTGGCAGGCAGACATTGTTAATATGTAATCATAATACCTCGCCAGTAAAGAAAGAAAAAGGTACAAATGAAAAGTAAATAAGAAAAACATAGCTAGTAAAGAAAGAAAAAGGTACATATGAAAAGCTTTATAATGCGACTACAGTGTACACAATTACCTAGTAGGATAAAAAAAATTGTAATCATGGAAGACATGAAAATATACAATATTCAAGAATATGATGTTGATTCGGACTGCATCTCGAAAAGGCTGAAAAATTCATACAACGTAAATGACTACAATCTTGTTTGTGAGATTTTGAGTATACTAAAAGGCGAATTCAACTAAACTGGGCGCTGTGGATGGCAACATTTGTTTTTAGTATATCGTATTCGCATTGTTCCAAAGTTAGTAAAACTGGTAAATAGGTTTCACGTTTACTTTAAACTAGAAAACTGTTACCTGATTGTAAACTACCTGTAACAGGTGAAGATGTTTTTACTCTTGTCAATGATGAAAAGAGATATGAAACAGTTTAACATAATTCGTAACAACTTTAGCATTCCTCCTCACCATCTGGAGCAGGTGGAGTAGGAGGTTGAAGTAGCTGAATAGGAAAAACAACACCTATTACCAAATTTGCTATGGACAGAACAAATGTTGATATAACCATTTATATATATATATATATATATATATATATATATATATATATATATATATATATATATGTGTGTGTGTGTGTGTGTGTGTGTGTGTGTGTGTGTGTGTGTGTGTGTGTGTGTAGCTATTGTAGCAATTGTTACACCCTTTTCTTCAGACAGTTTTTTCAGTCTTGCACCTAATCATAATTTGTCTCTAACTTTTGGATTAATCCTTTCAATATTTTTCTCTAAAAGTTCGATCTATTCATATTAAATATGCAACTATGCACTCTTTTACTTTCAACACCTTCCAAAATTTCTTGCAAATTAAACATTTTCTTTGTGCCCGTTTCTTCGCTGATATCATTGTTTTTTTGTCCTCAACCTGTTTGTCATAAATGTCAAGATCAGCATTCATATGTTGTACGTTCAATTTTTAAACTGCTAAAGAATTCACATCATCCCTTAATTCTCGTTCCTCTTCATAAATGAATAATCTATTTATTGCATGTTGAATGTTTCCATAGTAATTGTCAATTATAGTCTCCACTTGTCTTGCCTGTTCATCAAACAGCTCATTACTGTCTATTGCTCTCGTCGTCTATTTTCTCATGTATCTCTAAGACAGTGAGTTGAAAAGGATATATTTGTTACATATTCTTCTCAATACGTAACACCAAGTTTTCGCACTTTCTTGTCCAGCCTAATACCAACAACCCCTTTCCAATTAGGACTGCTATAGTTCTAAGTGCTAGCATTATTTTGATGTATCTTTTCATTGAGATCTGAATTATTTTACATGTGTTTGTTATGTACTTTTAGATTATTTATTTCCAAATTATTTTGCAATTCATTCATGCCAAGGCCTTTCGTTATGCTCTCCTTCAACAAGTCGAGAACTTTGAGGGAAATACTAATACCTTCACTTGGAGCAATATCTAGAAAACGTCCTATACTTTCCTATGAAAATCCACCAGCAAGATGTACAGCATCATCGACTTGTACTTCATCATGAGTATCTATGAGATCATCTTCATACAAATGATATTTAAATCAATAATCAAAGTCGTTACCATCATCAGCCATTTCGTATGTCCTAAATAATTATCAGTAATATGCTGACTTGTATAACAACAACACCATATTTCAGATACCTAAATATCGAATAACTGAACAAAGAACAGCTGGACAAAATGGGTATCAATCGAAGACACAAATAGCAATAACTTCACTTCCATAGTAACTGAATATTACAAGCAGGAATTAAACAAAGCAAATAGAACGCGCAAAGAGATAAGCGGTAAAATTGTAACTGAAAAAGATTAGGAGAAAATGGACCACAACAAAATCAAGAGGACAATTGAACTTTTGAATATTCGAACTGATAAAATTTCAAACTCATTGTGAGATACTGTAATTCATATTGTTACATAAGTGATTAGCAGATATATTACGATCGGAAACTGAGAAATTTTAACAAATTAATTGAAAGATGATTATGTCACGTCAAATGGCATCATATGCCTCATTGACTTTCTTTCTTAAACTTTGGATTACATCTGTCTGCATCGAGTGCCAGTTTGATAACATTTAAAAGTATTATTTTCTAAGACATCATAAAAATACTTAATGGGAAAATATTGAAGAAAAGATAAATGCTTGATAAATAAATGTGTATAGGTTTCTTTGCTGATGATACATTTGTGCCATTATCCAGAATTGGTGCTGTAGTTGTCATTATAGGAGTAGCTGCTAGTCGTGTCATTAAATCTTACAGGGAAAATAAACTAGATAAGAAAGAGATAAAGCAGACTGGTGAATGTTATTAAAAATCTTCTCATTTATTGTAGTAAGCTAGAACAAAACTTATACTTTTTGTATGCTCTTCTGTCTCTTCTTCGGAAAACATTTTATCACTTTTGGACCTATTTTGACTCGCTGTCATGTATCTAGTGCTAGGCCAATGAAGACATTCAATCGTGTTTGGACCCATTTTGAATGGCTGTCATATATCTAGTGCTTGATCAATGAAGACATTGTATCGTGTTTGGACCTATTTTGAATGGCTGTCATATATTTAGTGCTTGGCAAATGAAGACATTTTATCGTGTTTGGATCGATTTTGAATGACTGTCATATATCTAGTACTTGGCCAAAGAAAATATTTTCATTATTGTTCTCGGTCAGATAGATCAAACAATGAACATGGAGTAAAACGATCAATGTCAAGATCATATTAGCTGACACCTTCAGCTTTTGTATAATAAGCCATAAAAGATTATCCAATTGATGGAAAACCGATTGTTTTCAATATGGTGTCTGATTTTAATGTCTTGTTTTAGAGCTTTTAAAATTCTACTTTTTGTCATGATATTTAATCCGAAGTCTTTATCATTGCGGTATTTTGTAATTTGTGTCGTAGTCATTACGGCGTTCTGTATTTTATTTTCTCCGTGTCTCCATTTTGTAGTATTGTTTTATGTATTCAGTATTTTCTTCTCTCCTTTTGTGTTGCGTACTTTGAAACAAGATTTCCAATAACTGTATTCTGTATTGGCTGAATTAGGTTACTCTGTTGGTTTTTTATTTTTTGTTATTATTATTATTATTTTATATATATATATATATATATATATATATATATATATATATATATATATATATATACACACACACACATATATATAATAAAGTTCTTTCTGTTTTCAAAGCTGATGAGACAATAAAGCCTGTTCAAAGCAAGTCGTTAGATAGTATGAAGATCAGCACAACGAAAAAACATCGCGAAAAGACTTTGTCAACATATAGTCTGCAAACAGAGATACTATAACATTTTAGCTAGACATAAAATAAACAGTCGTCTATAACATTTTAGCTAGACATAAAATAAACTGTCGTCTAAAACTAGCAACATCATCAGCATAATTTACCATTCAACATTAGGTTGTGATCTTGTAAAAGCTATTGATGTTTACACTTGGTCCACCATCAACCACGGATGAAGACGAACTTGTTAAGATAATTATTCCCGTTTCATATAGCCAGTTCACAACAGACTACCACATAGCAAATGGACTTTTACCGGACAAAATTATTCCTCAATAAATTGGTATACTTATAAGAATACACTTTATCAATCCCTTATGGATCTAATAAACCGAATATTATATTAACATTGACTGGCTCTCTGAGAAGGAAGACTCTTTTAACAATTCAATTGACAAAAGGAATGGCAATTTATCTGTTTGATTAGAGAGAGTAGATTTTGTTGTTGACTACCGTAATAATTATGATAAACTAAAAAATATCTTCTATTACAGAAAAACAATAATGAGCAAATACTGTTTTAAATCCCGATGATTATTAAAGCCTCTATGTGTGGATGAATGAAGTCAAAGTGAGAATGTTTCCAAATGGCGACAACGAATAAAGTATTGGTGCTGAATGTTTGAACACAACTCTAAAGTTAAAATCACTCCAAGTAGCCATTACGCAGTGTATACAATTGTTCGGATTCAATAGCCGGAGATTTATACATGTATCTACTGAATTCAGAACAATTACTCTGACACCATTACATGCAGAGTACCAATGGATGATAATGACCTAAACGCACGACAGAGATGCAGGTTAACCGATGGATAGCAAAGCCTATTCTAGATGAAACAGTCAGCACAAAGAGGTTGATAAATAAATAACATTGGACTGCGACCGGTATGAAAAACTCGAGTATTCGAACTGACAGGCTCGACGAAAATTCAATTGCTCGAACTTGCAACTGCCGACAGCAGTCTCAAAGTATAACCTTTCCCTCTGACCAGCCCTGGAAGATACCAAATTTCGAAATATTTTAAGAAAGTAGTACATTTTTTTTCTTTTTTATGAAACTCCAGTTTTATAATAAACGCCTTTACTGTAACCTGTCCAGAAAAATACGATTAACCAAACCTGCATGATCAAACAGAAACGTCTCTGCTGTATTGAACTTTGCTCCACTGAATTTTCTTTCGTCGAATAATTAATGGAGAACACTTGCAGACCATCTCTTCCTATTTGTTCTCATCGCCATGACTGCAACAATAACTCATTAAAATCGTACACGTTTTGCAAATAAAAAGCCAAGATAAAACATCAAAAGCCAAACAAGTCTTAAGTGTACGCTTCTTCACATATACTGAGCACAAGTGTTACGAAGTGACAAACTTTAGAAACATATATCAGATTCACTCTCATAATTTAGTCATGTTTTGTACTCCTTGAGAACAAATTGCAAGATGTCTACCTTTATTCAGGTCGCTTTGCTAAAACAGACAAGCGGCTTACATGGTTTAGTGAAAGACACAAAGCGATTAGCTATTGAATTACCATTAAGGATCATGTGATACATGTTGCACACATCGAAATTCCTCAAGGGTTTCCATTCGCATGAGCTGCCGTGCCCTATTGTTTTTGTATACTTCCGAATAGGGTTCCATCTCACTTAAACAAAGGTTTCAAGTTTAGAAGAGGATAGAAAAATGCACGATATCCATTAATTTTGGCCAATGATTTACAATATGTATTTTGATGATCTTGTATTAAAACCTAACAAATGGAAATATCACAGATGAAGCATAGCAAAATTTGTTCCTTTTTTTTGGGGGGGGGGGAGGGGGGGCTTTCCTTTGACTGTTTAAAGCACGTTTAAACAAAAAAGAACTTTAACTTGTACTGACGTTTAAAGGATTAAACTTATTTCAAAGGCAGATTTATAATAAATAAAATAATAAATAGTATTCAAATGGCTTGGTGAACTCCATCCTTCAAATGTCTGGTACGGAGGATTAAACCTGTGACCTAAATTATAAATGTATTGGTTTAATAGCCAGATTTCAAGGAAAGAGTTATGCGGTTATATGGAAAAAATAAAATTACCCCCAATTACCCCCAATACATAACACTATTACGGATTTCAGCAGGAGTATGATATATCCTTCAGTTTTACATATTTTGCCAAACAGTTATATTGCGCATTAAGTCCAGGTCGTGATGTGTTCCTTTCTTGTATACATACATTATATTCTCGCTTTAGAGTGTTTACCTAGCATGTGATTATTCATCTTTGAAAGTTTTGAAATAAACGCGACCATATTTTTTTCCTGTTCATATTGTATTGTTGACCTTTAATTTAGACAGGTAAATATTTAATTAATATTAGCGATGGATTCTGCCATCTTAATTATTTTTTTACATGTTACACACAAATAGACACATACCGCACCTTTTAATTATTATATGTTTATTGTCTTGCAATCTTTATAACGCTATTTGTGCTTTGAATTAAAGTTAGTCACATGAATGTCTCGTTGATCTTTCTGTATTTAAGTGCAACGAAGGAACATTTAAAGACACAGTCAAATTGTACACGTACATAATAGACAGTGCACTGATCATTTCACTTTCTCCAATTGTTCTTTACTTTCCTTGAGGTGGCATCGTGACCAAACTTTGCATGTCAGGACCATACAAAAAATCAATGTGACCAAACTTTGCATGTCAGGACCATACTAAAAATCAGACCAAATTTTTCATGTCAGGACCATACAAAAAATCAATGTGACCAAACTTTGCATGCCAGGACCATACTAAAAATCAGACCAAACTGTGCATGTCAAGACCATATTGAAAATCACTGTGAACAAAGACTTTCAATTTCACTTTAACATTACAAGGAGAGGATCTGATGAGGGGGGGGGGGTGATGGCGAGCTGGTGCGCGCCTCCTTACCTACCTACCCTCCAAGCACTCCCCCCACTCCCACTCCCACCCCCCAAAATAAAAACATTTGTGCGAAACAACCCGGAAAGTTTCCCAGAGTATGTTTTCTTTGAAGTTACATGGCTAAAAGCATGCCCTTGTAACGCTTAAAATTCAGAAGCTTCAAGGGGTTCTGTCCCACAGACCCCTCTCCAACTTGTTTACGCGACCCCCCACCCACCAACCCCTCAACGATATTTCTGGATCCGCCACGGATCACTAACAAATTAAAAAAGGGTATCCAGTAGATTATAATCTCTCAGTACAATACTTGAGTTGCATTAAGTTCCTACATAGTGTCATTTTTTTTTTACCCATTTACCCATACCTTAAACTTTAGATGGACTATATGTTTATCAAAAACCTTAGTATAGCCCTGTCATGCGTTCGGCACCACTTTTATCTCATAACAATCTCGTAGTTCTCGTGAGGGAATATATTCTCAAGAACATTTTGTATATTTCTTACTTATTTTACTTATTTATTTTTATTGTTTCTTCGGAGACCTTTTGTACAAGCGATGATCATGTTATCAAAATTGTCCGAGATACACCACCAGTACGAATGATTTAAATTGTTACGGATACATCACCAGTACGAATGATTTAAATTATTGGAAATACACCACCAGTACGAATGATTGAAATTATTGGAGATACACCACCAGTACGAATGATTTAAATTATTGTGGATACACCACCAGTACGAATGATTGAAATTGTTACGGATACACCGCCAATACGAATGACTGAAAGTATTGTGGATACACCACCAGTACGAAATTGTAGGAAAATGCCGTCTCGAAAATGAACGCTTTATACGTATACCGGTAATTATAGTTTCAACAGTAGAATATTGCTTCTATACTCTCTAGATCAGTGATGAATTTCCAATTATTAATCATTATTACAATAAGAAAAAAAACCCAGATATTTAAAAAAAATCGTAATCCCCTTTTGCTCTATGAATTAAACATGTTATACAATTTTCATCGAAATCCTAATCTGCATTCCCTTTTGTTCTATCTCTCTCTCTCTCTCTCTCTCTCTCTCTCTCTCTCTCTCTCTCTCTCTCTCTCTCTCTCTCTCTCTCTCTCTCTGGACCTATCATAGTAAAACACAGTCAAACCGACCAACAAAGAGAGACAGACAGACAGACACACACAGCTCCGAAAAGGAGGCAAAGTAACAATTTCCAACAAGTCTATACTTCAATATCAGCGGAACTGCACTTTGTAGCGGACACAATCGTCAGAGATGTGAAGAGTTAACTCCCTTTGTCAACACACAACTTCTAGTCAATCTTAAATCCGTTTGAAATTTATGTATGTGAATTAATACCACTATAATTTATTTTTATTCCCAGGGATCCCAGGGGAGAAAGCCAAAAAATATTCCCCACTTGCAGATGAATACCATATTAGGATCGTGTGTGCAAAGTTTGACAAATAGCCATCCAACGGCGTAAAAGAAGGCAGAGTTACTGACAGACGTACAGATGATAACGAAAGACGGAGTAATTACAATATATCCACTGCTTTGATAACTACAACAAATTCTGAATCTATATTTTCACAAATAAACCAAAACCAAATACATTTTCTGACCTTCACTAATAACATAACTTTTCGAGGCGAGTTAAAGGAACTGCACGGATGTCATATTGTATTTGTCTTTTTTGTATTAATATGCACATACATGATAAGAAACAGAAACATTAGGAAAACGAAGGCAAAGTTCAATACAGTTTATCGCAAATTTGAATTCGTCGTTTCCAAAATGACGGCAACCTAAAACCAGAGATATTATTGTCAACGTGTCTGAATATTATTAGTAAAGATGGATTCATTTTTATATGCAAAACTCTCTCTCTCTCTCCCTCATCTCTCTCAATCAGTCAATCAATCAATGGTTTAATCAAGTGGAAGCCGGGTTTAATCTATCCCTTACCTTTAACATCAACCTATTCTTCTTTATTATCTATCAACAATACAAAATGTATTATCTTGTATTCTGAGTCATTGTCACTGTCTCAGATGAGATCAAATTGTTTTGTTTTTCTTTTTGTTTTGTTTTTATTTTTTATTTTTTTCTAAAGAGAAGGTAGCTTACTTTTGGTAGTGTATGTGCTGAATTCTACTGGATGCATAGAGTGTTGACAATTTGATTTTGAAAACAAGCAAAATAAAAAAATATCCAATGGTAACGCGTATTTTGTTTTGGGTATAGACGTTTGAATATGTACATGTAGATGGTAAAAGGCGAATTATGTGAGAGAATATTTACAAAATAAATTTAAAAACAAAATATCCGGAAAACATTCCTAACTCCCGCAAAACAAAACAAAAAACAAAGAAAAAAAAAATTAAAAAATCTTTTTTAAATGTTGCTTATTTAAATCGACCAAATGAAGAGTGCCTCAAAACAGCTTAAGGGCCATTTCACTGTCATCCCGGTTCTTATTACTGATTCCTCTCTAGTCTGATGTACGATCAAACCCAGACCTTGAATATCCGTAAGGCAGTTATGAACAGGAAGTCTCAGACAATGACCTCGCTATTGACTATGATTATGACAAATGAAGCCCAAGGTTTCACATACAATGCAAGATACTGGTCAAGAGACTTTTGAACAACTCCTTACTAATGACACCTCTAAGCTGTGACAATACCAACTACTCAAAAAGTCAAAACTTCACCTACCTCAATAACCGCACAATAGACATTTAGCCTCCTAAGCGTTGCATTGATCGCCACATAACCACATTCCATTCCAAATCATTTTATTAAAGTGACACTTCTAGTCAAATTAAAACTTAAACAAGCATTCAACACTTGTGTAAATGGTTTTCTTGGTATTAGGAAACAAACGCATTCGATAAGGACCAAAAGAATTCAAAATTTGATTGAAAATATTTTTTTTCTCTTTAAAAAGATAAATGTTCGCTCCATTATAAGCTCCATGCTGAAATACTGTATAACATAAATTTTTTAAAAATGCAGAAATATTAACAGATAGTTTCAATTATTGTTCACACCATCTACATCCATGACATAGAGCCAAATTTGTCGAAAGTGGATTCATATCGTGTTAAGCAAACTCACAGACCTGACAGATACAAATGTATGTACCCAATAATGCTAGACAGTACGCAATAATGCTAGACAGACAATACGTAATAATGCTAGACAGTACGCAATAATGCTAGACAATACGCAATAATGCTAGACAGTACCCAATAATGCTAGACAATACGCAATAATTCTAGACAGTACCAACAAATGCTAGACAGTACACAATAATGCTAAACATTACCCACACATGTTAGCAATAGATATCTCCTTAAATGACATACTTAAATTTTTAGCAAATCTTGCCCCCCCCCCCCCCACACACACACACACACACAAGAAAAAGCTCCTGGTCCTGACTCATTACATCCTTGAGTACAAAGGCAACTCAGAAATGAAATTCACCTTATCTTCAGATTATCTAGCAATAATCCATAATGTCAGGTTAATATCCTTCTGACTAGTCTGACGCTAATGTCTCCGCTCTTGTTGACTTGTCTGACACTAATGTCTCCAATCTTGTTGACTTGTCTGACACTAATTTCTCCTCTCTTGTTGACAAAAAATGATGAGATGCAACAAACTACATATACTAGTACGAAGCTTAATGAAGCAATCCAACTACACAATATGCGGTATGACTTACAGCAAACTACATATAGTAGTACGAAGCTTAATGAAGCAATCCAACTACACAATATTCGGTATGACTTACAGAAAACTACATATAGTAGTACGAAGCTTAATGAAGCAATCCAACTACACAATATGCGGTATGACTTACAGAAAACTACATATACTAGTACGAAGCTTAATGAGGCAATCCAATTACACAATATGCAGCATGACTTACAACATGGATTCCGTGAGAAAAAGTGAGGTGACATTCAACTAGAAAACAAGTTGACTAATTATCTAGAAACCTTACACAGGGCCATCAAATTGATTTCATATATCTCTACTTTAGCAAGCCTTTTGATACAGAAATATAAAACTACTTTATAAATTACATTCGCATGGTATCACAAATAAAACACTACAGTGTATTGACACTTTCATGAAAGGACGTAATCAGTCAGTAAAAATTAATACAGAATCCTCATCTGATACAGGCGGTAAATCCGAGTTTTGTTTTGGATGACATCCTTTGTTTTACTTTACATCAAATGTCCTAGTTCAAAGCAATCATTGCAGTGCAAATAAAAAGACTATTTGCTGATGACACACACTATACCCTGACTGTTGGGCATGACTCAGTCATTGCAAAAAAAAACTTTAACAAGACCTCGCTACTCTTGAAAAATGAGAGAAATTTGTGGCAAATTGATTTTTGCCCTGGTAAATCCCAAGCATTACATATATCTAGAACCAGACATCAATTCGATTCACACACATAGATAGATAGATAAATAGACATATAGATGGATGGATAGACAGACAGAGAGATAGATCGATACATAGATAGATAAATGGATGGATAGATAGATAGATAGATAGATAGATAGATAGATAGATAGATAGATAGATAGATAGATAGATAGATAGATAGATAGATAGATAGATAGATAGATAGATAGATAGATAGAGAGAGAGAGAGAGAGAGATAGATAGATAGATAGATAGATAGATAGATAGATAGATAGATAGATAGATAGATAGATAGATAGACAGACAGACAGACAGATAGATAGATAGATAGATAGATAGATAGATAGATAGATAGATAGATAGATAGATAGAGAGATAGATAGATTGAGAGAGAGAGAGTGAGACTTTACACGTAGCAACAGTAGATCATGCTAAATACTTTCATATAGATCTCAGCCAATATTTGAACTAGAGCACCCATATAACGAGAAAAAAAGACTATTACCAATAAAACTCTTCACTTTTTACTACAAAGGATAAAAACCAATCACGAAGGCGTACGTGAAACTGCTGCATTGGTTAGAACACAATATGAATTAGTCTCCTCTTTCTAAAGATCATACATAAATGTAAACATCCAAAACCATTTAAAAATTAAGAACAAATTTAGGTTGGAGATCCCGTCTAGACGGACACTCAGCTGCTAGATTGGCCATGTTCAACATCATAGTACATAAACTCGTGGATATTTCCCTACAACATATATAAAAAAGCCAACTAGAATGACCAGGTACATGCGCCCTTTGTCATTCGTGCGGTTTCAGGATACAACCAATTATTATAAATATTCAATTGTTTTTTTTTTTTGTTTTTTTTTTGTTTTTTGTTTTTGTTTTTCTTGGCCGTCACACGGTGGAGCAGATTCCAACAAAATAATGTTTTTTTCCCTGAACTAACTTCATTGTAATCATCAGTTTGCTTAGTTTATCATTTACGTCTTCTCGATTATTTTTCTTCTCAAGTTTCTTAGCTCCGCTCTTATTTTACCACTTAACACTATGCTAATTGTACTCCCACTATTTTGCTTTTCCTCTTTCTTCTCATACTAAAATGCAAAGACGCTCAACTACACAAAATCCTTCAAATAGGTTGTTGTACGATAGATTGATAGACTGATAGATAGGTAGGATAGATAGGTAGACTAACGGAAAAAGGCAGCGACAACAACAACAACAACACACACACACACGCACACACACATATAAACATAGCGGAAAGTGTTATCCCTGGATTCTACAGAAGAATGCTTGATAACATTAACATAATTTTTTTAAATACGAATAAATAATATTATCATACAGGTTAGAGAATTTTAATTCGTACTTACGAATTAAAATTCTCTAACCTGTATGATAATAATTTTATTCTTGCATATATATATATATATATATATATATATATATATATATATATATATATATATATATATATATATATATATATATATATATATATATATATATATATATATCAACAAACAAGTATATGTACACACAATTATAAAATACAAATAGACGGATAGATAGAGACAGACGGACGGATGGATAGACATTTATACCTGCTTTAAGGTCACCTCTACTGAGCAATTACCTGCCTTTATCAGTCAATTATTTCCAGGTCCCTCACGCCAAATAATTGTCAATATAAAACCAGTATGAAAAGTCATGTCTTAAGGAATCATTTGTATCTCTTTCCATTGGTGGCTGCTGAACACAGGTTTGATAGATAGATAGATAGGCCCACACCTGTATAGTTGCTGGAGTCCAAGTCCGACTCATTTGATGAGAATCCATGTAATACTTATGAGAGAATGATAGCTATTGAGGAAACATCTGATACAATACCTATGGAAGCATTATGACGTCAATATTTGCACTCGCTATGCACTTCGCATGAATATATGAGACATCTTTCTTAAATCAAGCGTGGAATCTTATAGAATGTGTTTGCATAGATTTAACATGGCATAATGAGTGGAAGACATGTCGATGTTATAAACGATAGCTTTAAATACAGAGTTAAATACATCCCTGTTGCCATGATACATACCTTCAAATGTGAATAAGAACAGTGTTCCTCCAAAACCAAACAAAAATAAAAAATAATATATTGACTGAGGGTAGATCATTAAAATTGTTGAATTGGTTTCGAATGTGCAAATATTAACTCAGGAAAGCCTTGAATCTTCCTTCTACGACTATTTGTAAATCGATTTAATTACAAGCGATTGATGGCCTTTGATTAATACGAAGTTATTATATTATGACCTGTAAAACATGGATTTGTATTGTACAAGTCTATGCTGTGTTGACATGCCTGTATTGGAAGAGATGCTGATGGTGTCAAGTCTAATAATGTTTTTTTCAACACAACATGGACGAGTTTTTAAACAAAAATTCATACTGTAAAGATCACTGTATAATTGCATTTTTATTATGCACCTAACCATAATTCCCATAATTCTTTGTTTATATTTCAAAACATCCTTTATAAACACGATTTGGTTTTTGACTATTGCCTATGCACACGAGTTAGCTGCAGAGACTGTATAATATGTAATTATAACTGCCAGTCACATGGTATAAATAAAAGATTATCATTGGTTGCACTATAGTATGTGTATAATATTAAGAGATTACTACTATACAGTGATCTGAACAATATAGAGTTGTATGGGCTGTGGACAAACCTGTATTGAACGATATATTTATATCATTATCAAGGACAATGCCTATAGGATGTCAAGTGACAACAGTTACCTCCCTTCTGTACAATATTGGTTTTCACCATTGTTTTTTGTCATCCAGTATGATCTATGCATGTGAGTTAGATTTAGGGTCTGTACAGTATGTAATTATAACAGTCAGTCACATTGTATAAATTAAAGATTATCATTGGTTAGACTATTGTAGGTATATAATAAATAAATTATATTGCATGTTTGACTTTATTATGCTACCTTTATAAAATCTCCTTCGCACAGGATCTCGTCTACTATAATATTTCAGGCAATGTTCCAAAGCATTCATGAACCCAATATAATCTATCAGGCAATGTTCCAATGGATTCATCCTTCCAATATAATCAATCAAGCAATATTCCAATGGATTCATCCATCCAATATAATCAATCAAGCAATATTCCAATGGATTCATCCATCCAATATAATCAATCAAGCAATATTCCAATGGATTCATCCATCCAATATAATCAATCAAGCAATATTCCAATGGATTCATCCATCCAATATAATCTATCAGGCAATGTTCCAATGGATTCATCCATCCAATATAATCAATCAAGCAATATTCCAATGGATTCATCCATCCAATATAATCAATCAAGCAATATTCCAATGGATTCATCCATCCAATATAATCAATCAAGCAATATTCCAATGGATTCATCCATCCAATATAATCTATCAGGCAATGTTCCAATGGATTCATCCTTCCAATATAATCAATCAAGCAATATTCCAATGGATTCATCCATCCAATATAATCAATCAAGCAATATTCCAATGGATTCATCCATCCAATATAATCAATCAAGCAATGTTCCAATGGATTCATCCATCCAATATAATCTATCAGGCAATGTTCCAATGGATTCATCCATCCAATATAATCAATCAAGCAATATTCCAATGGATTCATCCATCCAATATAATCAATCAAGCAATATTCCAATGGATTCATCAACCCAATATAATCTATCAGGCAATATTCCAATGGATTCATCCATCCAATACAATCAATCAAGCAATATTCCAATGGATTCATCCTTCCAATACAATCAATCAAGCAATATTCCAATGGATTCATCCACTCTGGAAGCGGAACTACCTTGAATATTTCATGAAATGGCTCATTTACTCGGTCCATATTCGGAATATTTCCGATAAAATGGTTGGATTGTGACAAAAGTTAATGTAACATCGTTACAATGACCGTGTTCGAGCTAAACAATGTATATTTCATGACCATTACGTGGTCATTCGTATCTATATTACCCGCAAATACCTCTAAAATAGTTAGAGCAAATCATTTTTAATATCAGGATAAGTTTGGGCTATAATAGAGCTGCAATATTCACAAGTATTTGTTCATTGACCTGAGATCTAAATTCAGCCAATTACTACATCATTTTCTTATGCCATCACCAACACTATGGTGGGAGCCGTACTGGAATGCAATTGGCTCTACTTCCATCCCTCCGTCCTTCCATCTGTTTCTTCCTAGTGTTCCTTTTAGAGTAATAACTTATACAGGTTTCAGTTCTTTACATTACAACTTTGTGCAATTGTTGCAGACATAATGATAACGTGCATAATACATGTCATTAAATCTTTTTTCTTTTTTAAGTTATGTTTTAAGTGGCTTTCCCACCGTCGGTTCCCTAGCTTGTGTCATCGATTTTTCGATATATTGTACTACGAAACCTGACTCTTATCTTGCAGAAATAATGGACATATGCATAATGCATTTTAATGGTCTTTGGGATTTTTTAGTGACCTTCACACCGTAGGTCATTAATTGGTGGAAATAATTCCTGCTACAGTTGTCAATGTTAGCTATAACACTTTGCTCAGTTGTTGCAGAGATAACGAATATGTGCATGATACATTACGAGGGTGCTCAATGAATCTTTTGATCAATACTGTTGCTAACTTGGTCATTTTGGCAAGTGACCATCCCATCGTAAGGTCTGTAGTATGTATAATTTACCCCTCATCCAGTGTTCACTGCTTTACTTTAAAACATTGTACAGTTCTTGCAGACTTGATAGATATATGCATTGTATATTATGAGTGTGGCACATGAATTTTATGTTGCTTCTGCCATTTGACTGTTGCACTTTAGGGTTTCACATTCCAATACACAATTCAACTATACCTGTTTATAACTCATACCACTTTATCATCAAACGGCAATGTCGTTGTTAGCAGTTTTGTACCTTACATGAACTTATCCATTTCACATTTATGTCCATATATTTGAACATGCGCATACATCTAGAGTGTGGGAATCCATGTCCTATGGAAGCATGCGTCTGTTATTTCATTAACTGGGAATGTTCATTTGTATGTCAAAACATACATACATGCACACGGCTGTATCAATTCCTGCTATAGTTCTTCTTTTGTATTTAAGACACTTATTAAAGAGCCGGTGGGAAGTGGCATCCATATCCTAGGGACACTTATTGAAGAGGCGAGGGGTCTGTAGCATCCGTGTCTTTGGGGTGGGGAGCATCCATATCCTAGGGACACTTATTGAAGGGATGAGGGGTGCGTAGCATCCGTGTCTAAGGGACACTTATTAAAGGGGCGTGGAGTGAGGAGCATCAGTATCTTAGGGACACTTATTAAAGGTGCAAGAGTTATGGAAATATCCGTGTCTTTGGGACACGTATTAAAGGTGCTAGGGGTTGGAAATATCCGTGTCTTTGGGACACGTATTAAAGGTGCTAGGGGTTGGAAATATCCGTGTCTTTGGGACACATTTCTAGTTGTCTTTCTAGAATATACCCCACATTGTTTTGGAAACAATCATGTACTGTCAGTATGTACTTCTAATGTGTTCACATTTTTAGTGATCGAAGTTTGCTTTACAACTTACTTGATCGAATAGTTCTAAATTACACACTTATTAATATGCAAACGGTAAACTATTCAATGGTCAAGTTGAAATTATGATATTAATAAGTTCTAATACACCCATGTCTACATCAAAGTAAAAATATCATTAGTTGATTTGTAAATATAATTTCAGAAACCGCCAGAGTTGCCATCGGCTATGCACATGCTGTGTGATTCTCGCTATTGCACGAATTTAAATGCAATGTATTGTATGTATGTCTACACATACATACATACATACATACATACATACATACATACATACATACATACATACATACATACATACATACATACATACATACATACATACATACATACATACATACATACAAACATATGCCTGTATAATTTCCAACTAGAATTCTTGTCCTTTTACACTTAGGACCCTTGTTGAAGGAACGAGGGATGGGGAGAATCCGTATCCTAGGGACACTTATTGAAGGAGTTTGGGGTGGGGAGCATCAGTGTTCGAGGGACACTTATTGAAGAAGCGTGCGGAGGGAGCATCTATGTCCTAGGGACATTATTGAAAGAGCGTGACCTGATCTCAAGAAGTCTCTACTGTGTACATGATGGTTTAATTTAATCTAAATCACGGAAGTGCCTGAGATCAAAAGAATGAACTCACGTCTTCAAAGTTGTGGACTCTATATATAGTCCGTAGACAATGCTAAAATTGGATATGTAGAATAGCTTTTTAAAAATTAAGTAACAATAATGAAAATCTTTAAATTATCTTTTTCTATTAGCACTTTTCAATTCGTTCTGAATTTCAGTGTAGTGACAAGTATAGAAGAAGAGATGTTGAGCACGCGATAAATATTTCCAGTTAGACACGTATAGGGGCTGGAGATAGATTGACACTGAATCTGATACGAGGACCGCAGAGGTGCCAAGCGAGTAGTTTAAGCACTGCGCGATTCAGGTCAATCTATGTGGCATACAAATGTAAACTATTCCCGCCTCTTGGTTTGACTTGCTGGTCATGTGCAATAACTATACGCATTTGTCATCCCTTGAATGTTTACATTGCACTTCTTATGACCAAATTGTTATTTCAGAGATAAAAGTCAAATTTACAATGCTCTAAGTTCTATTTTGAAATGATGTCAACAAGTGATAAATTTCTTCAGAAGGCACATGTTGTATTGAGTTCAGTGGTCTTACAGAAGAGAGAAATTTGAAAGCAATAGATAACAAGAAAATTATTACCGATAGGCGACCACTTATACTTCCATATGTTGACAATCGATTTTGAACCACAGTGGGCTCTAAGAAAATTTATAACTGCAAAATACAAGGTTCAGTAATTATCAGTGACAGACGTTTGATATAGAAAATAAAATGCAGTTAAGCAGCATCATACTCACGCTCGTGTTTCTTATATATACTAACCCAGTCTCCAACCCCTCTTTACTAACCCAGTCTCCAACCCCTCTTCAAGATTATGGACAGGTAGAAACCACTCCCAATCATACCCCAAGGTCTGATTTCGTGTTAAAAGTGGTGCAAGTATTAATGCGCATCAAAATACATGTAGGCACCTACCACGCACGCACACGCACACACACACACACACACACACAGGGACTGGCAGAGGCCAATACTACCCTAATTATTTGTTTTGTTTTTTTACGTTTGTTTGCTTGCTTGTTGTTTTGTTTTTCAAATAATAGATAAGCAATGCCATCCCAAAATGCTAAATGACAGTACCATCTTAGGATTGTTCAAATGTCACAGGTTTGATTTATCTCAAATTATTTTTCTCAACTTTTACGCAGAATGGGTAAACAGATGGCAAGAAAGTGTTAACTTGAAGATAGGTTTATTTTCTGAGATTAATTTTATTAATAAAGCTTTTGGAGCTTTAAGAAGATGTGTGATAGCCTGAAGGTTGCGCACCCTATGGAACTTACATTTAAGCACATTTTTAGTGTCACTATATGGGATAATAAATACATGTACATATACAAATGGTTATTTGCTCAATTTCCCATTTCACAATAGAGTTTATATAATAGGGGTGGGAGTTTTCGTTACATTATATGTGCATTTCCATCATACAGTATATTTCTTTCACACGAAATTAATGGAGCAATTTCAGCAAGAACAAATTTTATGTTGAGACGTATACGCAAAAGAAGATACAGAAATAGGACACGTGGTACCAGTCCATCCTGGTGTATATCCTTTTATCTGTTTGTCCTTCGATCAGTTTTCTTTTTTTTTCTGTCGGTGTGATTGCTTCGCAAATATCTACCCAACAGGTAATTGAATTTACTTCGCTGAAATATGTTTTATGTATTTATTTAAATAACCTAATAATTCATATATTGGTGTATATGTGTATGATTAGTTTCACCTCCCTTAACAACTATTGCACATGGAAATTTATGAACCAAGTTATAAATGAATTTATCAATATATCTATCTATCCTTGTATGTATGTATGTATGTATGTATGTATGTATGTATGTATGTATGTATGTATGTATGTATGTATGTATGTATGTATGTATGCATGTATGTATGTATGTAGCATACGATTTACATAATTCAATGACCTGATGGGTTTATATCCGCATAACAATCACACAAAAAGAACACGGACCTACGGACAGGTAGATAAAACCTATACTTTTATGATTGATTGGTAACTTGATATGGGAATATTGCCACTTTTTCACACACTAGATACACGACCTGCTTTGATTCAATATCTGCATCGTTGATAACTGGATATAGGAATATTTCTAATACTTTGACACATAGATATACGACCTGTACGGTGGATTGATAACTGGATATAGGAATATTGCTAATACTTTGACACACTAGATACACGACATGTACAATGGATTGATAATTGGATATAGGAATATTGCTTATACTTTCACAGACTAGTTACACGACCTGTAGGGTGGATTGATAACTGGATATAGGAATATTGCTTATACTTTCACAGACTAGTTACACGACCTGTAGGGTGGATTGATAACTCGATATGGGAATACTGCTAATACTTTCACAGACTAGATACACGGCCTGCTTGCATTCAGTATATGCACCAATAATTCTCTATCACATAAAAGGACAATTCGAATTTACTCGCTGCTTGTAAAAAATCTGAACAAGTTGAACCCATCGAACATTTGCAATTTAATGCAAATATATTAATGATAAATAAATGTCAAATTCGTCCTATCTTCGGTGGAAATTTGCTGATCCATCTGCTCTAATAGATGTACAGCGTATTTAACTCTTTAACTCTGTAGCAAAAATAGGAATAGATCAGACGATAAATATGTGGCTAACATTAATAGTCTCCCTTTCCCATCCATTGTTTCCCTTTGCCATCTATAGTCTCCCTTTGCCATCCATAATCGATTTTCTGTTAAGGGTTGTCATACAAACTGACTGTTAATCAGATTGGCTTTTTCAACATACTTTTTCAGTGTTAAATCTCCGCGAAAGACTTGCTGGAAGTTTATACTGGCATCATAGATTTGTTTTAAGTCATGGTTTAAAGTTCTGACATATCTATGAACCAGAATGTATTTGCGTCATTTCAGTGTCAATTCACTACACCAAGTTCTGTTGAAATAATCTAATGTTGTACAAAAGAAAAATTAAAAAGACCTTTATTTAAATACATAGGGGTCATAATGGGTTAATTAGTACACAAAATTTGGTCATATTTACCTCTAATGTGTCCTATATTAATTAATGTCTACATATAAACACGCTGAACAAAGATATGTCCAGAAACTATTGAACATTACACCTTTATGTAAGAGAATGAACGTACTGTTTTAGAAACCAAAATGACAAAGCCTTTAACAGAAATATGAAGCTATGCAACATGCTTGCCATGTATATTTCATGTATTGATAAATCTTGTATCAATCATCCCTAAAATACTTACATGAATAAGAAAATACATCATCATAAATACGACGCCATAAGTAATACATGTACAGCATTTGTCGCATTGTTTGTGACACGGGATTTATTGGATGCATTGAGAATGCATTTATCTTTATTATAAAGTCATCACGGCAAACTTTCGATCAATCGGAATTGTTCATGTCATATCTGTGTTACAAATATTTACTTTAGTAGCAGTGAAAATACTTTGATTTAAAATTGGTTTCTTGACATGAAAAGGAACACTTGTCAAGCTAGGATTCAACTCTTTTGAAAATAAATAAGAAGAAATATGAAAGATAGATAAACTTGTATAATCAATTTTAACATCAATATTTTGTAAATATTTTTTTACCTGAACTTCACAATTGTATGCGTACGGAATGTTAACCTTTAAATAACCTATGTTCAATCCTTCTTTTCATTTTCATTATTAAAAGAAAACGATATCTTGTATCGAAAGAAATAAGGCCATGTAATAATTGTATTTCATCTTGTCACAAGGAATTTTCCTTGACGAGGAACATTTTAAGAATGAAGATTTTCTATGTTAAGTCCCCTAAATATTTTAAAATATATCCCGAGATGGATGAAGGTAACTGCACCTGTGCTCACATGTGTATAACATGTACATGTTTTATATTGGAAACGCAGCAGAGAGAGAGAGAGAGAGAGTGAGTGAGATGAAACATATAGAGATCTGTAAAAGCTGTCCAATACTATATTGTAATAAACCTTGGGTATGTGCTATTTGTATTTACGTCTCCGTTTATAACTTTGTTAGATTTTAGTGAGTAATTGTTAATTATGGGGAGTCGGTGTTGGGAAGATATTTCTCAGCCGAGTAATTTGCTAATTTCTAAGAGCAGACGTCATAATGTACAGTATTCACGAGACTTTATGACAGCATGGATTAGTTTCGTAAAATGGACCCTCCCTAATTTATTAACATAGGGAATTCTCTGGATAGTTTTAGGTATACGTGACTAGTAATTTGAGATATGAATAATTCTTTGTATTAGGTGTTTGGGCGGTGTTTTGTATTGAATGGCGGGAAGTACTAAACTTCGGCTTGGCAAGGCTTACGGATGAATTATAAAATTGTGAAACAAGAAAAACCATGCAAGTGTGAAATTAGAGTTTCATGATGTGTGGTCATTAGGTGATTATAGGAAAATTATCTGCAGTATTCGCGCGTTTAAGAACAGTTCAGTTGACAACGACTGTTCTCTTGAGGCCATTGGAAATGGGGGAAAACAATGGAGTTCAAGCCATGCTCACGCAGGTGTTTGATTCGCTCGATATGATACCCCTTACGTTAACAATATACAATATATATATATATATATATATATATATATATATATATATATATATATATATATATATATATATATAGCTTGACTATTATTAGTGGAACTATGTTCTACTTGTATCTTTAAATTAATTGGCAATTCAAATCTTACATAAACAGAATATGATTAGTTTCACGTTCCATCACAATTATTTGTAATGTGAAATTCCGAAACTCTAATTTCACATAGGTAAAATGATGTGAATAAACAGACCCGACGAATTTGTTTTCAAATGTAAACTGGTACACTGTGCGTTCAGGTGTGCACGGCAATCGCTTTTGAAACGACACGTGCAACTCAAGAACTACCCACGGTCCCAAACGATACGAGCAACTCAAGACCTACGGTCCCAAACTAAGGATAGTGGTATTGTCTGTTTGGAATAATATTACTGATTATGAATCTTATCTTATCCTTGTCAAACTATAGTTGTAAATGATCTATCTATCTATCTATCTATCTATCTATCTATCTATCTATCTATCTATCTATCTATCTATCTATCTATCTATCTATCTATCTATCTATCTATCTGTCTGTCTGTCTGTCAGTCTATCTACCTACCGACCTACATACCTACCTATCACATGACATTTTATAAAATTCAGTGACCGGATGGATTGATATCTGCAAAACCTAGCTTTGGGAAACTTCAATAACTGTACGAGAACGACGACAGACATACACACGAACAGAATAGCACAAACGTATTGACAGACAGATAAATAAATGTGTTAGGATAGCTTTATATCTACAACCCGCGGCTGAGCGTGGGGTATTGGTAATACCTGCTATGATTGGATTCACGTTTTGTTTTAATTTTATATCCGCATGAACATTTCTGCGGGTCATAAATGTACCATCATATTGAACGTAGCTTGCAATGGACTGGACAAAGTTGTAACCACACTACATTAGCCATTTAATTAAAAGAAATGAATCATTAGGAAATGTTGATTGCATTATACAAAATATGTACTCGAAGAGCTATGTTGACGAAGAAGCGTCAATATTTGATTAAGTTTTTAAAAAGCTCGCAACTTTATGTAAAATCATGTGGGCATTCAAGAAACCAAAAGGATAAAACATTACACAGATATGGGAAGCAGCTCAGCTTTATCCGCTCCCATTTAACGTATCCTCAAGTCTCGTATCAATCATTCCTACAACACTTACTGCCCAAGAGTTGTAATTATAATTCCAAAATCCTAGTAAGCCCGTTCATGAAATGGTAGAGTCGCAATTCAAAGTGAGCACTCTTTATCTTAAAAGAGGTACGAGTTATTTCGCACACAGACGAACGCATACTAAGACGGACAGGCTTACAAAATATTCTCCAGTTTCACAGAGAATTGCAGAAATAGTTGAATATATGCGTGTGGCACACGCTCATTTGTTAAGTTTATCGGATTGGAGAGATGAAAGAAATGATACTGGGCCATTTAATATATGCTAGGGTTTGTTAAATTCATTTAAATTGGATGGGAGATTGAATGACGTTATCCATACCTGTACTTGCTTTCCTACGTACGCTACATAAAGGACTCCATTGGCCAAATATTAACGGATCTGAGGCTCAATATCAGGAATACATAGGTCAAGTTTGAATTTATTGAGTTATAGCACGTGCTTGACTTTGAAGTATACTTCAAAGTTAAGCAAGTGCTATAACTCAATAAATGTGCTTCATTTGTTGTTTTATTTCCACACCAGTGGCGTACCAGCCGCCCAAGCTTCCACTTTAATAATTTCACAAGTAATCTATGGACCGAAACCTCGATTGATATTGCTCTTAATAACTACAATCTTGGGCAACATCGATACATCTGACTGCGATAACATCGATACATCTGACTGCGATAGTCTTGTTTCGACTGTGTAGTTTGCTCTCATATCCTGAACCAAGTTTTCTCCAGTTATGCTATATTTGCAGGGCATCCGTGTCCTCTGAACACATTTCTAGTATTGGACGTGTTAATGAACGTTAGTGTACCTTAGTTAAAGATGGAAATTATTTAAAAAGTTCGTGATAGGAGTCACAAACAAACTTTATCACAAAAATTGGTCCATCATCTTACAAATAAACATTTATTGCATAAAGAAATCGTACTTCGACAGAGTTCAAATTCACACATGATTTTGATTTTATATCTCCATTGATCAATATTCGTGACATAAAAGGACCAGTCAAATATGCACGTAACTTACAGTAAAATCCAAGAAATTTTTTTAATAATTTCACTATCGACTTTTTAATGAAATAATCTGATTATTGAGGACTGTGAATTCCGTTATGAAGATGTGACCTGAAGAACAGTGAAGGAGTGTAAATATAATAAATACTTGAATCGTTAAAACCGTGCGACTTTAAGTAAGAAGGTGGGAGCGTTCAAAATTGTAAAGAGCAAAACTGTAAACAGAAATATGAGATATTAGTTTGTTCCCACACCCATCATGACTGCATTCAATAAATTAAAAATATTGATTTCATGGAAGTAACAGTTATATTTGGGAGTTGGGAAGGAGGGTGCAGTATTGCTAGGTGTATATTGTGTATATACACTATAAACATTCAACAGGTGTGCCTTCGCGTTGTGTGTTACATTGGTATTGTTTATTACAGATGCCTGTGATTGATCTACATGAGTATATAGTACGTGTATGTAGTAGGTAACTATATATATATATATATATATATATATATATATATATATATATATATATATATATATATATATACATATATAAATTTATACTGCCCTCTACAACATTTACAGTTGTGAAAGTTATATTATCCTCATATGCCACTAATGGCCTGACGTACATAAAGTTATGTTGTTTTTTTGTTTTGTTTTTTCTTCTTTTTTGGGGGGGGGGGGGGGAGAGGGGTCCATTGAACATTCATTCATACCTCACGCACAAACCACAAAATACAATATCCGAAAGGTTTGATCATAATTTGTACCACTTCCGTTCAAGCACAGTAAAAGTTAGAAATCTACGTCGTAATCGTAGGTGTACGAGTATGTCTGTGCATCTCCTTAGGATTTGTTAAACTCATTTAACGAGGTGTGGTACAATGATATAGAAAAAATATATAGAATTTGTAAACAGTATGTATGATATGATAAATACGGATATGGTTTTATTTTTTATATAAGCAGCTAACAAGTGTTAAATGTCTGCAAAAATAACCTGACTCTTTGGGAGATTTTCTCATTGGCATACAATTTACATGACATAAATAGTACCCAATGGTAAATATGGAAAATACAGACAAAGAGACAGACTATATATATTAACCCCACGCTTTAGCTGTGGATAATGTGATACCCTCCGTCTGTCTGTCTATCTGTCCGTAACCGCTTGTCCTCCTAAACTGCTTTAAGGAAATTACACCAAACTTGGTACATATCTTCGCCATTTGTTAACCATTTGTGTGAGGAGTATGGTTTTGGGTACTCCCTCTTGGGGTCCATTGGAGGGGTCAAAGGTCAAAACTACACAAATTACAGTTATTGTGACAAATTTGAATAATTCTGGTTGACCAAACTTTAAAAATGAAGCTACAGTAATGGGTTTGGCTTGCGAACCTTGGGTCAAGGTTTGGTCGGAAGGGGCGGGGCGGGGCAGCGAAATACATAATAAGAAACATTGGGATTTGCAATCAAGACCACTGGAGTAGCTCATGAATAGAGAGGCTTAAATCAAGCATATTTTACTTGACAAATATGGGTAAGGCTGTAATTTAAACATTTATGACGCGTATACTTAGGTGGCGGGAAAAATCAATCAAGGCATCAATCAACTAATCCATCAATCAAATAACCTGTGAAATCATTGAAAGTTTGGTTCAATACCGCGTACATCTGCATCTATACTACACATTGACATATTCTTTTTTAATGTCTATGAATTAACAGGAACGATGGCTATAATCCAAAGAGACACGGTGACACAACGGATGTATATTCAGCTAATACACAACGGATGTATATTTCGCTATTCTGACATTATTGATTTTACTTTATTATGCATAACTTTTACAGCTGGGTTAGGTCCAGGTTAGATTGGTTAGGGCCAGGTTTGCAATAGGTAAAAACATTTCATGAATTCCATTACTTTCCACAGTCTCTTCTTAATTTTGTATTTCCTCGAAATTTATGAATTGTTAAATAAAACTAAGAAAATTTGTAAATAAATATTATGCTGATTTTATTACTCATTTATCGAAATTAAAAAACAAACAAAAAACCAAACAAACATACTGTATACTGATCTTAATAATCACTTACTTTACAGAAGCTTAATGAATAAATACTGAGTAAATCACGTCTTCAAATGAACGAATAGAGAGTTATGATTTTGTGATAAGGTGATGACGTAAATGATAAAATTGTGGGTAGGTACCCTGAGAAAATGTGAAACTCTATATATTCAATGGATATTTGACTGTTAATGGTAAATTAATATAACTCTGAATTACAAAATGAAACGGGTAAAGACTGGAAGGTTTTGGGTGTAATAAATTGTAAAGTATTTAATTGTATACCCTTTATTTTAAACAACTTAAAATGTTATTGTATGCTTTGTGATATATTTAATAAAAGATACATATTTAAATGAACCACATGCAACTTAAAAATTAACGGTGACTTCAACAGTCTATATAATTTTTTTCTTAACATATTCAATAACTGAGCACACCTTCTGACTCAAGTAAACTGGTCATTAAGCATGCCGATATATTTGGGATGAATGGCTTCATTCAAGGGAGTATGATATCAGATTACAGGGCGTGTGAACCTAAGGTGCATATTAAGCCATCTGGAGATGGTGTAATATGAAGCGAGTCAGCGACATACGGGCTAATTTGATATAAGAAAGTGTTGGCGACAATCCTATTAATTCACTGTAAAAAAAAAACACGATTATGGGATTTACCTTTAGGAACGATATATTCCTAATGACATAGTACTCTACCTGCAAAGGGAAATCTGTAATTTCATTGGTGACAAAAAAGATCAACATAACACGACGTAGTATCGATGTCCATTATGTCTACTTATAGTGGCGGCGAGGGGGCGGGGGCAGGGATTTGGGAGAGAGAACAACTGCCCCCGGGCGTCAGGCGAATGGGGAGGGGGGCGCCGTTGGTATTTATTTTATTTATTTTTCAGCTGAAATTTTCATAGTATTTCACCTTCACCTTAGAGTAACGGGGGCAATTCTTCATATAACTTATATTTATGACGGGGGTGGGTGCAATGGAGGAGGGAGGTTGACACCTGACATAAAAAACTGTTCTTTGTAGCAAAGTAGGGGCGCTACTTCATTGCCTCCATCCTTCGCTCCGCCACTGTCTACTTATTACTACTACATACATACATACATACATACATACATACATACATACATACATACATACATACATACATACATACATACATACATACATACATACATACATACATACATACATACATACATACATACATGCATGCATGCATGCATGCATACATACATACATACATAGTTCTCGATTTTAATCAGATTGAAAAGTAACGGATTTCATGGTATGAAGATGAATGATTAAGCGCCAGTACGTGTATTTTAGTCTGTATTTCATTGAGTAGAACCGGCCACTGATTGATTGTATAGGGATAATGCATGCTGTTGTTGTTGTTGTTTTGTTTGTTTTGGTTTGGGTTAAAGCCAGACCACGAAGGACGTGGGTTTCAACACATCTGGGAGATTAGGCAAACGTTGATACCAGAAGAAAAAATAAAAGAAAAAAAAAGTTAAAGAAAAAGAAAAAAAAATTGTATCATTGCAATTCTTTCAATAAAAATAAAAACAAAAAAGCTTTTAAATTTTCAGATGCAATTTAAAGCTTCACTAGTGAAGGTCACAATCCGGTACGTTGGTTTACTTAATCTTTTTTCCTGGCGGCGCGCGCGAAAATACAGCTTTTTATTTGGTTTTGGTGCGGCCCGGAGAGAAAAGGATAAATACATGTATAACAAAACACTGTCAATAGGATGGTAAATCCAATATTGATTAGTTGGATACGGCCACGTTGATACACCTTATCCAACCCAGTTGTGTAGGCATTTTTATATAAGATTCTTTAATAACAATGGAGGACGTATTACCATATAGCCTAAGTAGAAACAGTGCGAACATTGAATGCCCAACACAGTTATAACTTTCAGGCACAGGTAGGCATTGACATCCATTCACAATCTGTTCAAACGAGATGCCGATCCAACACTACTATTTCGAATTGGACTACACACGATACAAATGTCAAAGAGATAAAAGCGAATGATTTTATGTCTAATTAAGGCACGTATTATCTCAATTTATAATAATAATAATAATAATTATCAACATCATCATCATCAATTTAAACGGATGAGAAACATAAATAAGTACAACAAGCTAATACTTTGTAAAACTGAAGATAAAAATGACATGAATAGAATTAATCTTATACAAAACCCGGGTATTTCATAAAAATGTTATGTTTCAGTTCTCCGAATTCGCTCGTCATTTAAGGATATATATATATATATATATATATATATATATATATATATATATATATATATATATATATATATATAAAGTTCCGTACACACCTGAACAGAATGTTTGTTATATGTTCACAAGTAAACAATACTTTATCCGATTATCGAGCCCCAGACATATCGACAATCAATCCAAACAAAACTTGCTTAATGGGGAATATGTTTACATTGTCCATCATGGATGTTATAAAAAAAGAAATATATATTTCAAAGAGATCTGTTTATAATACAAGAAGAAAAAATATATATTTGTCCCTTCTCCATTCTTGCACCTATCATTCTTTGTCAAGTGAAAGGGTTATTTGTCTATTTATTATATACTTAAGTGTGAAATATAGACAATTATTGGAGAATAATTTTCATATTTGTTTCATTCCTATATTTTTCCCATGTGAAAATACAAGATTTCCCATCACGCCATGCGACGATTGTGTGTGCCTACAGATGTTATACCTGCAGCAAGAAAAAACGAGCACTTTGTGAGCTAGAACAAATAAATATAAATTGCTTTACCTTTCAGACATGAAAATTATCTTTTGCTGAAGAAATTTGACTCGACGCCGTTCGCGTCTCTATGAAGTTATTTCCCCTTACTATCTGGACAAAATGATAAACCAGTTGTGACGCATTGCAGAATCGAACTTGCTTTGTGGTCAGATAGAGTAAAATAATGTACAAAATGTAAAAAATGTAATTTACTGCAAGAGATTAGGTCATCCCAATCCTACCGCTCTCTCAAGTCGCATATATTTATATGATCAGCCAAGGAAAGAGAGGTGAATTTACGAAAAGGGGGTGGGGTCGTGTACTGAAGAGTGAGTTTAATCATCTAAGCTTCGATTGATGAGCAAGTTTGGTATATAATAAAAAGAAAATGTTCTTTTCCTGCGTAAATGCCGGATATACTTCCTCTTGTGGTACAAATATGATCTACGTCAACTAGTGGCTTCGACACTTGTTAAAATGTCACGTTTTTTGTACCACACGAAGAAATATGTCCGGTATTTACGCAGGAAAAGAAAATATCCTTTATTTATTTTATGCTAGTCCGTGAATTAGTTGATTTTTCCAAGAAAATTAATTTTGATAATTCACTCGATTGAAATAATTTTTTAAAATTATTTTTCACTCTAGTCAGGAGACATCAACAACATAAGGAGCAACGAATTGCATCTGGCATGTTCTCAATTGCTAGGTCTTATGGTAAGCATGACGCTCTGTTACGCATGACTACTAGGTTCGAATCGCACAAGATATTTCTTTGTTTGTTTTTGTTGTTTATATGTGGCATATTTGGCCAAGGACTGATATCAAATGAACAGACCTGGAACAAGAATTATTGACACGCGAGATGAAGACGTTTATTTGTTGCCTCATAAAGCTTTTCTTGAAGTTCAAGGTCATTTGAAAACAACTGCTGCACTACCTGCCAATGTTCCAGCTAACACAAACGTGGCGCTTGTCAACAATGGTTGGAACTTGTTTAAGACAACGCGATATCAACTTAATAATCAGACAGTTCAGGACATTAGCAACTGTCTGCCTGCTGCCAACAACATCATGAATTTGATTTCGATGGGCGATAACCACAGCAGAAGCTCAGCAACAAATATGTTCTGGTATAAGGATACGAGCAATGCAGCAGTTAGAAAAAAGTACATCAGTAACGTACAAATGATTCCATGGCAGATGTTGAAGTCAAGTGAACTCTTCAACCTAAAGCACCAGCCGTAACCGTAAACTATCATGTTTATGCAGTAAACTGATTTGTCGTGCGCTGCTTGTCGAAAGATATCATGCATTTCGGGAAAAATTATTTGCATCAGATTTGTCCAAGGATGTCATATAAATGAGTTACATTTCAGGAAAAGTTGTTTTGACGCATCGCAACAAGAATCGACTGCAGCTCGCATAAGGGCGTGTCCATCAAACTTGGAAACTTGGAAATAATCAGTTGCAGCAAGGACAACTTGTTCTTGCGCTTAAAAAAATCAATATCTAAAGTTTAGCATAGCAAAACTTTATCGCAAAGGCTTAATCTTAAAGTTATTTGTGAAACAAATATCTCACATCGGGCGGCGCTTTACCAGCAATCCTATCACTTCTTGCAGCATGGGCGCCAAAAATATTACCAATACTTTGTTTGTTAGGAATATCAGAGGCCTCTGGAGCAATACCTGGTAACAAGCGGCAGAGGACTTAGACGCAGAACAAATAAAAATATGTTGCTGACATAGTTGCAGACATATGTTGCTAACTTTGCTGGCATTTTACTTTTAGAAAGAGTTTTGTCTAAACATCTTACATAGAAATGTCGTATCAGGATGTTAGTCTATCTCTCTCTGAAGCTCAACTTAAAAAAATTGCGCTGGCCGCTTCTAGAGGTTACCCATTGTCAAAAAAACGATTAGCAAAACAGTTATCTTTTGGCAGCGACAAGCTCATGCTCACAAAACGCCCACATGACAAAGTGAGAAAAAATCAAAGTGCAGCAGGAAAAGGTATTTTACTTGATTTGTCTGCAGCACAACTTAACAAGCAAGGCGGAGTCTTAACACTTCTACCACTGTTAGCTGCTGGTAGCGCTGGTGCGCTGCTGCCTGGACTTCTTAGCAAACTTTCTGGTCGTGGTATGAAAGGTGAAAAAAAAAAAAGAGCGCAAGGATTGCAATACCCCGGAACGCAGCGCCGCTAAGCAATTTTGACATTTTATTTCAGAAAGCGTCTTCATTTTTTTATACACGGAGACTTACTTGTAGCACACGGCCGAGATTGTGCTGACGCTGTGCGAGCTGTTATTCCAAGCAAGAATAATAATACCACAAATTAAAAAACTTCTGTCATATGACAAAAGTTACGTTTGTTATATACACTGACTTCGAGACGCTGCTTCTTCCAACTGCTGGTGAATATAACGATCCAGATAAGTCTTTTACTAGAAAATATCAAGAGCATGTTTCTTACGGATATGCCTACAAGCTTGTTTGTATCAACAACTCACTGAGTAAACCAATAAAACTATATCGTGGCACTAACTGTTGTGAGCATTTTGTCTAAATTTGCTTAATGAAGTTGATGACATCAAACATATCAAACCAGCTAGAATGATTCTTATTGGCAGCTGACAAAGAAGACTTCTTGCGGTCTAAATTGTGCTGGATATGCGAACAGCCACTAGGTGATGATTGAGTTAGATATCACTGTCAATTTACTGGTTGATATCGTGGAGCAGCACATAATAGATGCAACCTGGTCTGAGACGGCCAGAGTTTGTTCCTGTCGTGCTTCATAATCTGCGCGGATATGATTCGCATCTGATCGTCAAACACTTCGGAAAATATGAGCAAAAGATATCCTGTATACCAAATAACATGGAAAAGTACTTGTCGTTCTCTCTTGGTCAGCTGCATTTTATCGACAGTATCCAGTTCATGAATGATTCGCTAGAAGAACTTGTAAAACAAAAACACCGTAAAGGCTTACCTCTGAAATTTATCTGCAGGTTTAAAATATACCACTGAAGAATTTTCTGATAAATTAGATCTTGTTGCACGTAAATGAATCCCCGTACGAGTATGTGACCTCATGGGACAAATTTCATGAAACAAGTTTATCACCAAAAGAATTCTTCAGCAAACTTATTGGTGAAAATATTTATGATGCAAAATATGATCATGCAAAATATTTGGAGCAACTTTGGTCTGAGGAATCTGGACGACTATCATAACATTGACATAAAGACAGATGTGCTGCTGCTTGCTGATGTGTTCGAAACGTTTCGCGTTAACTGTATGTCATATTACAAGCTGGATGATGCCTGGTATTATTCTGGTCTTGGACTATCATGGGATGCTGCTCTCAAAGAAGACACGAGTCGAACTAGAGCAGCTGACAGACATCGATATACATAACTTCATTGAGAGAGGAATAAGAGATGGAATCTCTGTCATTGTTACAAGAGATTCTATCGCTAACAACATATACCTTCCTATACGCAATAAAAGGAAGTATATAACATATTTCCATAATCTGTATGGTTGGACAATGTCACAGAAACTTCCTGTTGGCGAATGTAGCTGGATGTCACCAGATATTTTAACAGAAAAGTTATAACAAAGTGACGATGACACAGGTTATTTTCTAGAAGTTGTCCTCGAGTATCCTGCTGAGTTGCATGATTTGCACAATGATTACCCACTAGCTCCTGGAAGCATGAAATTATCTTATGTTATGCTAAGTCCTTACTCGTGCTTGCTAACGGAAAAGCTAGACCAAAGATTATTCCTAATTTAATGGACAAATATCGCTACGTCATCCACTAAACAAATCTGAAACAATACCTGGGCCTTGGACTAAATCTAATTAGAATCCATCGTGTTGTAAAATTCAAGCTGAGTACTTGGCTGAAGTCTTACATCGACTTTAATACAAGCAAAAGAACAGCTGCGACAAAAAAAAAACATTTCAAAGTTGATGAACACCGCAGTGTTTGGAAAAACGATGGAAAATATTCGCAAACGAGTCAACGTAGAATTACTCAAAGATGTAGCGCTCAGAGACAGACTAGTTGCACATCCTGGGTTTGTCTCTATGAAAATTGTTTATGAAAACTTGGTGGTTGTACACAGAAAAAAGACTACCATAAGGCTTAACAAACCAATACATGTTTTCTGTACCGTCCTCGAATTATCCAAATATCACATGTATGATTTCCACTACGGCTTAATCAAAACAAAGTATAGCAATCGTGCCAAGCTGATGCTTGCGGATACTAATTCTCTCTGCTATGAAATAGAGACGGATGACGTTTATGAAGTCATATTCACTGCAAAAGAACTATTTGATTAAGTAAGCTTAGCAAGTACTACGATGCTACAAATAAAAGACTGTCGGAAAGTTCAAGGAGGAATACATAGCGCAAATAAGAAGAGTTGTTGCGCTCAGAAGCAAAATGTACTTGCTCGAACTGCTAAAGAAGCTTGAAAAAGTGTGTCGTCAAAAATGTTATAACACACGGCGACTACTTTGCTGCGCTTGCTGGCGAAAAATAATGTGTTGCAATGAGCGCGATCAGGTCAGAAAACCATGTCCTGAGCACAGTGGCGCTAAATAAAAATGGTCTTTTAGAGGTAATGACGACAAGTGATATATCATGGATGATGAAATCAATACACTAGCCTATGGACACTAGAAAACTAAGGTGACACCAGATATCTTAGTGCCAGTGTCTGATGCACCTGCCCTTAAAATTTTAGCAGAACTAGGTATGATCTAGATAATCAAAAAAAAAAAACAACGACAATACCAAATATTCACAGATTATTTACAAAATTATTACAAATGATTCTTAAGCAAAATTAAAAGCGTAACAGATGTTTTTGACTGGTGAGTACGATATCTTGCACGCTCCTGTACAACAATAATAAATGACGCTAGTATTTGTACCAAGAGTTTTTCCAGCTTGGGAGAACGACTGAAAAGATTTTTGCTCTCCATTTTCTACATTTGTAGCTTCTACATGCTAGCCTCTCCAAAATGTTTGGCGCCACCATTTCCTCTTTTGCAATTTTCCTTTTGAGTAACCACCTCGAGGTTTTCTATTCTGTTATCAGATCTTTTGCCACTGATATGATCGACAACAAGATGATCTGGTATCAGACCATGCTGACACTCGTAAACAAACCTATGTAAAAACATATCCTTTTGCATAGTGCCAGCGCCTGAGACTCTAACATGCACATAGCCAAGTTTACTTGGCAAACTTGAAACAATGCGTTTGAGTTTGACGTGCTTTATCTTACCAAGCTCGTTTGCATCATAATTATCGTATACGGAATGCTTATTCCATACCGTGTTATACTTTATGTTTCCTCAATTGCTTGTTGAAATAGCAACAACAAAAAATGCTACAAGCAGAAACCTTTTGCAAATGAAAAAGAAAAACAACAATCTCGGATAGGCGAGTATGACTTGTTTCTCGTGCCGTTGCAGCAAAATAAAATAATTCGTCTGCTGGCACCAGAAGTATTTTCTGCTTTATACATCGAGTCAAATACTTCTTCATCTGTATCAATATTTGTAACAACAACTTTACGCGCTAGTGTGTGTGTGTGTGTGTTTGCCATCTTCGCCTTTCAAATTGTTCATCTGCCTTGTGACGATCTCAAGGTTAGCGATTTTATTATCAGAGCGATCACCGTTGACATGATCGCTGATAATATTTTCTGCAATTAGACCGTTAAAACGTTCATAAATAAAGCGATGTGCGCCAAAACTTTCTGACACTTGCCCAAGCTAGATACTGCGGTGAGAATATAGCCATTATTATTTGAATTCTTGGTCAGAATTTTATGACGCAAAATATGTCTCAAGTCACCATTGTCGTTGGATTCAAATAGATTATAAACAGGATGTTCTTTCCAAGCCATGATATGCAAGTACAATTTATATCTCCAAATGAAAACACATTGCGATTCCACAAACTTTATCAAGATAGCGTTAAAATCCATTGTTTATACTATTGCTTGCTTCAGGTATTGTGACTTTAGCTTTATATTAGAAAATGGATTTATTAATATCATATAATACCAAGCTGCGGACATATTTTATTAAAAATATTTTGCATTGTTTATCCAGCCAACATTTTGTAACGATTTGTCTGAGAAAAAGTTCCTTCAGTTAGCCTTGTTGCTCTTATATTTAGCTAAAGCACAAGAATCAATTAGTCATACCTCTATTTTCAGTAAGCAAACTTCATTAACTATTCAAGTGTACGTCATAGTCGAAAGATAAATTCCATGTCATGTTCTTTTCCTTCTAGTTATTCGCTAGACAAGTCAACGGTTTGAGTTATTTGTAATTATTATTATTTTTTTTATTATTTTTTTAATTTTTTATTTGCATATCGTAAATAAGATTTTCGAGATCACCCTTCCCTGACTGATTTACATTTGTGAAAAACCGCAATTATGTGGAAAGTGTTTACGTTTGAGCAAATCACTCAAGTAGAGCTAATCTTACATAACTGTTTCTTTCATCAATGGCACATCGTTTGAAATGTGCACGTTTAAAATCTTAGATAAATCAAAATACGTTCATTTTTGTCACAGTGACCTAATAGAACGACTTTGGAGGGTTATTCCCTATTATATCCATTCTTAAGTTTCTCTTTCCCTTGTCCCCCAAATACCTACAATAATAGTTCATGTTCGTTACATAAATTCGCGTGTAGAGCAAACGGCAAGTTTTCTTTTTGTAGACTTACAAGTTGAATTTGTGCATCAGCACAACATGTCTTCTTATTTGAAACGTTATCGATCCAAGATGAAATTCTATCTATGAATGATATATGGGAATAATTTAATAACTCTTCATATATAACTTAATTTCCTCGTTTACAGTTAAATTCATTGTTTCTTTAATAATGCAAATTATTGTTCAGTACTGAATTAGAAAGACGGGAACACATTTTGCTTGAATGGCAGGTGGATAGAGCTATTACCGCTTTCATATATCTTCTAAACTTGAGTACGCACTCAAACTTTGCTCTTTATAACAGTTTTATCCATCTAAATTTAAAATCGATATTTCAACATTCGACCTTCGAATAACCAGCTTGTTTCAACATTAAGCCTCCAAATAACCAGCTTGTTTCAACACATAGGTTTACTGAAATTCTCCTACCGTAATTTATAAAAAAAATCGGCATGCAAAACATACTTTGATTTTTCTTTTTCTTTCTGTGTTTTGTTTCTCTATGTTGAAACCTTTTATGAAAGCGGGACCTGGCTCACCTGGGGCCCAAACGTAAACTTATTCCTGGCTCCAATGGGATACTCAACACAGTTTTCCTTTTGCCAATGGACCCTACCTGACAAATTTTCATAACTCTCTACACGTTATACCTGTGGAAAACAGAACACGTACTGAAGACGGGCCATGACCAATATAAAGAGTACAGTTACATATATAAATGATAGCTGGTAACTGACGAATAATAAGCACCTCGAATTGGATCTTGCAGATTAATGCGTTATCTATACGGTCATCTCAAGTTTTCGTCATGCTTCAGGTTATGTTGAATATTTATTTCTTCCTTCGGTGTACTTCACGTTATTTTGTCATTTGGTGGAAGTTAAATCTCACTCTCTATCATTATAACAGGTACACAATTTAGGATCTATCTATGACACTCAAAATCATAAATTTAGGACCTATCCATGACACTAAAAAGATAAATTTAGGATCTATCTATGACACTCAAAATCATAAATTTAGGAACTATCTATGACACTCAAAATCATAAATTTAGGACCTATCTATGACACTCAAAATCATAAATTTAGGACCTATCTATGACACTCAAAATCATAAATTTAGGACCTATCTATGACACTTAAAATCATAAATTTAGGACCTATCTATGACACTCAAAATCATAAATTTAGAACCTATCCATGACACTCAAAATCATAAATTTAAGACCTATCTATGACACTCAAAATCATAAATTTAGGACCTATCTATGACACTTAAAATCATAAATTTAGGACCTATCCATGACACTCAAAATCATAAATTTAGGACCTATCTATGACACTCAAAATCATAAATTTAGGACCTATCTATGACACTTAAAATCATAAATTTAGGACCTATCCATGACACTCAAAATCATAAATTTAGGACCCAGCTTTGACACTCAAAATCATAAATTTAGGATCTATCTATGACACACAAAGTCATAAATTTAGGACCTATCTATGACACTCAAAATCATAAATTTAGGACCTATCCATGACACTCAAAATCATAAATTCAGGACCCATCTATGACACTCAAAATCATAAATTTAGGACCCATCTATGACACTCAAAATCATAAATTTAGGACCCATCTATGACACTCAAAATCATATATTTAGGACCTATCTATGACACTCAAAATCATATTTTTTTTTAGGATCTATCTATGACACTCAAAAAGATAAATTTAGGACGAAAGATAAATTTAGGACCTATCTATGACACTCAAAATCATAAATTTAGGACCCATCTATGACACTCAAAATCATAAATTTAGGACCTATCTATGACACTCAAAATCATAAATTTAGGACCTATCCATGACACTCAAAATCATAAATTTAGGACCTATCCATGACGCTCAAAATCATAAATTTAGGACCTATCTATGACACTCAAAAAGATAAAATTTAGGACATATCTATGACACTCAAAAAAATAAATTTAGGACCTATCTATGACACTCAAAATCATAAATTTAGGACCTATCTATGACACTAAAAATCATAAATTTGGAACCTATCCATGACACTCAAAATCATAAATT
Organism: Margaritifera margaritifera; assembly: GCA_029931535.1. NCBI lineage: Eukaryota > Metazoa > Mollusca > Bivalvia > Unionida > Margaritiferidae > Margaritifera > Margaritifera margaritifera. Next base: position 4,934,848 of record JAQPZY010001661.1, on the reverse strand, counting down.
TAGAACCTATCTATGACACTCAAAATCATAAATTTAGGACCTATCTATGACACTCAAAAAGATACATTTTCAGACATAGTATGTCCTAAAGGTGTTTCAAAACTCTCTCTCTCTCTCTCTCTCTATATATATATATATATATATATATATATATATATATATATATATATATATATATATATATATATATATATATATACTCGCGAATAAACCGGATCCAAATGCAAACAACATAGACCCTTATTTGCCGTCGCACAATGTGCCGGGAGATCAGGGTCTATGTTGTATGTTCTACTGATTAGTCTTTACAAACTTCATAGACCCAGATCTGCCGTTGCATTATGCGACAGCAGATCTGGGTCTATGCAGTTTGCAGTTGGAATTGGGTTATACGCGAGTATAAACGGTATATATATATATATATATATATATATATATATATATATATATATATATATATATATATATATATATATATATATATATATATACGAAATAGAGCTTCGCAAGTTTCATAGCTTGTATGGCAGTCATTGTATAATATTCACAATTTGTGCAAATTGTGTTGAAGCGGGGTAAACGCCAGATGACGCAAGTTCCAGTTGGTTTAGGTGACTATCTTTTTTCTTTCTCTTCGTGTTGCTATATCGCTGTTGTTCTGTTCATTGTAAATCTAATTTGCAGCTTGACAATTTAAGAAGTAGCCATACATGTAGTGCATGACTTTCCATTCATTCATTTTTCTTATTCTCCGTGTATATCCTTTTCATTGAGAGTAAGGCTTTGGAAAATTTATTATAGTTGATTCTCAAGATCTAAATTGGAATAAATATTACCATCTCAAAATATAGTGTAGAAAAGATTAATTAACAATGCATGAAGTGTTTTGTTGTTCCTTTGCACTGCTTTGTATGATTTTGTTTATTTTATATTCACAATCAACAAAACTATGCAAGTCAAAAATATGCGTTAACATTTTGATGTGTACCTGACCTACTTTTCGCTATCATAAGACACGGAAATAATTTATTAAATTTAGTTTTTCTTCACCCTAGGCAGAACGGAACGATATGTCACTTATTAAGTATGTATGTGTGTATTCGATTTTAAGTTTGTATGTGTGTATTCAATTTGTATGTGTGTATTCGATTTGTATGTGTGTATTTGATTTGTTTTATGTTTGTGTTTGAGGTCAGTGCTTACTCTTGTACCTTTGTTTTATAAATATTTTGTGTTACCTTTGTTGTATTTTCGATATGATTTGATTCTTTGGTATTTATCCTCCTATTGTTGTATTAAACGCGAGATATGATCTATGAAACCAAGGCTTTTCTTCTTCTTCTTCTTCCTCTTGTGCATCATGGAACCCAATGTTTTATTTTGGAATTATTTTCTTTGTTAAATAAGTCAGATATAAAAGCCTTGAGCTCTATGTGGGCTACAATTCATACCTTGCCGGAGTTAACCTTTCTTCTTCTTGTGTCTCCTAAATAAAGTTTGTCTATAGGATGTGCAATAAAGACAATACATATATGCACTGTACAATACAGTTACAATAATTCATACTTCTATTGTGGCCGCCAGTGCTGCACACTGTGTACATTTTATAGTTAATGTTTACTCTCCATAACCACACCTATGGTATAGACAGTATACATAATGTTATTATAGCATGTGTATCTGTTTTGTTTATGTATTAATAATGTCACTGTCTTGCCGTTATCAATTTGGTTTCACTTTCCCTGAGGAGCATATGTGTAAGTTTCAATGTCAGTGCAATGTTTTTCCCAGGTATGTATTAAAATACCTGTCTGTTAAAGATAATTCGGTAATATTTAAACCGAGAATATTTAACTTTTCCAATTATGTCGTTTCGAATGTTTATCTCCTGTGGATATGTTGTATAAATTGCAAGTAGGTTTTCTGTAGCAAACGACAGTGTTGATCCGCTAGCAAGAGGAAGTAAAGGACAAAAATATATATAACAGTGTATTTCCGGGACAAATCTCATTTAAAAATACATGTACAAAGTTTAGTCAAAAGGTGGCGATATAGGAACAGACGGACGAACGGACAGACGGCGTGCATCACGATAACCTGCACCTGTAGTGTGAATGGCAAACACATATCTTTCCATGGGCGTCCGCTGAAAAGAACGGGGGCAGTTGCTCCCCCCCCCCCCCGATTTTTTAAATATATTGTGCAGTATTGCAGTATGTCTTTAATTTTGCCTCCCCTCACCTCCTTGGAAAAATTCCGGCGGACGCCCATGTATCTTTCCGTCTATTTTCATTCATATTTTCAAGCTAAGCAGGAAAACCCGTCTTATAACGCCAGTTTTAAAATTTTCTGTGAGATAAAGGTAACAAGTTTGAAGCCACGAAGTCTTTTTTGTACAATCTTCAAAACTGATGAACAAGATTGATTTCATGGACTGGAGTCCAACTTTAAATAAATAAATAACAATATTGTTTTGAGTCGACAATTGTTCGTGTTCGGATTCATTTTACAATCTATTTTATAAGCTAATCAATCTTTTCTTCCATAAATTGATTAACAATTATCGTATTCTATTTTCTTCCTATGAGGTTCGTATTGTATCGACACTGACGTGCTTGTTTTATCACACTCGTTTGTCCAAATACAAACACTGACGTATCTTAAGCATATTGATTGCTGAATTTAAAGGAGACAAATTAATAAATACTAATAAAATAAATTAATTAATAAATACTAATTAAATCACATCTTCAAATGAACTAATAACGAATATGATGGAGTGATACCCGCGATGATGTAAATGATACAATTAGGGGTAATACTCAAAGGAAATGTGAAAATCAATATCATCAATGGGTGTTTGACTGTTATTCGTTAAATAATATAACACTGGATTACATAAAGAAACAGAAAATATCAGGGATGGTTTTGTCTTATATATAATACTGTGTATATGTGACTATGATTTTGATGGACAAATGAAAGAAAAGTAAGTACTCACCAAAAAGGGTCAGTCAGCCGATTCTTTCAAAAAGTTCAAGGGTGTTCGAAAGAACGGTCCGTGTATTTTATATTTACTATATGGTTTACTTCAAAAATGCGACATACAGTTCAACAGTACACAGGTGATTTCCTTTGCATGTCGAAGGAGCGATATATATAGATACAATGAAAATCAGTAGTGTGCATTCCGATAATTCCGAACCATGATAAAATTTAATCCGGCTACAAATCTTTGTTACGCGTAGACTTCGTCAAAGCGCATAAATAACTAACTGAATAAATAGACAAACAAATCGAGAAAATCAGATTCCGATACGCTCAAAATGTACAGTACTCAATAAATTGAACGACCAGTCAGACATGAGGGTATTTTTTCACAAATGAAATTATTACTAGACCAGCCAGATTATGAAGGCAATAAGCATAGCGAAACCGCAGAGCGTAAAAAAAAACAATGCTAGTTTGTTTTGTTTTTTTTCCCAATGAACATAATAAACTATGTCACAATAAAGCCGGATAAATTGTCATCGGATACAAATAACTTGGTGTGCTGATTGTCGGATACAAATAACTTTGTGTGCTTATTGTCGGATACAAATAACTTGGTGTGCTTATTGTCGGATACAAATATCTTGGTGTGATGATTGTCGGATACAAATATCTTGGTGTGCTGATTGTCGGATACAAATAATTTGTTGTGCTGATTGTCGGATACAAATAACTTGGTGACTTGATTGTGGTATTACTTACTAGTTACCTTCCTTGATAGTTTTACATATATAGACGTTTTTAGCCCAGACGACCATGGGTTATTTTTCCTATGTTTAGAAAGCATTTAATAAACAAAAAATAAAATGTGGAAGAAAAGAAACCTAAATAAAGTATTTAATTGTATACCCTTTATTTGAAACAATCTCAGATAGGGCATGGATACCTTTTCAGACTTGTAACAAAAATACTTTTTTATATGAGCTACCTGTCATTGAAAATTTACAGCTACAAGAAAAGTATATCAGGAAATGATTATATTTAATAAATAAACACACGCGTTTACTCTGGTTGATCGGTTGATAATTATGACATTGTAATTGGGTGAATGGCTTGTATTAAGGGTGTATGATATCAAATCAATGCCCGATTACAGGGCAGGAGAAAATTGGGTGCATCATAAACCGTCTGGAGACGGTTTCACATGTTATGTAATCTGAAGGGACACAGCGACATCCCCCTTAAAAAAACACTAAGATTTTCCAGGTCACCGGCTTTGTTGACATCTTTGTTGACCTCCATCACAGTATAGATTTGCTCCCGGAAAGAACGTTGCATCATGGGTAAATTAGGGAATTAATAAGTCAAGGGACATAACAACCGTTATCGAACAGGCCTTGCAACAACCCTCCCAATTCAACGCACGAAAACGCGATTATAAGCGCTATCTTTAGTAACAATATGTTTCGAATTACGTTTTTCGCTCTCTGAAATAGGAAAGCTGTAATTTGATTGGTGAAACAAAAGGTCAATATAGCATGACATCAGATCGGTGGCCATTAGGTGTACTTTTTATTCATACATATACTATTATAGATCTCGATTGTAATCAAGTTGGAAAAATGATTGTAAATGATTAGGTAACTAATTTGATGGAACGAAGACGTACAGATTAAGTGCCAACATGTATATTTCATAGAGTACAACCGGACACCAGATAATATTTGTTAACAACGGAGGAATTGTAGAATACAGCCACAATTAAAATTGTGCAAAAAAAAAAAAAACACAAAAAAAAACAATAGATACCTATTGAGAAAAATGAGCAACCTTAACGACACAATAAAGTCCTTGCTTTCCGAGAGGCCGGAACAAAAGACACTAAGCACGACGTTAACAGTGTCCTGTACCGCGTGAAGTTTACAAAAGATGCGGGCAGCGCGCCTAGATGGTGCGTGCCTTTAGAACCACAGATGGTATTAAAGTTTTCTTTAATGATCGTACGTATTCATATTACGTCTAAAAAAAACTCGCCTCCTTTGTTAAAATGCTAGCAGGCATAACGAATACAATACAATCTTGCATTGCATAATATGGCGGTCATAGGTCATAGGTCATACGGCACTTTTCACACATTATTGGCTATATCGTGCCGAGGAAATGGGATCGTACGCAAAAGTAAACAAGCTGAAGTGGTCCATGACGTCCCAAAGAACCGACCTGTATGTATGAATAACTGTAACGTGGTTATATGAATCCTATCAGCTGCCATATATTACTCTAGATCAGGTTATTTCATAAATCAAATAACTTCGTATCACTTAATGATATGATTACAATCCATACATGAGGCGAAGTGAACCAGTTACCCAACTACGTGCTTCTAAGGACATTAGATAGCGTCGCGCTAGATTTTTTCCTAAATTTTTCATTTAAAGCTAAATTTAAGTAATTTATATGTGTTCTTTTCTTCTTTAATAATTATCAATGACCAGATGCGGTGATATCGATGTCCTTCTATATATCAATAAGCATCTTTTCTGAGAGCAGCTCTTTAAGTTTAAAAACAGTTTTGGTGTGGACCTAAAGGCAGGGAAAACTAGGATCATCGTTCTACATATACATCTAAGTTACTGTAACATTTACCCATAATGAGGACATGTAACTTAATTGATCAGTGGAGCAATTTAAGCACTGTATTTAAAATGATAACCAAACAATATTTTGAAAATAAATTGTATAACTTTAGTGATTCTATCAAATATGTTCAGCCTATCTGTTGACCACAAGCATCATACATGTGGAAACCTTTTAATAAAATTAATAAAGTCAGAGTTTACATTGATGAGTATTTTTTTAAAGTCTGAAACGTATATAACAGTATTCGGTAGATTTGATATATGTAAAAATAACAGTATTCGGTAGATTTGATATATGTAAAAAATAACAGTGTTCGGTAGATTTGATATATGTAAAAAATAACAGTATTCGGTAGATTTGATTACCGGTTCAAATTCCTACCGATGTTTTGACGATACTCAATATATTTGAAAGCTTGTATACGTACACTGATTCTAAAATTAATTAGCGGAAATTAATAACTGTTCATGATAAATACTTCATGATAAATTCAGCTGCCACTCTCTGTTGGAACATGTATTTCTTCTGAGGTTTATCTACACTATACAACAATACACCTTCTTTGATTTATGCAAGCTTTAAAAACACGCCATTAAAAGTTTTATTTCGGCTTGCTCCTTTCAAAGTTCGGTAGTATTAATAGAGTGACTCATATTTGGTTTATGTCTTGATTATTTTGTTGTTTTACTGAATGAATATCTGTTTGTATCATGTGGGAACAAATATTTTTAAAAAATCATGTGAAATTTGTTTACAATAAAAACCTAAAAATCAATCAGTATATCAATCAGTCTTAAAATGCGTGGATAAAGTTTTCCTTCTTCCTTCTCTCTTTTTGTTTCTTCCGTTGAAGGCAGTCAATCCGATGAAAAATACACACACACACACACACATACACACACACACACACACACACACATATATATATATATATATATATATATATATATATATATATATATATATATATATATATATATATATATATATATATATATATATATTACTTTATTACTTGAACATTTGACGTTACTCTCGCGCAAGCAAATTCGGAACTACCTCGTTCCTTTTGGATGCGAGTTAAATACATTCGATTGTAAGAAAAAGACGGTGCTTTTTTTTTTTTTTTCTATCATGCGACGGAAAAGGCTAAGGATGTTCCGAATGGCTCAGACAGGGACTATGTAAAACTTAAATTATGCGATAGAATAACACTTTTTGAATCATTCTAATCTCATTGTTTTTAGTTAATTAATCGATTTTCTTTATATGTGCATTTCGTTTTCATTTCGAGTAAAATAATCCTTGTGGAATGGTCTTTAATATTGACCAGTTGAAAGAACTTACAATAGATACTAATACTACACATATATAAAGATTAACATCTCTAAATAGAGGACATAAAGGATTAATATATAATGCATGAAAAATTATTTATTTTCATTTATGGTCTGATGAAACAATGTAAGTCAAAAATGTGCATTGACATTTCGATCTATTCCTGTCCTACGTTCCGCTATCAAACAGGCATTTTGAGCCGAATCCACTGAATTAAGTTTCTCATCACCGTAGCCAGAATCGCGCCATCTGAAAAAATTATTAAGTTTGCAGGTATGTATTCAATTTATTATATGCTTCTGAGAATCTCTTTAAATCATCTGCCTACCTGAGTACCATTCTTTGTTTATTTGTTTTTTGTTGGGATATTTTGGTGACGGTTGTGTGTGTGTGTGTGTGTGTGTGTGTGTGTGTGTGTGTGTGTGTGTGTGTGTGTGTGTGTGTTCTTGCTTTTTTATCTTTGTTATATTAGGTACAGCATCTAATTCTATCTTCGGCTTTAAGTTTTCCCCTCTTAGCTTTTATTATCTGTAGGTTATGATCTGTGACATCCCTCTCTTTGTTTGTATTATCTCCTTTTATCTGCAGACTATGACCTGTGACATCCCCCTCTTTTTTATATTATCTCCTTTTATCTGCAGACTATGATCTGTAACTTCCCCCTCTTTGTTTGTATTATCTCCTTTTATCTGCAGGCTATGAGCTGTAACATCACCCTCTTTGTTTGTATTATCTCCTTTTATCTGCAGGCTATGATCTGTAACATCCCCCTCTTCGACTATATTATCTGCAGCCCATGATTTACAACCTCCCTCTCTTAGTTTGTTTCATATGTAGGCTATGATCTGTAACATCCCAATCTTAGTTTGTATCATATGTAGGCCATGAACTGTAACATCCCAATCTTAGTTTGTATCATATGTAGGCCATGAACTGTAACATCCCAATCTTAGTTTGTATCATATGTAGGCCATGATCTGTAACATCCCCCTCTTAGTTTGTTTCATATGTAGGCTATGATCTGTAACATCCCAATCTTAGTTTGTATCATATGTAGGCTATGATCTGTAACATCCCAATCTTAGTTTGTTTCATATGTAGACCATGAACTGTAACATCCCAATCTTAGTTTGTATTATATGTAGGCTATGAACTGTAACATCCCAATCTTAGTTTGTATCATATGTAGGCTATGATCTGTAACATCCCAATCTTAGTTTGTATCATATGTAGGCTATGATCTGTAACATCCCAATCTTAGTTTGTTTCATATGTAGGCCATGAACTGTAACATTCCAATCTTAGTTTGTATTATATGTAGGCCATGATCTGTAACATCCCAATCTTAGTTTGTATCATATGTAGGCTATGAACTGTAACATCCCAATCTTAGTTTGTATTATATGTAGGCTATGAACTGTAACATCCCAATCTTAGTTTGTATCATATGTAGGCCATGAACTGTAACATCCCAATCTTAGTTTGTATTATATGTAGGCTATGAACTGTAACATCCCAATCTTAGTTTGTATTATATGTAGGCTATGAACTGTAACATCCCCCTCTTAGTTTGTATTATATGTAGGCTATGATCTGTAACATCCCCCTCTTAGTTTGTATTATATGTAGGCTATGATCTGTAACATCCAATTCTTCTTCTTGAGCTTCTTGGAACGCTACTTTTAGTTTATTTGGAATGAAAGGGATAAAACAAAAACTTGACATGACCTTTTTTACAACAAGCCAGAATAAGAAACTTCACTCGAACTCATGGTTTCCTGATTCGGAGTTGACTTCTCTCCTATTATCTCCAAAAGCAAGTTTGTTTATAGGATGTATAGTGAAGGTAATAAAGACATGCACTGTATAATTCAATTTAAATAATTCGTACTGCACACTGTATATTTCATAGTTGATATTTACTCATCATGATCACACACATGATATATATATATAGTGTACATAATGTTATTGGATGTATGCCTGTTTTGTTTCTGTATGATTAACGTCATTGTTTGGTCGTTATCTATAATGTTCTAGTTTCACTATCCCCTAGGGGCCTATGTGTACATTTGAATCTTAGTACCAGGTATTTACCGAGTATGTATTATATAACACTGGGTAATTTCTGTACCAAGAATATTTTAGTTTTCATATTACGTCGTTTCGCATATTTATCCCACATGATTGTGTCTCATAACTATAAGTATGTTGTATATGCAATAACAGAGTTGTGTCTGTGGCAAGAGGATGTGAAGGACAATATAACATAAATAACACAGTATTTCTCAGACAAATCTCAGTTTTAAAGACGAAGAAAAATTAAAACAAGAACTGTTGGCATAGCTCACCACTGCAAATCGCCACGCATTTTATTATGTCTCCACACCCTAAATTCGTTATATATATATATGTGTGTGTGTGTGTGTGTGTGTGTGTGTGTGTGTGTGTGTGTGTGTGTGTGTGTGTGTGTGTGTCCTCCTCATACAAATACATGTACAACTTTTGGTCAAAATTATTAATAAATGTCATTATTATTGAGATGAAATACTGGTGATATATCAAGTGGGTAATAGAACAGAAAAGAAAAGGGTTGTCAATGTGAAAGGGGAGGCACGGAATGATGGTGGGTTTATGTTAAATGTGATCAACTGGTAATGCGTCATGTTTTCAACGCTAATGCGGATATAATGAATCACCTTGTAATTATTTAAGCATTCACGTTTTCCAGTTTACTTCAGGGACATATATGTGCACGTGGAAATTCAAATTTGATAGAACACCGATGTTCGCTTCATGTACACGTGTTAAACGATTGATGTCTTTTTCTTGACGACTGACAATTTCTTTGTTATCACGATCTTACCTCACCAACAAGATTGTCACACTATCAATCCATTACTGACACACCCTCAAACATCGATGATTGCAGGAAGGTGTGCTAATTGCTGCACAACAGAAAGGGGTGGGGGAGTGGATGGGGGAGAGGGGTGGGGGTAGATCGAAGCTATGTAGTGTTCTAATCGTCTTTATTAAATTGTTTCGATTTTTTTAACGTAACCGAAACCAAATGAATGTTTCCAAAAAGCGATTGAAAAGGAAAAGGAAAGAATCAAAGTAGGTCTCTAGACAATGTCAGTTCTATCAAATATGTATAGTTTTAAAAGGGAGGAAGGAAGGAATAAAGTGAATGAAGGAACGAATAAACGAAAAAATAAATGAAGGAATGAAATCACACTTAAGAATAAATTTTGGTATATTATTGGAGACGAGCTTATTGGACGTGAGTGTATTGGATATGACATTATTAGACACGACTTTACAACAGCTGAAACAGCCTTTCAGAGTCTTCATTTATATTTGGAACGAATAATTTGTGATGCGGGTGATAGTGATATAAAAATTCCTCACTGACTGTGTGTCGATTTCAATTCCTATAACAATTGCAAAGAAAAACAATGAAATATTGAGTGATTAAAACACCTTGCGATTTTCAAATTATTACTCCTGTCCTGAGTGACGTTTTCATTTTGACTTCTTTATCCAATACCAACAAAGCAATGAATTTGCGGTCATGCGAGTTTGTGAAATATGTATGTATGTATGAGCATGTTAGCAACTTTGGCTGCTTTTCATTTTGGCTGGCAGTTACAACAAGGAGCTTCCACTTAATGGATTGAACTTAGAAATATTAACAATGCATTCTGAAGCACCAATCATAACCCAGACAAAACCCTCTTTCTGAAAATTATCAATACTATTTTGAAGAGATTCGAAAATGCTTTTGATGTCAAAATGGTGCTGGAATGCACGAACTGGTTTGGACATAAAATGTGATTCAGTTTCAGTGTTATCCTTTTGTTGTACAAACCACACGATAATACCAATAGAAAATGTGATGCCACGTTGCAAACGCAGCTCATTGGACACAATTTGTTTTATGATTGGCTCTGCTAGTCTGACAAAAATATAAAACGGTATCAACTCGTTTTTTTCCAAAGCAATACGACAGACAGGTTTTTAGCGACATGTATTATTAATAGCACTGTTGAACAACTGCAGTATACAGCATTTTATTAAGCAATTTCTGGATACACGTTTTTAAAGTCCAGAGTGACTAAAAGTTGATTCGGTAAGAAAAAAAGGTGTAAAACGTACACAAAATTCAACTTATTCTTAAAATTACAAGCAAATTCAGCCAATCTGGCTGATCAAATGGGTGAGAAAGGCTTGTGTGTATTTTATCTGGGTTCTTTTCCACTGGGTATGTCTGTTACTGTTGTCACATACAATTAATTCAATTCCCATAGACCGTAACGTTAATATTAGGTCAAACTGATATAGTTTTTTGGTTAAAACAGCAAATCACGCTTACATCCTTTGAATTATATATCCAAGGGGAAATTTTTTAAAACGATGAAAATGACATGTTGCATGCCTCGTTTTTGAGAACAATTCCTTTGTAGGTGCCCACAGTAAAATCCAGCCCGGTAAGATCCAGTAGCACCTGTGCGGCGACAGTGGTAACATAAGAATCGTTTTGGGTTCAAGCCAACTAATGCGTATAATTTACCCATACACCGGCCCCTTCTGAAAATTACTTTAATTTCTTCCGGTAATTTTTTTTTCCCAGCCAATCAGCGACCTTCATTTCTGGGCATTGAGATGAACACGGGTGATATAAATACGGTGTTGAATACACCACCACACACAGGCTGGTTCCGTAGCTCAGAAAATAATTAGATGCATATGACTAGTTCTTTCTCCAAAACATATCAATACAACAAATGTGTTGTGGCTGAGCAAAGAAACAAATTCACTGAGATGGTGGACGGCCTTAAACTCACCTACAATTCGAAGAATGCGTCGTTCAAAGTTCAACTATCTTAGAAAAGGAAATCAACAGGACACGTTCGTACTTAACATGATACATGATATAACATATAGCATAATGTTAACTCACAGTTAAAAAAATAACATGACGAAATTTGCACTTCTAATTCGTATAAATCACCATGTTATGAAGAAATATACATTACAAAGTTGTATTGATCATCCAAGACTCTGGTTATTCTATGAATTAATGTAGGATTCAGGTTATAACAAAAAGTTGACATAACAACTTGATAACACAGAGGTTTGAAATAAAAAGGGAGTTTGTCAATGTCAGATTAGAGGCACCGAATGATGGATACGTGGATGTCAAACGTGATCAGCTGCTAAGGCGTCATGATCATATTCTAATGCTGATATAATGAAACACCTGGCAATTATTTAACCATTCACCTTTTCCGGTTTGCTTCAGTGGCAATATGCTAAAGTGAAAATTCAAATTTGATAGGACACCGATGTTTGCTTCATGTACACGTGTTAAATGATCGAAGCTGTATAGTGTCCGAATTGTCTATATTGATTGTTTGAATTCTTTGAACAACAATCGAAAGCATATGAAAGCCTCCTGAGCGCGATCCTAAATTGAAAAAGAATGGAAGAAGATAGCTAGACAACGTCAGATCTATCAGTGGAGTTTTAAAATGAATGAATAAATGAATGAACGAATGAATGAATGAATGAAATCAGACATAAAATAAACTTTCTGGAGATTATTGGATATGACATTATTGGACATGAATGTAAAACAGGCCAGACATCCGTACATAGTCTTCGTTTATATTTGTAACGAATAATGTATAATGCAATTGATTGCCATAAAAGAATCCCTAACTGGTCTGTGTTGATATCTATTCATGTAACAGTTAGACAGAAAAAAAGATAGTGATTTTTATTATTACTGCGCCTGAGTGATGTTTTCATTTTATCTATTTTATATAAAGCAATGAACTTGCGGTCATGCGTACTTGTGAAATATGAAGGTGTGAGTGTGTACTACTTTGTACTACTTCATGTTGTCCTAGTTAACAAAGCATAAAGATAATGGAGTCATTAACGGCAAGCACTGACAGTTATACTATACATTTTTCATAAAGGTGACAGTATTTTCGATCAGACCGACCTTAACAGACACCTGACATGCGTTAAGTTATTATGACAGGTCCCAGCTCTAGGTCGACACAAGAATTTTGCAAGTAGTCGCCAAATTTTGCGCTGGAAACTACTGACATGCAGGCTTATCAATTGTGCCAGAATAGAGTATCACTACGAAAGTTTACATTCCGGGTCTGACTATTAATCAACTTTAGTCATTACCCATGATTCATTTCTATTTCCTTTCACTATTCCCAACTTTTTCTTGTTTTTTTTCAGTCAAATCAGTGCTGGATTATCCAGTGGGCAGACTAAACACGTGCTTAGGGCACCAGCAAAGCAGGGGCGCCAAAAAAAAAAAAAAAATAAAAAGAATTTATTTTTTTTTAAAAAAGAGAAATTATGGTTTAGAATTGTTTTTATTTTGAATTACATATGGGAGGGGGCACCATAATCTTTTCATTGCTTAGAGTCCAATAATAGCTTGATTTATTGCGGATTATTGCATTTCTACATATTCCTTTTCAAATATATTTTTTCTTCCCTTACATCAGTGATATAACCTCGAAAATACATTACTCTAGCGGACGTCAGCGGCTTCAATGCGAAAATCTGCAGACAACTGCGCATGTTCCTCATTTGTCATTGCATTGAAATGATTCGAAATCTAATAATTGTATAGCCATGGGAGATTCTGGTGATCGCTAACACCAACACTGCAGCTACATTTGTGAGTCTCCATCTTTCTTACATTTATGGGTGTGTATGGCCGTGTTTTCGAGTGTAGAACAGCGATGGGGAATATACTATTTTTCATCACATGACTGCCGTCTTTCAGCAGATGAACTTTTACTGCGATAATAGTCCACACAAACATGCAAAAAGTGCCTCATTTTCATCATCACTTGAAAATTCGTTCACAATAATCAGGATAAACATTAATGGCAACACATGTATGTCCTCTAACATGCAGCGTTAAAGATAGCGTCCTACAAACAGGACGTTTTGCACTGATTGACCCAGTTACATGTACAGATTCTGTAGTACAGTTTCGAGTCTAAAAAACCGTTGTTGTATTTTTTTTTTTTTTTTCTTTTTTCTTTCGGTCTTAAATTCATCTTCTCTGTATTAATATTGAAACGAAATTCGATTCTAAACCAAAGTTGAATCGAGGACTATACCATTTTTATTTGTGTCGGTCTAGTTGAATCTTAGGGATAAGATTGGATTTGTGTCGGTCTAGTTGAATCTTAGGGATAAGAGTGGATTTGTGTCGGTCTAGTTGAAATTTAGGGATAGGATTGGATTTGTGTCGGTCTAGTTGAAACTTAATGATTAGAGCGGACTTCGTTTTTTGATCTGCTCGCATTTGCATTATTGCACAAGCTATCTTTAGTGTACAATTCGAATGTTGTGTGTTCCCTTTAACTCGTCGGTCTCAACCACTCTTCTTTTGAACGCTGATATGTGTTTAGACATAATTTAAAGTTTGCACTGGATGTTACAGTATAACCCTAACTTTTAACACTCAATTTTAAAGTTAGGAAATATGCAGTGATCGTTTTGCTGTTTTAAAGTTGCATCAGTATTCGTAATACGCCATTTTTACTTCGACCCTCCTTGTTCCTTCATAAATGTGAGCAAAATAATCATTCATTACGCATCGCTGTTTGATTGGAAACTTCCACCCCCTTGATCACAATTGTGCGATCTCTGGAACAACATTCTGACCCTGAATGGAATTTTCCTGTCCTACACCGATGCATATCAAGTATTCCATTAGTCTTCATGTACACTTTGAGTACGCTATCTTGAGCATGATGTCATGAGGGATGATTCCATTGTTAACGAGGAAATAGGTTAGTCACATTTAAATATGCTCCTTAAATCTGTGAACATAAACTAAATACCGGTATGTAAAACAAAAGACACGATATTCCAAATTGATGAAAGTAAAGAAATTACATAAAATAATATACGTTATCCACCTAACTGCACACATAAAAGGGACGGTTTGTACGAAATTACAATCAGATTTCCGTATTTTCTATTAAGGACTCGTCCTTTCCAGCGTCATGCTCAAGAGCTCTCACAGAAATATGTAATCCACAGAACCTCCACACATTGTCGAGATCCTAATGCTTTGCATATCCCTGTTGTATAGCTATATGTGCCTATTTCTGTGTTTTTCTTTCCTCCTGAAAATACTTTTGTTTGTTCCTTTTTCATCAAAAATATTTGTCCTTGTTCACTGTTCCCTAATCCAGTATTTCCAACAATATTTCCTATAATTGACATGTGGTTCTTTCTTCCCTGAAAATAATAGCATATGTTTGCTTATTCCATAATAGTAAATGGCCATGTTCTGCTGTGACCTCAAAATCCCTTTGATGACCTTATAATAGTCTGTTTCTAACAACTCATGCTCTTTTTTCTTTTTAGTAATTACTTCAGCATTGTTGCAAGTATACACTGTAGGATTTTGTATAGAAAATGAAATGAAAATATGTTGCTTCTAAAGATATACATTCCCTTATGAACCGACTACATCTCTACTCAATCTCATCATTATACGTCACAAGCATTTCGATTACTTCGGGTTTTTCTGCATATCCTTTTTATCACAGCCAATTGAAACAAATGGTCGAAATGTTTGAAAAAATCAGAACCGCTCGGACAAGACAACCAGCTGATATGAACAGAGGCATCCTTTTCACAAAACATTGCTTGTACAAAATAATAGGCCAAGTTTTACCTGGAATCGAATGTGTTTTTCAAAATAGCGGTGTACGATACAAAACATTTTTTATTTCTTTATATATATATATATATATATATATATATATATATATATATATATATATATATATATATATATATATATATATATATATATATATATAACAAGTGTTCTTTGTATACAGTACAACTTGGTTTATATATACATGGAACCTGTTGAACTTGACATATATACACCGGCTGTCTTTATATGGTGGTCCATAAAGGAGGTTGATTGTAATTAATAAGCTATACGTAAACTATATCTTGTCTGCAATGATGAATGGCTTGCTTCGTCATAAAGTATGCACAAAAATATATGGCGACCGATATGATAGTGTTCACCAAGACAGCGCTAAATTACAATTTTGGTTCAAAACTTTTGTAAATGGTGCTGATGTTAAATGTGCATACGTAATCGCTTTTTTATGCAAAAGTTGGTGTACACAATTTTGTATACCGCCATTGTCGTCGATTCTGAAAATATTGTTTACAAATCCATCCATATCTTAGGCTTTTAGTTAACCAAGAGCGTTTGAAATGAAATACGTTAACAGTTATTTTGTGACGGAAAACATTGTCTTGTCAACAAATCAGCATGCCAGATCATATTCAAACAAGAACAATGCCCCCCCCCCCTGCCCTTGTTGGCATTTATTAAAAAGAGTTTATGAAGGAGGAGGCATTAGGTGATGTTTGAGCAGAGCAAAATACAATTACACAAAGGAGTGTTTCCTTATGGTCCTTACTGTAAAATCATCTACTGAAGATGATACCGAGAATGATGATGAAGATGAGGAGGAGGAAGGTAGGATAATATAGAGAATATTGACTTGTAAGTCAGAACTCTCTCTCTCTCTCTCTCTCTCTCTCTCTCTCTCTCTCTCTCTCTCTCTCTCTCTCTCTCTCTCTCTCTCTCTCTCTCTATTATAATGTAAAACTTACCAATTTAGAGGTTTCCATGAACTTCCAGTGTGTTCCATATACAATAATTTCAGTTTTACTTTCCTTGATTAAGGCACGTTATCTTCAAAAACAGGTAAATATCCAAAAATAACATCCAGAAATCTTGAATTCAACAGTATTGAAGTATTATTCTCTTCCCTTAAAACGGATTTGTTAAACGTTCAGACAGTTCGAAATTTAAAGACCCGAATCATTTTTGCCACTATCAATTTTTCCTCAATGCAAAGGGATGGGATTCCCAATAGAGTTAATCCTGCTTGACTTTGGTTTCTATGCAATTATCTTCACGATCTGCCACAGCAACTTGCGCTTGTGTAATATTTAGTTAGTCCACTATGAAAGAAGAATTTAGACCTCTCAGAAAAACCGAAAATTATGTTTCCCACAGAAAGTTCCATGCATAGTTGAATATTGTAATTTTACTTGACAAAGTCTTTCACGAATATACGATGAAATAGTTTCATGTAGAAACTGTTGACATCACTCTCCATATGATATGCATTTAAACAGTCTCTCTCACGACATAACCGTATGTATTCGCAAACAAGACCATTAACTGTTATCTATAACAATATATGCATATCTCCATGCATTCCTAATGCCTTTGTCGCCTCTCTGTTTGTATCTAATCAAATTGAAATTCGTATGTCCCGAAACAATGTAGTTAAGCAAGACGGAGAGTTTTAAAATACAGAAAGTTATCACGCCAATGAGGGTCAGAATTGTGTATATTCGGATGCCTCCGGCACTGTAGGTCATGGTAACAAGTAGAACAAATGATGGATGTAAAACAAACTGATGCATCATCTTCTGCGCTGAAGATGACAACTGGTGACAGCGTTTGAAAAGATATGTTACCTCAACTCACAGATACATATTCACCAATATGACGTTTACACTTACTATCCAATGGCACACAGTTACACATTCACGGACAAAAAGCATTTACACTTACTATCCAATGTCCCACAGTTACAAATTTCCCGACATGACATTTACACTTACTATCCAATGTCCCACAGTTACAAATTTACCGACATGACATTTACACTTACAATCCAATGTCCCACAGTTACAAATTTACCAACATGACATTTACACTTACTATCCAAGGTCCCAAAAAGAAGATAGACAATTGTGACTTTTTATACACTTTTGTCCACGATGTGTCTAATTGACCCCCGATGACCGAAGTTTAATCAGAGAGTATCCGTGGGAATTTGACATAATATAATTATTATTATTATTATTATTATTATTATTATTATTATTATTGTTATTATATCTTTGTGTCCGTGAAGAATTTGTCCACTTTTGTTGACAAACTTCACATTTATTTTCATATTTAGCATACATGTTTCTAGGCAAAACATATTCGCCTCTTTCTTTAAATCCAATGGCATGATGCTTGCAGACAGAGATAGATTACTGAATTATGGAAGAAGACTAATAACGTTGTCATTGTTATATAGCCTCCAGGCACTAGAGTTTATCACAGGTAGACCATGGGACAAAATGCAATGATCATAACACGGATTTCCGCTGCGATTTTGCGTTATTGAGAAGTTCTATTTAATTTAAAAATGAATATGAGCATACAGCTTCATGTGCATTTTAACAAGCTTCTTCGTATATGCATCTTTTGTAGGTACCTTGTTCAACACTCAAAAAGTGTTTATGTTTGCTTTTTCGTACTTAATTGTTTATACTGACATTTGTTTATTACAACTGATATTTTCCAGTACCGTTGATTTTACCATCAATTTTAAATCTTTTTTTTAAACTGATGGAGTATGTGACTTTAATCATCTCCATATATATTTAGTAAAATATCTCTGCATGAAATTCTGAATACTTTAAATTAGGGATATGAACGTTCATTTTTGAGGTCTTGCCTGGATATACAATTATATAGTAATTGTAAGTAATTATTAATTGTATATTAACTACGTAGCAGGTAGTTTTGTTAACAGGTTGACAGAGAAACAGAATTTATTCACAACGTCTGAGCGTAAATCGACGATGTCGTAAGCAGTGTCTGCACCACGTATATTTTTCATACTCAAACAGTTAGCGCCCTTTGTTGTTCTCCACTTTGGAGGTTGATTCCCTCTCCGAATGTAGTCGCACCCAATGAAACACAAATAAGATCTGTTTTTCAGACTGATTTAAGACACAAAATTGAGTGCTAAAGTGGGAATAGGCATGCGTGATGCTAGGTTCCAAGAAAATCGCGACGTACTAGGTGGATTTTAGCATCTTCCTCCCTCCTACCAGGCATGCTAGAATCGTGACAGTTGCGCTTCGAAATAGATACGTATTAATGCGAGCTGGACCAGTAGAGTGCGTGCACTTATTAGGGATTGTTCAGGTATTACATCCAATAAGCTGTTTCTTTATACGTCTTGCATGAAAGGAAATACCTGCTGTTTTGAAAACAGTGCCTACATTTTTCAACTGAAATAACTATGTTACTCATCTTCATTATAGGTAAATGTTAGCGATACATTATACTTATGTGTAATATAAAGGCCTGCTTCAGCCTCACTTTGAAATTTGTAAACGTTTTATCAGATCATGACTTCTGTCTGGGATGTGTAACAAATAAAACAGTATACGTTTACAGACATCTTTGTATACAAAGGCAAAAAACAAAATATTTTTGGGAGGCACCTAATGAAAAGCTATTGAAAAGTAAAAATTGACTGATTTACAAAATCTATATAGAACCATCAGTGATAAAAAAGACAAGGAATCTGGTAATATTTGGTCTTCATGTATAGTATCATAGCATCGGTTTATTTTTATATTATGTATTTGCGTTCATGGGTGATTATTGTATGAATGTAATTAACTTTTCTTTTTAAACGGTACGAATCATCATACTTGAGAAACTTTCTTTATTACAAATGCACCAAGAATTTGTCACATCACCTGTTGTTGAATCCTATTGTAGTCCCTGAGAAAATCAAATAATATTGTTCTCTGATTGTTCCTGGAGATTCGGTAACTAGTGAAGAATGTTACTTGCTATAAATATAAAGCGGCATTAAAGTATAGAAGACAGTAAAGTGTTTATTAAGTTCTGCCTCCTGACTTTTGCGCAGGATGACGCTTCCTGAAACGTCACTTGCACTAAAATGTCCAGTCATTTCGTTCAAAATGCAACATACACTAAGGCTGTTTGTTTTATATGTTGGGTCCAGGTTAGGGCCTAACGTAAGTAAGATAGTCTAAGTGGATCTCAGATTATAACTAATGCACTGGATTTCATCAAATATATAGACAAATGACGGAAATGTATACGAAATTTACGTAGTAAATACCTTTAACCTTATGAAATTTACCCACATGATAATTTTGGGACCGTACAGTTTGGTTATTACATTTAATGCGATATTTATAAACCTAAATGACACTGTCAACAAGTTATTTTAACCAGTCCACCTGTGACCAAAACTACAAACTAGGTGAGTATATATTACTAAATAAATGCGGATATGGTTAGACTTGCACATTTCATTCATAAGGACATCCCCAATTGTAGGTATTTCTGTGAAAAAGAATTAAAATCCACGACAAAAATCTTCATACGGGCACACGTCATTATAAACAACCATCATCAGCCTTAGAAATGCGACACCTAGCGGTTCAGGTCCCTATTACCTGAGACAGGTTTTCGTTGCTGTTTTGTTTTAGGTAGCTACAAAGAGGACCATTGCCGAAGTCAACAATTAGAATGGTCATTTCTAACACTTTTCTTTGACTCGATAGGATAGAGACCAATGTCACAAAAGGGTTCTAAAATTTAAAGATATCCCTGCCTAGGATAACACACATTGAATATGGCATGGCATTATAGTTGGGTATGTGCTGATTTTGAAATATCATAGATGTATGCAAGTTCAAGGCCAACGTAAACATTTTGTCCCCTGTAACTCGGATAAAAGATTTTCGAATGGAATTCATTTGTCTGTGCTCATTGGATAGTTCTTGAGATGTCCTGCATATGTAACGGAATCTCCAAATCTTGTTCTAAAATTCAGTCAGTGTCATAGCTGCTAGTTCGAACAGATTTTCTATTATCCATCTAAATTGTATGCATCATTTGCCCATCTAAAATTATTTAACAGCATGAATCGGCTCACGGCCGACTCATAAAGATTTGTGGCATCTCTAGGTACATAACGAATGACATAGCCTTGACATTTCGTACCACCATCACTTTTTATCTTAGCATCTTAGTGCAAGTAGTAGTCATGATTTGTTTCAGCGAATCTGTGTGGTAATTCCATGCCAAGTCCTCTCGGTATTCCTGGCGATATGTTGACAGTTCTAATTCAAGACTTTATATTGTTATGTATGATATTTATATAATATTATAAATATTTTAGGAAATTCTAAATGTGTCTTGAATATTTGCTTAAACCTCAATGTTAAGTATAATGTTGACGTGTTTAGCTATTGTCCTTGAATTAGGTTGTTTACTTAGTATTTGAGTTCAAGGACGGTTTTGGTAAACAAGTTGTTTATTCCATTTGAGGTCAGGATTGTTGATTTTGTTTACAGATAAAACCAGAATTTCCTTTAAAGTTATGTGTCAAAAGTCACATAACCATATAATATTCTAGAACATTCTGTCATGTGACCTATTTTTATATATTCCATGTTTAGAGGACAGTTTTTCAGTTTCGACCTTAACCTCAGTCTTTTAAAGAGCCATTACAGTTGTGCAAAATCATTCCAAATTCAGAGAGAGGAATTATTTAAAATATTCATTGGATTATAAAAGTGCTCATAGACTTTTGGATTTTGGATTTTGAATTGATGATTTTGGGATTTATGGGTACTTATTCAAAGATATTCTGGAGTACTTCAAGTTGGCACATCAGCACATTAGAGACTACTGCACATCATGCCATTAAAGACTATTGGCACGTCAGCACATTCAAGGATTCAGTAATTCATTCAGAACATTCTATATATAGGACTTGTGATTAGGACACTTAGGATTATTGGATTATTTGGATTTTAATTCACGTTATTGTAAGTGCCTTTTGATTTTCGTTTTTAATATCAAGAAATAAATTGCTTGTTGATTTTTACTTGATTTGTTGGTTTCTCTTTCTTTCTGTTACATGTTTCTTAGAACATAGAGTCGTAACACTATCTTTAATGATGCATCACGAGATTGTCCTGGCGATATGTTGACAGTTCTAATTCAACACCTGACATCTTTAATGAAGCATCACGAGATTGTCCTGGCGCACTATAATAATGGTGATGTATATTTTACAGTTTGTCGTACAGAAATTACGAATCGCTTCAGAAACATCGCACAACGCCAATGTCTCTTTTTTTAAGTCCGAGTCGTGATGATCTCCAAGTATAAAGGTTGCACTGTTCTATAACAGCATATACATACTGGTAACCGTTACTAGATATCTTTGGATTGTTATATGATGAGTTATACTGTTATTTGGGCAGTATATCTCTTAACCCTTTCAAAGCTATCTTCATTTGGACCATACGCGTCTTGATGAATGACCGTCATGACGGAGGAGTTCTGAATGAACAATGGTATGAATTTTGGATATCTTAAATTCAAATGACATTCATTATATGCTGGACTTTCTACCTGACTATGCATATTTTGTGCGCTAGCGTAATATGAATAGATAACAAACTTGTTTTAAGTCGACAATTTGTCTTGCTGGAATTATTTCTGAAAACTCTTTCGCAGTCAGTCATTTTTTCTGTTCATTAATTCAATTTACATTATTGTATTTGTTATGGATTTTCTTTCCACGAGGTCCCTACTGTTTCGAGAGTGACGTCAAAACAAGTTTGTGGGTAATACAAGATAAAAAAAAGCTATGTTCTGTTGCTTTGTTTTTTTATCAACTCCCAATGAATATGTACACCTCAGAATGTTAGTATCGAAGGAACACAATAAAAACAATGGGAAATCTACAACTTATACTTTCTGAGAGGCAAGTAGCAGTCCAACATAGTGAATGAAAGAGTTTATTTACAAAAGACATAAGTTCACTATCTTAACCCAAGATCTCTTGGACATCTATTACATTTAATTTTATATGAAAAATATATGGTTTAGTACTAAATTAAACAAAGATTAATATGAAGCAAAAATGAAAATCAACAGGCAGCAAAATTGTTAGTGGTTAATCATTCCCAAGTTTCGTGAGAAATTCACAGAAAATACTGTTTGCGCAGGCAATCTGCAGAAGTAATGAGAAACTCGCAATTGAACTTGCGGTCACTAGGCACGCTAGGTCTTATTTCATTTGAATCGAATCTAAAAAAACATCAACACGTTCGAGACCTTGACATGTGGTAAAAACTGATCATATAAATTGACTGTACCCTTTTTACCTCATCATGAAAATACCTGTTTCATTTGTTTGTTTGTTTGTTGGGGTTTTTTTTGTTTTTTTTTTTGGGGGGGGGGGGTTTGGGGGGGAGTGGGAGGTCTTTAATATTTACTGATATTGATGGAAATACTGTTTTGTATTATATTTATCGCCTTTTGCCATTAAAAGGTGCAGGAGGGCGGAGGGGAAACTAAGTACAGAACCTGGTTTTCTTTTCTAGTATGGTTTCTATACAAATTGAACAATGACCATTCGATGTGTTACATCCACCGATATCAAGGCAATGCTGAAAAATCAGCAAATGTTTTCAGGGTGTTGGTAAGTGACTTGGGTGAAAGTCAAATTAAATTAGTTGACACTTAAGCGTATCAATTATACTATGAATTGTGTTGAAAACTGCATGTCTAAGAGTCTATTAACAAAACTATGTCTCACGCAATCACATTATCCAGACACGCGACGAAAATGAACATTAATTGACCTGGAGTTCAGACTATACAGTCTGTTTCAAAATGCCACCGTAGCAAATTATTTCAGTTAATATCTGTGAATATTTAAGAATTTTAGGGGCACTTTGATGTTCACTAAATACCCAAAAATGTATTTTATGATTCAATTGTGCAGAAATGAGATTATAGCACCCTTTCACAGATTTTAGATCCTCGTAGATATATTTTGGAATCGACCATATGATCTTTGCGGTTCCTCCATATTCTGATTGCGTCGTGTATACTTTGCTCGATGTATTGCAATTTCAGCTTTATTTAGAAAATGGATTTATTACGTTCGTTTAATGTGTTTTCCTTACATACTTTTTATCGCAGATTTAGTCATATTGTTTTAACACTCAGCATGCATCCAACATTTTGTAATGATTTTATTCCAAACAAAATATGTTAACTGAATTTGAGTTGCTGCTCTAAATATATTGCTATAGTGAACCTTCTATGCCTTTATTTTCAGTAAGCAAGACGAATTACGAACTAAATTGCACGGGATATCAGGGAGATTAACCAACTGTCTTTTTTAACTATTCGCTGTATGAATTTATTTTCGATTTGAATGTTTTGACAACGTCTATTGAGTCACGCCCCTAGAGGGCTGAGGGATGTGATCTGTAATTAAATGTGTATGAATATCGCTAATACAATTTTGGAATTCACTCTTCCCTGACTGACAATTTACATTTGTGAAAAATCGCAGTTATATAAATTTTGACATGAGAAGTGTTTACCTGTAGTTGGATCACACAGGCATGGCTAATGTTACATATATGTTTCTTTCTTTAATGTCACGTAGTCTGAAGTCGTGCTCTTTTTACACCATAAAGGGACAAAAATCATTTGTTTTATGTCACAAAGAGTAAACAGAATGACTTTAAAGGGTCTCTATATCTTGTCGTGGCTTGCTCTTTCCCAAATGCCCTTGATAATTGTTTATGATCATGATAGAAACTAGAGTGTAGGACAAACCGCATTGTTTGTGCAAGTTTTCTTCATTTTTAGACTTGTAAGTTTAATGTGTGCATCTCTATGACACACAGTGGCGTAGCGAGGCAAAGTGCCGCTCAAAGCCAACTACAAAAATTACGCCCCCACTATATTCGTATTATTTATATACGGTACTCTTACCAAATTGCCGCCCCCTAGAAAGTGCCGCTCGGGGCCCCCGCCCCCATCACCCCCCCCCCTCTCACTACATCACTGACGACACATTGTTGTCTTTGAAACGTCAATGACCCTAGATGAAAATCCATCTACAAATTATATATGGAGATTAATTTAATAACTATTCATATCAGCAGATATAATTCAGTTCACTCTTTTATAATTATATGCACAGTATCTTCCATTCATGTTAAGTGCTGAATTAGCAAGGTGTGCACTCACCCCATGCCCGAACAAATATATTCACCTGGTCCAATCTTCAGTAATCGTCAAAACTTCGGTACGCACTCAACTCAAACTTGTCTCTGTATAAGATATTTATGTAGGCAAATTTAAGGTCAGAATTTTAATATTAAGCCTCCAAATAACCAGCTTATTTCAACACACAGGTTTATTGTAATTCTCCTACCGTAATTTATAAATAATCAACATACCAAACGTGAGTTTAGTCATGTTTTCTTCAACATTACATTTGATAAAAGTGTGACCTGAGATCATCTAGGATTATCACTACGTGTAAGAAAAAACCCTGAGATCATCTAAGATTATCATTACAGGTAAGAAAAACCCTGAAATCATCTAAAATTATCATTACTGGTAAGAAAAACCCTGCTGCCAAACATAAACATATTCCTGGCCCAATAAGGACTTTCAACACAGTTATCATTCGGTACAAATGTAATGTACCGTCCCTGACAAGTCTCATCAACTGGTCTATAAACTATACACATTTGCCAAATACAGCACGTGTTAAATATGGACCATGGACAATTACAAATGTGCAGTACAAAATGTAAATGATAGCATATAACTGACGGATGATAGGGATTTCGAATGTGACCTTGCAGGTTGTGAGGTTATATGTACGGTCAAATCAAGTTTTCCTCATCTTCAGTGCTTGCAGGTTATGATGGATATTTTTTTTACATCTGAGTACTTGTAAGTTATTTTATTATGTGGGTGAGGTGAAATCTGTCTTTATCCTTAGAACATTCACAAAATTTAGGATTTAAAATATGACAATCAAAAAGTAATATTTCCTGACATAATTCCCTTAACGCGTAATGAAACGCGTTGTTTTTAATAATTTTATTATCAGTGTACATATTTTGGTATAAAATTAAACTCGCCGAGTTTGATAAAAAAATTGCTGCAGGTATAAAAGAGGAGACCGAATCTTTCGCCAGATAATATGGCAAAAAAAGAGAAAGAACCAGCAATGGTTCATGACGTTTAATGAACCGATCTATATTGTAAATAAGGGGAAACAAAGTCCAACAGTCGCGGTCGGGAATTTAACCTGGTTCGTCTGTCTCACCGTCATTCGCAAGGTCCAGACCAGCTAGGCTGGAGAGTAAGTAACCTCATATACCAAAAGCGATACACCCCTCTTCCTTCGAATGTCATCAAGGTTCACCTCTCAGGGCGATAGAAACCCATTCAAAGCGATACACTCCTCTTATCTCGAATGTCATCACGATTCACTTATCAGGGCGATCGAAACCCATTCAAAGCGATACTCTCCTCTTCCCTCGGATGTCATCACAATTCATCTCTCAGGGCGAACGAAACCCATTCAAAGCGAGACACTCCTCTTCCCTCGAATGTCATCACGATTCACCTATCAGAGCGATCGAAACCCATTTTCAATCGGGACACCGTCTACTGAGATCCCAGACGAGTCCCAAAATGTAACGGGAAGAGATACAAAGTCTGTCTTTCGCGGACAAGAATCGAACCCGGTTCTTCTGTCTGATAGGCAGGTGCACATGCTACACTTCAACGTCGGAACCAGCAAGACTGGTGTACCTAAATCGCTGCAGATTTAAGAATATTGTACGTTGTTTATTGTTATCGTCACATATTAATGTGGACCAGGTTATCGCATAAATCAAATAGTTCTGTATCACTTAAAGATATAGTTAAAATCCATACATGAGAATTGTTAAACTAGTCACCGAACCATCTATAAATGAATCTGACGACGTATTGGCAAGAAATACAGTCTGAAACAAAATTATTTCCCTCTTCACACAAGACCTGGAGATAACTTTGTTTTTCGAACACACATATCAAATACATACAGCCTTCTAATTAGGAAATGGAAGATTCGTTTAAAAATAAACGTGACTGGGTGATAGAAACAACTTGTAGACGTTTGACAAGACCTATTTGAGTAAATAAAATAATAAGATTGAACCAATGAGTTGTGAAATTTTATATAATAACTTTCACAAAGAAATTGGAATGCTGTGATTTTTAGTGATTATGATGTGAAGAAAGCAAAAACTATGAGCCATACGGGTCTGTCAAAACATGATTTGAATGACAATATCGCAGTTTAAAAAGAGAACTACTCATAGTTTGAACTTGTTTTCTTTTTTCTTTTTTTTTTTTAAATCCAAGAAGGGTTTACATGTTGTGACTGTTGGCTATCACATTTGCTTGTTTATCTGCGTTACCATGGTAAGCAAGTCCCTGGAATTGGCATGTGCTACAATAAAATATAAATTGTCCCTTACTTGCAGAGCACATCAAATACATATCAAGTGCTGGAATCATCATCTTTGACATCAGTATCGCTTAATGTAAAATCCATTAATGAGGGTCCAGACGACATTTTAAATTTCTTGGAACCCATGTATCTCATAATGCTTTGGAATAAATGCCTCCTCAATAACCCGGACCTGTGCAGTATGACTACCAATATATTCGTTCTTACTGTGGTGAAAACCGATCTAATGAATGCTTAGAGAAGACAAATTATTAGAGACAAGTTAACTAAATACACCCATTTGCAATATTTGGGAACAATTAGATTCTTATTTTTGAAAGTTTGAAAGTTGAAAAGGACGAGATTTAGCAAAATACCTCTTTTATATATTCTACATGGAGATTTTCGGGATACATACAGAAATCTGACAAACAAAGGAGTCATGGGATTGAGATGGGTTCCGGAGAATTGCATGCAAGCAAAAATGGTTGTAAAGATGTATGATGACGTATGCTAGATACGTAAGGACTGCCAAAAATAGAACGAAACTAAGGCTGGATATATTCTATGCAATATGCTCGTGGAATAGTATTTGAAGGATTCTGAACTGAGTCACACAGGATTATTGCATAAAAAATGTATCCGCCGTTTCGGGATTCATATGTGATTCTAGACACAGATTGGAATGGCACATGTAACTCCATTCTACTGGGTGGATGATGTTTACATGTATGGATTACTTCCCCTGAAAGCTGGCAGAATAGACTACTATAGTTTATCATCTAATTACACCTTTATTTATAACCATGCCATGAACTGTTTTAATAGTACAGCAGCTTGCAATATTCTGTCAGTAGCAGAGACGAAAACGCATGAAATGAGGCCTATATTGAATATGATTCAGTCTTATAATTTGAAACAGCTAACCGCACAACAGGAAGTGAAATAAGGGATTGGCCATATTTACCTCTGGGATATTGGAGACAGTGTGTGACATTTTAGGCCAACGAAAATTGTTGGGTACAGTAGTATATGCAAAAATAAAGGTAGGGTACACTACATATTTCATAATATGGCATTATATTCTGTGAGACTGCAGTGGGGGGAACGTTGTATTTTATTATTGATGGCCTTGTAAATGTTTACCCATATGACAAATTTGTCATTTTTATATTAGATTTATGCAATGTACCATACTTTATTCCGCTGGCAAACTGTGTGTGTGAGATAAGGAAAGATCTCAACAGGGATTTATGTCTGCTAACGGAAGAATGGAAGATTACAGAACCGAGACAGACATATAGACAAAGAGACAAACGATTTAGTTTTGATATGATGTTTCGTGTTTTACCGCTCATACCACTTTACATGATTGTATCATGCCTGTGCAGATTAGGTAAAGTGCATTACCCGCCTACAAACCACAGACACCAATCTTGACTTCTACGATGGTTGGAATCGTACCGGCACCCTTGTGGTCACGAGTCCAACGCCTGAACCACTGAGCTAGTGCGCGGCTGAGAGAGAGAGAGAGAGAGAATTATGAATGGCTAATAAAACATTGTTTTGTTTTGTTTTGTTTTGTTTTTTTGTAATGTTGACTTGGTAATACAATCCTCATAGTAATCTAATTGTCACCATAATGTTGCACGAGCCAGATAAATAACATTAGTCTTTATGAAATATGTTATGCGAAAAATAATTATTGTGACCAACAGGAATGCTTAGAAAAGTTGACTTCAAAGATGGCAGACAACTTTATCAGGGGAGGTAAATCTAACTTAAAACTGATACATATACATAAGGTACAATCATATACACAAATATCTGATAAATCCTTTTAACTTTTCTAAGCATTCCTGTTGGTCAAAATAATTATTTTTCGCATAACATATTTTATAAAGACTAATGTTATTTATCTTCCACGTCAGATTGTCTATATACATATACACATTATGTTATTCTTCGAGATAGATAGGTATCTGGAATAACTTTTTTATAAATAAAATTAATTTCTTCCATACTTTATCTCTTAAAAGATTACCCAAAAGATAGCAGTCACACATTTATGTGGAAGTAGTGATAAGAGCCTATTAAATCATATGAAATATATGTGGAAGTAGTGATAAGAGCCTATTAAATCATATGAAATATATGTGGAAGTAGTGATAAGAGCCTATTAAATCATATGAAATATATGTGGAAGTAGTGATAAGAGCCTATTAAATCATATGAAATATATGTGGAAGTAGTGATAAGAGCCTATTAAATCATATGAAATATATGTGGAAGTAGTGATAAGAGCCTATTAAATCATATGAAATATATGTGGAAGTAGTGATAAGAGCCTATTAAATCATATGAAATATATGGATACAAATAGAACTTCGACAATTTCTAGTGGCAGACCTCTTAACAAACATTATTCACGAGACTTTACGGTAGCATGGATAACTTTCGTTAAAAGTGACCTCCCTAATTTCTTAACATAAGGAATTCTCAGGGATATGTGTTTAGTAATTTGAGATAGGAATAATTGTGTGTTTTAGGTATTTGGGTCATGTTTTACAGTACGTGGCATGAAGTACAGATTATTAGCTTAGAAAAGGATACTGATAAATCATACTAACGTGAAGTGAAGAAAAAAATATATTCATGCAAGTGTGAAATTATGCTCTAGTGAATGTATTGTTGTTTGATGATTAAATGAAAATTATTGACTGTTGTCTTGAGGTCCTTCGAAATAGGGCAAACATCGACCACAAGCTAGCCTCACGCAAGTGTTGCTTGTTTCTTTCTATAGTGAGATGTTCTAAGACCCCTGGTGTGCCGCGTTCATGCAAATGTGTGTATAAAGTTTTGGTTAAACAATATTAAAAAATGACAGTTATTGTAATTTTTTAAATATTTGTTTTATCCCCTATGATGTACCTAAGGAGAGGGCGCCAAAAAAATCATACCCTTTCACGCAGATAGTCACGGGCAACCTATGTACCAAATTTACTGAATTTTAACCCAGCGGTTTCAGAAGATATGTTTTTACGGTTGGTCAGATGGACGTACAGCCGGCGGCCGTCATAATATTCCGCCGCTTAAGCATGTGGATTGCAAACAAGAAAAACAAGCAGAATAAAAAGGACATATCTAAAGAGTTGTAACTTGCAGTTAGTTATATCACACTTATAGTCAGTTGTATCACACTTATAATAACTTGTATCACACTTATAGTCAGTTGTATCACGCTTATAATAACTTGTATCACACTTATAGTCAGCTGTATCACACTTATAATAACTTGTATCACACTTATAGTCAGTTGTATCACACTTATAATAACTTGTATCACACTTATAGTCAGTTGCATCACGCTTATAATAACTTGTATCACACTTATAGTCAGCTGTATCACGCTTATAGTCAGCTGTATCACGCTTGTAGTCAGCTGTAT
The DNA here is from genome assembly GCA_029931535.1 of Margaritifera margaritifera. Taxonomy (NCBI): domain Eukaryota; kingdom Metazoa; phylum Mollusca; class Bivalvia; order Unionida; family Margaritiferidae; genus Margaritifera; species Margaritifera margaritifera. The sequence continues at coordinate 4,904,146 of JAQPZY010001661.1, read as the reverse complement.
CACACTTATAATAACTTGTATCACACTTATAGTCAGTTGTATCACACTTATAATAACTTGTATCACACTTATAGTCAGCTGTATCACGCTTATAGTCAGCTGTATCACGCTTGTAGTCAGCTGTGTCTCACTTAAAATAACTTGTATCACAGTTATAGTCAGCTGTATCACACTTATAATAACTTGTATCACACTTATAGTCAGTTGTATCACACTTATAATAACTTGTGTCACACTTATAGTCAGTTGTATCACACTTATAATAACTTGTATCACACTTATAGTCAACTGTATCATGCTTGTAGTCAGCTGTATCACACTTATAATAACTTGTATCACGCTTATAGTCAGTTGTATCACACTTATAGTCAGTTTTATCATACTTATAGTCAGTTTTATAACACTTACTGTCAGTTGTATCACACTTATAGTCAGTTTATATCACGCTTATAGTCAGTTCTATCACACTTATAATAACTTGCATCACACTTATAGTCAGTTGCATCACACTTATAGTCACATTTGGGTTAACAAAAGAGACCACGTACCGTATTCTTCTTTGGTCAAAACTCATCCCCACCCCGACCCCCCAACCAAAAAACAAAACCTATGAGCGGACATTTCTCAACCCCGATGGCGGGAAAGCGCCCATAACATCGTAATTTTTGTGGAACTCATTTTCATTCATGACTGGTAGCTTTATACATCTGAGGGTTGAATCATTCTAAAAAATCATATGATGTGTCTTATTTAGAACGACAAAGGGTGTCGATATATCTTTTGACATCGTCAGTGTGTGCTTATAATAATGCGCTTTAAACTCAAGTATTTTACCCAAATAATATTTTTAAGCGCACAGTGTGGGTATTACGTGTAATATGGTATATCGAGAAATATTTTCAAAACTTTCAAATCGTCAATGGAGATCCATTGATTATTATTTTACCCTAAAACATGCTTTCTTTTTAAAGGTGGAATATCTGAATATATAATACAATCACACACTGAAAGATTAGGTGTGAGCTTGTGTGCCCACAAAACAGAAGATTCAATGTTGTTTGGGGGCATACAGAGAGAGAGAGAGAGAGAGAGAGAGAGAGAGAGAGAGAGAGAGAGGAAGAGAGAGAGAGAGAGGGAGAGAGAGAGAGAGAGAGAGGGAGAGAGAGGGGGGGGGAAACAATAAGGTAATCTTTAGGCAGCTATTAACACAGAAAAGTTATTTTAGGAACTCTGAATTACAGAGCCAGATCTTCTTCAACTTGTTTTAAAAGTATTACCAAGTAGGTTAAGTCTAACATATTTTGTGGCAGACACTATTATCATGCTATCAGATTGACTACAGATAGGTCAAGCAATAGGTCAAGCAATCTATATCAGCATGGATTCAAATGTAGGTTTGCTTGAGGGTTTTGTCCTCTTGGTATTTCCTGTCCGTCCTATTTTTGTTCAACATAATTATAATGGAAATAAGTAAAAGGTTACTTCCAAACGGACAAAAATGAAAACAAAATCGCTTCAAGAATATGATGGTATCAAGAAAGTAAGTTGCATCCTTTTAAGAAAATAAGCCAAAATCCCTTTCTTCCTTCATAATAATCATCCAAGTTGGCCTAAATAGTGGCATACTTACCTAAGCAATGCCAATGACAGTTATTATTTTAGTAAACTGGGAACATGTGTGCCTGACCTTAATTTAGGCAATCAAGTCGTCCCATTTGGACTGAGCGAGCTAATTCAATTCCTATGGACCATAACGGTATCATTTATCCAAATTGCTATACTGTTATGGTAAAATGGGCAAATCACACTAACATCCTATGAATGATCTATCCAAGAGTAAACTTTTAATACGATGAAAAAGATATGATGCAAGCCTCGTTTTAAGAAAAATTCCCTTGTAGGTTCCCGCTAACAAAAATTCAGCCCGGTGACATCTCCCCGTTTACATCCAGTAGTAAATTAATTTCACAGACTTCAATCTGCACCACGTTTAAGAAACTAAGCATTCCCTTTCGGTGTTAATGAAATCTCAAATTAAATATTTTATGGATTATGAAAGAAAAATGTTTCCTGGGCCATATGCGTCATCGCACCCAAGGCAGAGAGAGATCCACCCGTAATAAAAGCAATGAAACATTAAAGAAAACAGAAGAAAATTATAGAACAATCAGAAGATAATATGTACCGTCAGATACATTTCAAAGTTACAGAAGCATGATGCCACACTTAACAGATAGTGATCATGCAATCTAATTTAGTGGTCTGGTTCTCGCCAGATAGATGTGCTCGGCTTGACAAAATAGGGAAAATACAATCTTTCATACAAACTTTAGTATACAAACTGTACATTTACCAACCCTTGCCTTTAATAATTGCAATCACCTAGTTCCATTGTGAAATCCGAGAATTGTTAGCCATACATTTATGTGCTCTAATTTACGACAGACAATTTTTTGGGGACATGTATTATTAATAGCGCTGTTAAGACAATGCATTACACAGCATTTTATTAAGTAATCCCTGGATACCTGTTTTTAAAATCCAGTGTGACTAAAAGTTGATGCTGTAAATAAAAACGTCTAAAACCAAACTGTCTGATAAAACGGGTGAGAAAGGCTTCTACATATGTTATCCAGGTCCTTTTCCGCTGGGTGTATCTGTTGCTATAGTCACAGACAACTAATTCAATTCCAACAACTCAGATAATACCACCCACATTAAACACTGGTTCTCCTTATTTATGAAGTTGACGCAAATTTGGCTGCTTTTCATTTTGGCTGGCAGTTACAACAAGGAGCTTCCACTTAATGGATTGGACTTAGAAATATTAACAATGCATTCTGAAGCACCAATCATAACCCAGACAAAACCCTCTTTCTGAAAATTATCAATACTATTTTGAAGAGATTCGAAAATGCTTTTGATGTCAAAATGGTGCTGGAATGCACGAACTGGTTTGGACATAAAATGTGATTCAGTTTCAGTGTTGTACTTTTGTTGTACAAACCACACACTAATACCAATAGAAAGTTTCATGCCACGTTGCAAACGCAGCTCATTGGACGCAATTTGTTTTATGTTTGGCTCTGCTAATCTGACAAAAATATAAAACGGTATCAACTCGTTATTTTCCATAGCAATACGACAGACAGGTTTTTAGCGACATGTATTATTAATAGCACTGTTGAACAACTGCAGTACACAGCATTTTATTTAGCAATTTCTGGATACACGTTTTAAAAGTCCAGAGTGACTAAAAGTTGATTCTGTAAGAAAAAAAGGTGTAAAACGTACACAAAATTCAACTTATTCTTAAAATTACAAGCAAATGCAGCCAATCTGACTGATCAAATGGGTGAGAAAGGCTTGTGTGTATTTAATCTGGGTTCTTTTCCACTGGGTATGTCTGTTACTGTTGTCACATACAATTAATTCAATTCCCATAGACCGTAACGTTAATATTAGGCCAAACTGATATAGTTTTTTGGTTAAAACAGCAAATCACGCTTACATCCTTTGAATTATATATCCAAGGGGAAATTTTTTAAAACGATGAAAATGACATGTTGCATGCCTCGTTTTTGAGAAAAAATTCCCTTGTAGGTGCCCACAGTAAAAATCCAGCCCGGTGAGATCCAGTAGCACCTGTGCGGCGACAGTGGTAACATAAGAATCGTTTTGGGTTCAAGCCAACTAATGCGTATAATTTACCCATACACCGGCCCCTTCTGAAAATTACTTTAATTTCTTCCGGTAATTTTTTTTTTCCCAGCCAATCAGCGACCTTCATTTCTGGGCATTGAGATGAACACGGGTGATATAAATACGGTGTTGAATACACCACCACACACAGGCTGGTTCCGTAGCTCAGAAAATAATTAGATGCATATGACTAGTTCCTCCTCCAAAACATATCAATACAACAAATGTGTTGTGGCTGAGCAAAGAAACAAATTCACTGAGATGGTGGACGGCCTTAAACTCACCTACAATTCGAAGAATCCGTCGTTCAAAGTTCAACTATCTTAGAAAAGGAAATCAACAGGACACGTTCGTACTTAACATGATACATGATATAACATATAGCATAATGTTAACTCACAGTGAAAAAATAACATGACGAAATTTGCACTTCTAATTCGTATAAATCACCATGTTATGAAGAAATATACATTACAAAGTTGTATTGATCATCCAAGACTCTGGTTATTCTATGAATTAATGTAGGATTCAGGTTATAACAAAAAGTTGACATAACAACTTGATAACACAGAGGTTTGAAATAAAAAGGGAGTTTGTCAATGTCAGATTAGAGGCACCGAATGATGGATACGTGGATGTCAAACGTGATCAGCTGCTAAGGCGTCATGATCATATTCTAATGCTGATATAATGAAACATCTGGCAATTATTTAACCATTCACCTTTTCCGGTTTGCTTCAGTGGCAATATGCTAAAGTGAAAATTCAAATTTGATAGGACACCGATGTTTGCTTCATGTACACGTGTTAAATGATCGAAGCTGTATAGTGTCCGAATTGTCTATATTGATTGTTTGAATTCTTTGAACAACAATCGAAAGCAAATGAAAGCCTCCTGAGCGCGATCCAAAATTAAACAAGAATGGAAGAAGATAGCTAGACAACGTCAGATCTATCAGTGGAGTTTTAAAATGAATGAATAAATGAATGAACGAATGAATGAATGAACGAACGAACGAACGAATTGAAGAATAAATGAAATCAGACGTAACAAAAAAATGTTTGGAAATTATTGGATATGACATTATTGGACATGAATGTAAAACAGGCCAGGCATCCGTACATAGTCTTCATTCATATTTGTAATGAATAATTTATGATGCAATTGATTGCCACAAAAGAATTCCTAACTGGTATTTGTTGAATTCTATTCATGTAACAGTTAGACAGAAAAAGATACAGTGACTTTTATTATTACTGCGCCTTAGTGATGTTTTCATTTTATCTAATTTATAAAAAGCAATTAACTTGCGGTCATGCGTACTTCTGAAATATATAGGTGTGAGTGTGTTAGACATTTGTACTACTTCATGTTGTCATTGTTAACAAAGCATAAATATAATATAGTCATTGATGGCAAGCACTAATATGGTACTATACGTTCCTCAAAAAGTTGACAGCGTTTCGGACCCGCTCAAAAAGCGACTTTAACCCAAATTTGACATGTAATAACTTATCATAACAGATCTCGCTTCTAAGTTAGCACTAACTTTTTCCAGCTAATCGGCAAATTTTGCCCTGAAAACAACTGACACGTATGATTACCTTGTGTACCAAGAAGTAGTATCAGAACAAAAATCACCGTTCCGGTCGATTCCTATTCAACACTAGTCATTACCCAATTTTAAAGTTTTCTCTTTCATATTCCCCCTATTTCTCTGGACTTTTTCTTTCAAACCTATAACAGTTTTATTTCTTGCTGATTAATACATTTCTAACTTTTCCTTTTTTTTTTTTTTTTCCTTGCCCCGTACATCATTTAAACAACCTCTAAAATACGTTACAATAGCGGACGTCAACGACTTCAAGACGAATATCTGAAGGCAACATCACATGCTTATAATTTTTAAATCGATAAACATTGTTGTTTTTGTTAAAATTATTCGCCATCTGAGAAATTTGTTCGCCATTGACGATCATGGCTATCGCTAACGCCAGCACAGCAGCTTCATTTGTCTTCATCTATGCAGCAGCTTCATTTGTAAGCCTCCATTTGTCTTCATCTTTACAGCAGATAATCTATCTTGACTACGACTTCACGAGGGACGACTCCGTTGTTAACGAGGAAATAGGCTAATTGTATTGAAATATCATGTCTTAATCTGTAAAATAAACGAAATATGTAAAAAAAAATTTAAAAAAAAAACAAATTTACGTACATTTTATGAATGTAACCAAATGATATCATAATAACATTTACATGTTTTTCACCTAATTGCACATATGAAAGAGGCAGTTTGTTCGAAATTACAAATCAGATTACCCTGTTTTCTCTCAAGGATTCGTCCTTTGTGACACCATGCACAAGATATCTCACCCAATGTGTAATCCACATAATGTCCGCACATTGTTGTGGTGCTAATGTTTTTGCATATCCCCGATGTATAACTCCATTGCATTGGTGTGGTGCTAATGTTTGTGCATATCCCCTTTGTATAACTCCATGCCAATACTTCATATTATAATTGAGGCCCTCTCAGAAGATTTCTGTACTTATTTTCCCTTGACAATAGTTTTCTTTGTCCCTATTTCATTGAACAAATTGGTCTTTGTTCATCGTTCAGTAAAATACGCCAATACTTCCTAAAATTTGCATTTTGTTCATTCTTCCCATAAGATAATAATATATGTTCCCTTACTCCATAAAAATAAATGCCTATATGCCCTTGTTACCCCAAACCCCTTTGTTACCCCAAATCCAAACTCATGCTCCCTGTTATTTATGGTAATAACTTCATCATTGTTGCAAGTATATGCTGTGGGATGGCATTGAGGAAATAAAACAAAAAAATTGCTTCTAAAGACATGCATTCCTTTATGAAGCGAACATACTCAGTCCAATCATCATACGTCACAGAGATTTGGATCACTTCGGGTTTTCTGCATATGCTTTTTTATCACAGCCGATTGAAACAATTGGTCGAAATGTTTGAAAAAAGCATAGCCGATCCTACAAGAAAACCGGCTGATATAAACAGCTGCAACTTTGGTGTCTTTGCTGCTACAGTGCTGGTACAAAATAAGAGACAAAAACTTACTTCGAATCGAATGTGATTTTCAAGATAGCGGCGTCCAATTCAAAGCAAGAGTTTTCTTTTTCTACGAACAAGTGTTCTTTGCATACAATTAAAACTTGATTGATATATAAATGGAACCTTCTGAACTTGACCTATATACATAAGTGGCCTTTATACGGTGATCGCTAAACTGATGTATGGGCCATGCATGACAAAATGCATAAAAGGGTGTCTCATTAGGGTACTGATAAGTTGTAATTATCAGTCCGTTTTTAAAACATATTATTCAAATTAGCAAAGATGATGATGATGATGATGTTGATGATGAATCAATGAATGAATGAACGAACGAACGAACGTATGAATGAATGAATGAAGATGAGAGAATACTATAGATAATATAGACTTGTAAGTCTTAACTCCTTCACACCTCTCCTCTCTCTCTCTCTCTCATCAGTATAATGTTAACTTACCAATCAGAGGATTCCGTCAACTTCTAATGTGTTCCATATAAAAGAATTTCAGTTTTTATTTCCTTGAATAAGAGACATAATCTCCGAAGACATTCACGGACTGATTTGAATGTGAAAAAAATAACATCCAGAAGATTCGAACTAAACCGTGCTAAAGCAGATGTATCTTTTCTTAATAAGAATGTGTGAAACGTTCAGAAAATTCCAGACTTAACGACACAAATCAATATTTATCAATACCAATTCTTTTTCCGTGCAAAGAATTTCTCGTAAAATTACAGACGGGTTTCCCGATTGTAAATCATGCTTGACTTTGGTTTATATGGTCACGTGCAATTTTCATCACGATCTTCACCTGTTTAATATTCAGTTAGTCCAATATGAAAGGAGAATTTAGATCACTTAGAAAACCCAAATAGTATAAGTTTCCCGCATAAAGTTCCATTCAGAGTTCAATATTATAATTCTGCTTGATAAAATCATTTACGTACATACAATGAAAGAATTTCATCTAGAACATGTTGACATCACTCTTCGCATGATGTGCATTTAAACACTGTCTCCATAACGACATGGTCGTATTTATTCGTACAGAAAACGATTAACGGTCACCCATAACGATATATAAAATATTGTTTTTGCATTCTAAATACCTTTATCATCTCTTCTGTGTGTATTTTATCAAAATTGAAACTGTATCGTACGAAAACAATTAAATCTAAAATACACAAGTTATCTCCAGTGGGAATCAGAATTGTTTATAGCCGGATGACTCTGGCACTGGGGTCATGACTGTCATGGTAAGTAGTATAACGAATGATGAATGTAAAACAAACTGATGCATTGTCTTCGGCACTCAGGGCGACAATTGATGGCAGCTTTTTTACAAGATGTTTAACATAAAATTATGTTAGACATTTACCGACGTGACATTTATATTTACTATCCAATGTCCCAAAACGATAGATAGACAATTGTAATTTTTTTTAATACACTTTTGTCCACGAGGTGTCTCATTGACCCCGGATGAAACCACAGGGCAAGCTTAATTACAGAGCGACCTTGCGAATGTGACATGGTTATTATTAGTATTCTTTTTACCTTTCTGTCCGTGAGGAACTCGTACATTTTGATGACAAACGTACTCGAACACTTTGATGATTTATTTTCATGTTTGTCATCAATATTTCGAGGCACACATTTTGGCCTCGTTTGTTTTAGATCACCCAGTGGCAAGATACAACCTGATAGATGGATAGATACATAGATTGATAAAATGGATAGATGTGATTGAATATATATATATATATATATATATATATATATATATATATATATATATATATATATATATATATATATATCAATGATCACGCAACATGTCTAGTAAAAAGAAAGAAAACAGGAAATAAGGTATGAAAAAGGAAATACAATTTTTTTTTTTTAAATTCAGAGACTACGATCATGGTCACACAGTCGGTGGAATTTCAAAATTAATTTCAGCTCCTAAACGATTATTTCAGAATTGTTCTCTTTTTCTTCTATCCACTTTTGACCAGCAGATGTTGTTCTCGATGCCAATAATTCTCAAATGATCTTTACTACAGGTTGAACTAAAATGTTAAGATATATGTTTCATTTTCTTTGCAGTCATCTGTTCGGTTTCATTTGTTTTTGCAGTCATCTGTCCGAAATGCTTATCCATCCTAACGCGAAAATTTCTTTCGGGTTTCTCTGCATACTGCATTTTACAGATTAAACATTACACCAAATATCATATTTTGCATATCACATGAAATATGTTATTTAGTTTTAAAATTTCTATTTGTTTTCAAGATTTTTAATATGTCTGAATTAAATATAAAATCACACAGATTACAACCATCAAATTCACACTTAAAACACCTAGGTTTGTCGATATTCGTAATTTTGGATCTCTCCAAAAAGTTCCTTATGTTCCTATTTCGTTTGTAAGCTGTAACCAAAGTGCATGTTCAAAACGGTTCTGGAAATTTATGTTGCAAATCACTAAAGTTCGAGGCAGAGGCTGAAGGTCTATTGAAATGAACAATGAACGGGATTATTTCTTATGCCTATATTAACTTTCATATTTATAATAAATATTTCGAGGCAAACATTTTGGCCTCTTTTTTTTAGATCATCCAGTGGAAAGATACTACCTGATAAATAGATTATTATAGGATTAAATGGTCATAGTTGGTACATTTCGAAGTGTACATTTTACCTAATCACTCACAAAGTAGTCTGAAGGACTTTAACATTGTGAGTGATTAGGTAAAAATTACACTTCGATAAATACCCAGTCACGATAATTTAATCCGTATAATTTCCTTTTTTTTCTTCTTCCTTTCTGTCGTCAAATCGGCGGATTACATCAACAAAATATTTGGTCTTGGGTAGCACGTAATTATCTTTTATTAGCCTCCTTACTTTGCGCCAAAATACCTAGTCCCATCTTTGCTAGCCAAGGGTCATCTGTCCACTTCGTGTATCGTCCATGTGGAACTTAGTGTATCGGCAAACGAAGATGATCTAGCTCGTACAAAGTTCCAACGCAAGAGTGAATGAGTGTCACCATGACTGTTTACTGAGCAATATTCTTTACGTGGGTGGTGTTCGTTGTTTTTGCTTTCGACGCATTTCCAGCTTTCAATTTTCTTTTTTATTTCATGTCCATTTTTACTGAGTTCTGCTGCTCTTACGTCATATAACCATAACCCTAAATAATAGCTTATTGATGATGATGTCGAATCACAAATGAAGTCATTTATAAAGGTACGTTTGCTCGTAAAGCCTGTGATATGCTTTTTTGGCTACAGAGGTGAGTGTTTGGGTGCTCGAAGGACCTGAGATTACAATGTTTGAACTTCTAATCATAGACATTGTCTAGGGGTTTCAAAATTTGATCTTAAGTTACGTGAAGGGGGGCATGGGGAGGGGGGGGGGCCTTATTGTTATTTGTTATTGTGATGTTGTAGGAAGTCGATACAATCAAGTAGTCCCCAAATTTTACCGATGTGTCAACAATTCCAGATCGGTGTCAGGTGTCTGTTTACAGCTAATCACACGCCAAAACAAACTGCGGCCGATTCATTACAATTGGAACTAATGAATTACGAACGAAGTCCTCTTGACAGCAAATTAGATAGCGACAATCCAGGTAATATACTTTATCACGGTTAGTCAAGAGAACAATATGCAATGATCATGACGCGAATTTCCGCTACGATTTTGTGTTATTGGGTGTTTCTGTGTTATTGGGTGTTTCTGTGTTATTGGGTGTTTCTATGTTATTGGGTGCTTCTATGTTATTGCATGCTTCTATGTTATTGGGTGCTTCTATTACTCGCTGCATTTCCTTTCAAATATGAACATGAAGTATTGATTGATCTCCGTGTGCATTCTGAACACCTTCGTCGTATACGCCTATTTTATCGGTACTGTACTCAGCACTCAAAGTTGTTTCCCGTTGTTTTCTCGCACATGATCGTGTACACTGACAATTGCTGAGCTTGATATTTGCCAGTATTGTCATCAAGTCTAACCCAGTTTCAAACTACATATATGCTTACAAATGAAACGTGTGACTTTGATGTTCTCCATATATATTCAGTATAGTATCTCTGTATTAAATTTTAATACTATTAATTAGGACTATGAACATTTATTTTCTGGGTCTTGCCTGGATGGAAATTTTATTTTTCCGTTTCTTTTAAACAAAATCTTTAATGTTCTTCAAATCTAACAACTAAATAAATCTTCACTATTATAGTTTGATTGCAAAATGCATATTGGACGTAAGTTCCATGGATTGGGCCTGCTGTTGCCATATCTTTCATATTGGACGTAAGTTCCATGGATTGGGCCTGCTGTTGCCATATCTTTCATATTGGACGTAAGTTCCATGAATTGGGCCTGCTGTTGCCATATCTTTCATATTGGACGTAAGTTCCATGGGCTGGGCCTGCTGTTGCCATATCTTTCATATTGGACGTTAGTTCCATGGATTGGGCCTGCTGTTGCCATATCTTTTACATCGGACGTAAGTTCCATGGATTGGGCCAGCTGTTGCCCTATCTTTTACATTGGACGTTAGTTCGATGGGTTGGGCCTGCTGTTGCCCTATCTTTCAGTAACTGATTTCTAAAATTAAAATATGGCTATCTACAAAGAGGCATATTGTAACTATAAGAATCCACCTCTTTTTGGCAGTTGGATCCAGTAATTTTTTAATCAGATGTGCCAATGGCCATTTTTAAAATCTAAAATACGCGTATCACCAATTGCAACTTAAGTCACGTGAATGTATAACGAGGTTCGCACAGTCCTACAGGGGCGGTGTGTAGGTCTCGTTTGTCAATCTTTTTTTTCTTTTTTCCATTTGCACGCCGAGTGTGCACTTTATTCCCAAAAAGTTGCATAGTAGAAGAAAAGGTTATATAAACCTTGACCCTATATACATGCATTATTGAGATTGTTATATACTCTCTCTCTCTCTCTGTGGCATAAACCTGTTGTTGCCTGTCGGCCATCATCTCATAATATTTATATACAGTTTCATAATTGAATGAACAAATGTACTGTAGATATCCTGACTGACTGACTATATTGGCATGTAATGATTGTCGCTGTGGGGAAATACTGACGGGCGAAGGGACGGAAATATCTCCAAAAGTGACGACAACAGGTTAGTTTTCGCCATCAATTGTCAAATTTTTGTGTCCGTGCGATGGGGTAGTCGAGGTCGATCACATAGCTTAGATGTGAATATTAGAAAGCTGCATCTACAAATCAACTAAGTGTTCTTTGTTTAAATTGTTGGTGTTAAATCCCCTGCGTTTCAACCCAAACCGCAACTTATCACAATTCATCGATTTGGGTCACGTCGTCCATTCAACGTCGCGCCACGAATATCCTTCTCTGTAAGTTGTCATTGCTATTCTAATTCATCGGGCAATGGAAGTACACTAATTTAAGGTTATGTTCTTCATCTTCATCCCTTTCCGTTGAAATCTGTATCCCTAAATGTTATTTTCAATGAGGAGTTGTTTTGAAAATGAATCCAATATGACGTCGACGTTGAGCGTGAACGTACACCCAAAATTATTACCCACAATTCAATTCTATTTAAGAAAAAGTCCATTGTCCATGGAGTTTAGATTGCAGTTGCCCATTGGCAAGAATGTATTAAGAAATGACTCTCCGTAAAAATAATGAAAACTCAAAGTTTGTTTGCAAGGACTTTTAATGGAAGTGAACATATACGCAAATAACAAAAATTAAATAAAATAGTACAAGATATGAAAATACAGAAATTAGAAAACGAAAATTGAAAAGTTTTTATAGTCCTTTAATACTTACATTAAAAGTTAAATAGCCGAAAGGTATATAAACCTATCAGGTGCTTTCCTTAGTATATGGACAAGTTAGTTTACGTTTCTGATTATAAACCTATCAGGTGCTTTCCTTAGTATATGGAAAAGTTAGTTTACGTTTGTAATTATCAAATTTCTTTGTTCGTGTTAATGTAATCAACAGTAATTTCATAATTACCCATTACGATTTATCTACGTAACGAAGTGATGAAGGGGACGTAACCCAATTTATCCGAAATTTCGAAATAAGTAGGTTATTTCCCGTATGTGTCACTGGACACACTTGCAACGTTCCTTCTCTGCATTTGGGCAAGTACAAAATATGAGATTAATAATAATGGTATACATCCAGCTTGCACATGAAGAGAAATCATGTTCAGTAGATTATCACATTAGTATAGTACTTGGTACACACAAATACTTACAATTTTAACTTTTATGTAAATGTGGATTACTGGGTCATAAGAACTCCATAAAAATGGTTTAATGTTGCTTCTATTGTTTGCACACCGGAATAAAACAAAACAATACAACAATGAAAATATAAAAAAAAAGAAAAAGACAAAATTTTAAAAAATGATTGGTAACAAGAAATAATTAAATCAGATTCAATTATTTACGATCGAGATAGGGCATAAAAGTGAATACTTGAAAGAAATAATATTCAGATCAATATGCTGTCCAACCATCCAAATTTTTTTTAAAAAATACAATATTATTCGACTGGTTTTTGAATGTAATTCAAATGAAGAATGAGGGTACGAGTCTAATTGCCTATGCCCATGGTATTATTTATTCCAATATTTGACTTTGTGTTGACCGAGTTAATACACATTCACTGCCAAAAACAATGCATGTTATATGACAATGCGAACAGATATTTTTAAAAATGACATTAAAATGGGTGATTTCTATTAGTATGTATCATACTAGCAAGATACCTTCAAATCAGGGTACATGTTACTAATGCTATCAAATTCATCAAGGTTAATGGGCTTTCACGCAGACCAGTTACGATTTCGCACTACGCATGCTCAACGCCATCTTGAATTACGAGTAAGCAATCCAAACAGCATGATGGAGACCCGTATTTGAAACAGTGACTGATGGGTCAAAATATTCATTTTCTTGAAAAATTGCCAAAAAGCAACAAAATTCATCCTTACTGAGCCGTTTTGTTCTTAATTTCTAAAGCAAGCTACTGCCATTACTTTCACTACGCACCAGTGTTGACAATAACTCGGTTTTTAAACAGTAGCTATACCATTGTCCCGGGCATGAACAGTGCAGAAAAGTTAACTGATCTATTTAGTGTGACCTATCATAGTGTACAGTTAACTTATATTAATATCATGTGTGAGATATGTTAATGTACTCATAGTTTAAACTAATTTAATCTGTACGTTTCACCATTTTCAATCTCGAAACGCGATTTACATTTTTTGTTAATAATAATAATTACTGGTCAGAACAAATTATAGAATTGGCTTCTTTAATAATAACTAATGTATATTTATGAAATATATTAACTATTTCCCAATTTCTTAATTTCAATGAAGTGTAACACTGCCGAGTCGTGGAACCAGCCGAATCGTGGCACTTGACGACTCGGCCAAAGATTTTAAAATTATATACATCCTGACAATGGATAATGTTGTCATGACAACTCAGCATTCCACCTTTATATTATTACACACTCTTGACCTCTTCACCCCTAGTCAGTCTCCTATATGTTTGCAACTTACAAATGCATTTTTTTTTTAAAATAAAGAGCCCCTAAATAGGGTTAAACCAAGTTGTTGATTTAACTTCAAATCAATAATAAGAAAGAATTAAGCATTGAACGTTCATCGTACAACATCATCATTTCCGCTTTTTTGTTTTTACTACAACACAGTGCACAAATATAAAGCAAATACACAGCGACATTTATTATTAACACTCTTATTTTTTTAAAGCAATAATAATTCGATATATTCAGCATTTTCTTAAATATCTTTCTGACAAAATAAACCTTTTATATTATTATTCAAAGAAATAGATTTTTTTACACCTACTGAATTTTCTTCTGAATAAGTACTTTCATTTTGTGGCAAACTGGATAGAATATTTCTGTCCCTATCATATACAGGGTGGACCATACGAATTTGTGGCAAATTGGATAAAACATTTCTGTCCCTATCATATACAGGGTGGAGCATATGAATTAAACTCCGCATGTCAACGTCTAAATGTTTGCTTTTTTGAATTTATTTGTCTCTGTCATGTCATGAACATCCCATAATAACGATTTTTACTGCTGGTAACTGAGGAAATCAAAGCATCAAATTTATTGTAATTTAATTTGTGTCAAATAATGGCCTACAGAATATATCTATTGAGCCATCTTGAACATATTTCTGAGAAATGTTCACTTATGAAGAAAATGCAAACATATATCATGAAAGAACTTAACGGTCATCACAACCATGAGTAGAATACAGTATTATGCTTGGCAATATTACATGCTGAGGGACATAACTCTTCTCGAATCAACAGTAACAGTCGAACCGTTGTACGTATTTAACTGAGGAAACACCGAGGAAATGGCAGTTATTTTCCGCTGATGAAAGCAAATAAAAAAAATGTGACGTCTAAAATGCATATTGATATTAAGAAAAGGAAAAACTTTATTTTCTTCAAAAATTGACTTATATATATTGAGGTCTAATAAGAAAATGAAAATCTTTGTTGTCTGGAGGAATGGTCAAATATTCTCAAACGTTTTCGACCGTGACACTCAAGCTAAAGGGTCAAAACCTCAAAGTCACATGTGATACTCAGAGTACATCAAGGTAAATTAAAATTAGCAGTTTAGTAGATGTACTTTAGTTCAGAAAATCCCAAAAGGTATATGATTCTAACTAAATTATAATTAAAGACTGTGAAAGTTTTGGGACTGACCCTCGAGTTTAGTGCTCAAACTAAGGCTTCCAGAATACGGGGCCTTTTTGTGTATATAATGGTACAGTACTTACTTATGTCTTGTGTATATAATGGAACAGTTTTACTTATGTCTTGTGTATATAATGGTATAGTAAGTACATGTGAAAAACTTAAGCCAAAAGGTTGCGTATTTGATAAATTTATCTTTGGATGAGATTAAAAGTTTGTACAGCTCTAAAATTTATGTGAAAGCGATAATTCTTATATTAATTACTGGTATTCACTCAAGACCTTTGAAATTATAAATTTCTTGGCAAATATGTATATGTGTAGTGAAGCGACAAAAGTCCCTTAAGACAATATGATGTCATTGTAGAAAAAAAGACGTAATATGTATGAATTTCTAACATTATACCGTAGTTTTATTATGCATTCAAACCGTTGTATCTCTATTAATATTCATGGTACTTGTGTGGAATAAACTACATTATATTCAGAAAAGACAGCTTTCTTCAAACTGTCAAACTTTATACCGAAGGGACGTTTTCTCGAAGTCGCGGCATATATATATATGGTATTACGCTGTATCTTTGATATACCATGAGATGTATACATTTTTCATCAAAAGGAAACGAGGTGTGTGTTTGTGTGAGAGAGAGAGAGAGAATTAAAACTAAAATATAAAGTGGAAGAATTAATGGTTTTCATAACTGAATCTAAATCTCAAGTACAATACACATTTAAAAAATGAATTATAAAAGAGTGAACACATTTTGGGGTGTTGTTGGAACAGTGTTAATGAAAACTTCTATAAAAGTAATTTGTCATAAAATATTTTTTTTTCCACAAAAAGAATACAAGTTGTTGAGTTATTTCACAGAAATCAAAGTTAAAATGAGATGATGATACATCTGTCAATGGTCACTGTAATTATATTTCCTCCAATCAGGTGAAGTATAAAAATGGGATTTTTTGTACGTTTCGTTTATCTAAGAATATGATGTTTTCCGTCACGAGAAACAAATTTATGACTTTGGCGAAAACAAGAAAACAATAGTTGTTATCGCCAAAAAAGACAAAGAACGATCATAAATGGAACCAAAAAACAGGGATGTATGAAACAAATATCATATTTGGAAATATTGAATCAATCCAATTGTTTTCTGGTTGTGTTGGCAATAAATATGTCATATTAAGCAAATACAATACCAGTTATTATGCTCTCAAACAAACACATATTAGCTGATATTTCTGAGTTCCGTTGTGCAAAAGAATAGAACAAACGTTAAAAAATAGGCACGTTTTGTTTAAGTAGAAATGCGCAGAATATATACATTTTATATACATATATAACGTTAATAAACATATTTATGTACATCATCGGGATAATACACATGGTCAAAAAAATAAACAAAATGTTGACAATGGATGTAAAACAGACAAAACGTACGACGTCAGCGCGAAACAGACATTTGTATGTTAACAAAAATGTTATTCTCAACAAGATATTCTCTTTAGATTCAAAAATCAGTAGTTGCAGTGTCTGTCTCCATCAACTGAGCAAATGACACTGGTTTGCAGTGTCTGTCTCCATCAACTGAGCAAATGACACGTTTTTAAATGTGTGGTGTATTCTAATCTGATGATGTTATAAATTCTTAAATATTTTATTTTAGCGTTTCCATTTAAAAATAATCCATTATGTAAGGTCTTGTTTTGGGTTGGGGTTTTTTTCTTTCTTATGCTTTACTTTTTCTTTTATATAATTCAAAACATTTGAAGGTTGTATTAAATACAACTTTCTTATAACTATAATTGAAGAATAATATTTTAGAAAATATAGAAATGTAGGCTCTACTTAATAAACATTTTAATCTTGCCTCTACGAGGTAGAGGAGAGCTATTGTACTATTGTTCTCCACCATATACCGTATCCAAACGTTGTAAATAGATTGTATCTGGGGAAGGAAGACGCTAAAAGATTTCTGGGTCAAAAAGTCAAATGGCATGTCATTGTGACTGAAAGAAGGAAAAATGGTTTCCGCAAAATAACATTTGTTCTTCATCACAGACCTGGACCAAACTTCGTGAATTGCTTGCATTTGGAATAAGGTACACTCCGATTACTTTTGGAGTCAAAATGTCAAAGGTCATGGTCACTGAGAACGAAAAGTGAAAAATGGTTTATGCACAAATATTTCAGTTCGTGACCATGTACCTTCACCAACGTGTATGGATAGTTGGCACATTTGGCAAGAAAGAAGCCGCTTGATTTTAGGGTCAAAAGGTCAAATATCAAGGTCCATGTGATTGAGAAAAAATGTTTCGTACATAATACCTTCAGTTCTAGACAACACACCATGACCAAGATTTGTGGATGCCGTATACATAAGATAAGGAGGAGGCCTGTTGATTTGGAGGTCAAAATGTCAAAGGTCAAGGTCATTATGACTCAAAGAAAAATAGGTTTTGTACAATAATTGTTGTTTTTTTAAAGTAATTTCCTTGAGTAATCTGTGGCTTTGAGGCGGTTAGGGTGAGAAAGAAACCGAAATTATTTGGAGTCTAGAGGTCAAAGGTCAAGGTCATGGTGGGTCTAATGGAAAAATAATGGATTTTGCACAGTAAGTTTTGTTCAAAGCCGCATATCTTGACCAAAGATGACCATACCTTGACCAAAGGTGAACGTCATCGAGACCCGTTGGGTCTATAATTTTCAATCAACCATGCCCTACTAGTGCCGACATAGGGTACTATGAAACACACAGCGGGCGTATCATGCACCATTCATACAACTCTTGTTATCAACTCGTTATAGTACCTCTAGCTTGATATCATAGAAAAGAATGTTTTTAATTGTTCTATATCTTGTTTGCCCTATTACAGAGGCGAACATTTTATTCTCAAGATCACTTTAGTCTGAAATTATTTTCTGCATGATAATTAATGTATACAAATGGCTACTGGAGACTACTAGCTTTGTACAGGTGAGCTGATTACTCGTTGATTATACTCTGGTTTCTAATAATACAACAGATAGTATTAGTTATATGGAATTCTGTACAAAACAGATATACTGGTGTACCATTATGTATAATATTTGTAAACGGCTTTCTGTCCCTTAATGTGCTATTTTTCGAGCCTCAGGTTTGTACAGATATAATTTATTCTCAAACAAACGTCTGACTATCAAAAAGGAGCATCATTTGGAGTACTTTAGCATCACGCATCACGTGCATACAATTTATAAATGAATATATATTCGTTAGATGGCGCGCTACAGTGCTAGAAAGTGATATGGCACATACTGGAAGGATTTCTCATCTATGTTCTATAATAAATAACACTGGTACTTCTGAGGAAAAAAAAAAGAAAACGTCTATAGCTAAAAGAGAAAAAAATATGTAAGATATAATCTCATAAATTAATGAGTATTTAACAGAACATATATAGCACATAAAACCTGACAAATTCAGCATACAAAATGCTATCACTCTAAAAACACCAAATGAAGCTTGAATCTATCAATTATGCTCAGATGTCATTTCTGTTGTTATTTCTATGCTAGCATATCTCAGCTGACAATTGTAGTGATCATTATTGACTCAGTCCTCCACAGCAGTGTCACTTAACATTAAAGGTAGATTAATAAAACCTGTGACCCCCGATCAATTATCATTCATTCATTATGTTATTGATGGTGGCCATATCAATAAATTATCTATTAAGGGGCAAATTTCTAAGTGGTAGTAATTCTTCGGCATTAATTTTAAATCCATGTGAATTCGATCAAGACCAGTTTGTGACTTAAATAATCATGAATAAAGTGTAATAAATAGTCACGTGCTACTTGTTTAAGTTGACAGCTACGTTATCTCATACACATTAATTAATCTAGAATCGTTTCCTTAACTATGAACAAGTTACACGGGATTCCGACACATTTGGATCTGTAATTCACATCAAGCACCATGAGAAGACTTGATTAAAATCTGATATGAAGGAAATGATATCCGACTTATCAAGGTCAAGGTTGATTGTTCCTATCTTCTTCGCGCCATGGAAATGGCGCATTACCAGAAACATCATTTTGTGTAAATGGAAGTTAAATCTCAGAGTCATCAAGGAAAAAAATTTTTGGATAGGTACAAATCATCCTAACAAAACAAAGTGATCAAGATAAAGCATGGGATTGGTTCCCTAAGAGTAGGAACAAAATTAGATGCGTGATGAGGATATTGGTCCGCGGTGAAGATGCTGAACTGTCCGAACCGGTGTATTCACTATGTGAACTTTCTGGTGGTTTGTCTTGGAATGGCTGTATTTGAGTTTGAACCTGGCCATCTTTACAACCCAGAAATTCCCCTATTGGTCGAATCTTGCTCTTCCGTATCATCATTTTGTTGTCATAAAACTCCCAGTACTGTTTTCCCTGAAGAAAGTATGTCTTATCTGAAATGGAAAGTAAATTCAATGAAGTTAGAAAAGACATGAATCCATTCTCCAATTGATCCATCCATCCATCAATCGATCGATCAGTTAACATACGAATGTAAGGATTAGGAGTTGATTCCATTTTTCTGTTCTTTCTAACAAGCCATGTTCTGGCTTGTAAAAGAAGAGTAATCTAGAGATGACACATCTCTCCGGTCCCCTGCTTATGTAAAGACTCCTACTTAAAGTATCCTATGGCCCAACTGCTCTCAATTTTTATACTATTTATTGCAAGTACCTTATAATCCATCACTCTAATTAATATACTATATATGCTACATTTTGCTTCGATAGTAACATACAAATACTGAATGTGGAAAATTCTAAGTATCAAAAAGCACTTATGTGCAACTTACTTGAAATACCATAAAAGGTTTGAGTTATGCTCCACAAATGAAAATGTTTTCAGACTGACAACCGGACACTGATATTGCTATATCCATCCGTGTTAAATGCCAGGGTTATAGAAAAAAAGATAACAAATCGGTTACACTAGGACTTGCCATGCTAAAGAGCAGCCCATCGAAAGATGGTGATTTGCATCGGGAACATCAAACATTACGACTGCACTTTACATTCCATCCACCAACCATT
Organism: Margaritifera margaritifera; assembly: GCA_029931535.1. Taxonomy (NCBI): domain Eukaryota; kingdom Metazoa; phylum Mollusca; class Bivalvia; order Unionida; family Margaritiferidae; genus Margaritifera; species Margaritifera margaritifera. Next base: position 4,883,486 of record JAQPZY010001661.1, on the reverse strand, counting down.
TACTCCCCAAGCTTTGTGACTTACTGTCCCAATGGGTGAATGCAGCATCCACAGGGATTGGCACACCTCTCCATATGGACATATCCCTGGGGTAATCATATTCAACGTGGTTGTTCTCCTCGTTCAGTTTCCAGTACATATCCCCACTAATCAGGTATGTCCTCTTGTTAAAGCCCCATACAAACACGGCGTCGATCTTTTTCACGTCAGTTGGAATGCCAAAATCTGTAATTGGTTTCCCTTCGCGGGGGAAGTTGGCCACCTTGTGATTTCCGCTAAACATCCAGTATTTGTCACCTAAAAAAGAAATCTTTGTCTACAATCATTTAGAACGTATATGTTGTGTATAGGATGGACATATTGGAGATATGTCATGCTAACCTACATGTTAATATCTTTATAAAAATAAAAATGTAGCCTTTTTACAAGACCAATGATAACAAATATGATCAATTGCACTTTCATTATAAAGAAGCTGCCCTTTAGCTTAGATATGGAAGAAAATTTGGTCACGTTTCCTCTTTGATTTTTTGTCAATCAAAGTTAAGAACCGGCCAACCAGAGGTCATGAAAAAAGACCACCTGGAAGAAAGGCCTGACTTTCTTGATGCTGTTTTCAACTGCAATGTCACGAGGACACGTTTAGTGAGCAAACCATCATAGAACTCCTCATGTTGTGTCTACTTGACCATGCTATGGGGTTATATCTTTACTACTCAATCTCCCAAATCCATTTGTATTGCCACTACTTTAACATTAATAATGAATAGCAATTCCTTCTGCGCTAAATGTTAGTCAACATTATTAAGTCAAACCATTACTCTATAGTTCAGGTGATAGAGCGTCGGACTCGTAATCCAAGGGTCGCGGGTCCCGCACCCACCTATGCCCACCCGGATCGGCTTTCTTGGTGTGTCCTTGCGAAAGGCACTTAGCTCCCATTTCCTCGGCGTGTATGTGTGAAAAGTGCCGTTACGCTCCTCCTCCCCCATCGATGCCTTTATGCTTCAAGTGCTTTATTTAAATTTGGGCAAAGATTTTGCTATTTTGCTTTGCTGTGTTTTGAGAGCACATGTGTTACTGTTGTCTTTAATTTATTCCTTCTTGTTCTTCAATGAACACCACTTTTCTTGCATCGCAGGATCCCACATAGTTTTCTAATATAAAAGAACCATTTATCAAATCTGCAGTTTTGGGGGTGAGAGTAAGAAGATTTTTAACACAAGGATTCTCACAAACATATATTTTCATTACCGTCGTCAATGAAAACGCATTCTCATGTTGAAAGATATAGCTCTTGTTCCATGAACATGTCCTAATTCTTCAGTCTAGATTTGAGACGTGTGATCGGTCAAACCTAAGTTGGACTTGAAGATCTATCGATCAGTTTACTGGATTCTGGACTCACTTCCAGACGTAAAAGTTCTTATCATGAAACCCTGATAAGTTTCAAGACTTGTTAAACATACCTTTAAAAAATATTATTCTGCCGTCTTGTCTCTCATATACGGCGTCGATTCCATCTGGCAGACCGTACCAAAAGTTTTTAATTGCCGTAGCTCCTCCTCTTATACCGTTTGTACCCAGTCTCCAAAAGAGCTGAAATTATAACAATCATGCTGCAGACACATCCACATTGGTGATAAAAAGTGTGACCTGTAGGTAACAGTTAAGCTGGTGATCAAAAGTATGACCTGTAGGTAACAGTTAAGCTGGTGATCAAAAGTATGACCTGTAGGTAACAGTTAAGCTAGTGATAAAAAAAAGTATGACCTGTAGGTAACAGTTAAACTGGTGATCAAAAGTATGACCTGTAGGTAACAGTTAAGCTGGTGATCAAAAGTGTGACCTGTAGGTAACAGTTAGGCTGGTGATAAAAAAAACATGACCTGTAGGTAAGAGTTAAGCTGGTGATCAAAAGTGTGACCTGTAGGTAACAGTTAGGCTGGTGATCAAATGTGTGACCTGTAGGTAACAGTTAGGCTGGTGATCAAATGTGTGACCTGTAGGTAACAGCTAAGCTGGTGATCAAATGTATGACCTGTAGCTAACAGTTAGGAAACACTCTAGCATTACACCAAGAAACCACGAAGGATCACTGAAGTAAAGTAAACCTAATGTATAACTCTCAGCTATAGAAAATTAAGGTTATGGTAATCTTCTTTTCACATAATATGACAATATTTGATTCAAAATCACCCCACCAATATTTATGATTGACTAGAGGAGAACATGCATATCAAATGAGTTAAGTATGGTTGCTTAAGCAAAAGGCTGAAATGTATGAGTAACGTGTGTGCCATATGAAGTAGTCTTGTCACGTGTTTAGCAAGTTTTCAAAATGTGTGCACATTACTGTGGAGACAACACCGTAAAAATACCGGCCCAATACATATGTATTATTAATAAAGAACGTTGATCATACATGCGTTATCATATCGAGTTTACATGTGAAATCAGTGGATCTCAGGAGACGCGAAGAGTCGAGTATGATCCGCTGACGTCACATACTCACGTGAGATGATATGGCTTTCCCGATCAATGTACCATGCTGATTATGCTTTTATTATATACCTTTAAAGAATGAACATTTCTTTTGAATAATTATCTTAACTATTTTTATAGCGTTAGAAGTTTATCAATAGACCATGAGGCGCCATATTATGGGTATGGACATACTGTCCTATTTCTGGATACACAATATGTAGTTTTTCATGTATGTGTTCACGTTTGATTTAGTGTCAGTATTCATAATTTGAAACCTGGTTCATTTTGGAGAATTTTGTTGATACACGTGGTTGACAGTGATGTTGCAATTCATTGCACATCAAAGCATTTCACCGATTTCATTCTTTCAACCGGATGCAGACGATGTAAAACTCAAAGATGGCCCGCAATCTCCATGTGACAACTGGTCCGCAATCTCCACATGACAACTGGTAGGTAATTAAGTATGCCTTTAAATGCTACCGCAAAGACTGTTGGACTTTTGTTGCTGTACAAATTTTGAAACAATGCATAATTATCTGAATAATACACGTGTTTTGATTCTGTAACCAATGATAACTTCTGGAGAATGGGGTGGGTGGGTGGGAATCACTCATGTGACATCATAAAGTAGTTCCAGTTTTTCGGACTGTACTGATACGGATTCGGAAAACACTTGTAGGTGATATAGATGTCTATATCAATTGTCGGAAATTATTAGTTGGATCTATGTATCATTTATTGGTACATAATAAATAAGAATAGCATACCGGTCCAATAAATTATTAGTTGTATCTATGTATCATTTATAGGTACATAATAAGTAAGAATAGCATACCGGTCCAATAAATTATTAGTTGTATCTATGTATCATTTATTGGTACATAATAAGTAAGAATAGCATACCGGTCCAATAAATTATTAGTTGTATCTATGTATCATTTATAGGTACATAATAAAAAAGAAAAGCATACCGGTCCAATAAATTATTAGTTGTATCTATGTATCATTTATAGGTACATAATAAAAAAGAAAAGCATACCGGTCCAATAAATTATTAGTTGTATCTATGTATCATTTATAGGTACATAATAAAAAAGAATAGCATACCGGTCCAATAAATTATTAGTTGTATCTATGTATCCTTTATAGGTACATAATAAAAAAGAAAAGCATACCGGTCCAATAAATAAGAAGACTTCTGTACGTATTCGAGTGATGGCATCCACTGCGTGGTCACAAGGATTAATATCCTCTCCTCCAACCGTTGGATTCACCGTGTATCCCGGACGCTCTGTGACAACTGGTGGTCTGGGTGTATTTAATGGCGGTATAACACCTGAACCTTTAGTTCCTAGAATAAGAGGAGAAACAATGATTAACGCATCAAATTTAAGAAAGAAGAATTTTTTTAAAACTACCCAGATAACTTATTCTAAGGCATATTCTAAACACATATATGCACAAAGTGAGGTAAATGTTCACGGAATTTTTTCATATTTCAATACATTCCGATAGGTTAAATTTAGGTCTTTAATGTGAAAACAATAATTTGGACAATAAATAAAAAGTGCATGAATTCATCATGGTGAAATCAGCTTAAGATCTGAGTAAAAGTGAGAATCCTGTGGTTTTGCTTGGCAACAAAATTCATACAAACTAAAAGTTTAGAAACATATATTATTTAATGTTAATCATTTTAAATAAAGGTAATATCGTACCATATAATGACTGAATTCCGAGGGTGTCGTCATAAGGCAACCGGAAGTTGCTTTGGTAACCTTGGTACCATGGGTACATAAGGGCTTCTGTGTTGCTACTGTGGGCAAGACCAAGCGCGTGACCGAATTCGTGCGCCGCTACCATGAAGAGATCAACACCTATAGAGAAAGAGGTAAAAAAAATGAAGAAATTTACGTAAATCATAACACAAAATTTAATTTTGTAAAAGCTCAGATTGAAGTCGACTTTAAAGTAAAAAAAAAAAAAAAATCAGACGAGAACAGAACATAACTTTATTGCCAACTTGTGTCTAACAATAGACATATAAGATTAAGCAAGTATGCACATTAATAATTGTGGTGACATAGCGGATAAGAAAAGCAGAGAAGCGAGGGTAGAAAGAGATATATTCTGATCAATATTTTGGATATACATAAACAAATAGTGTGAAAAGTTAATAGACATGATTATTTGGAGTTTACATGGAAACAGAATGATTTAAATATCAGTTAATTAAATTTACTTAATCTAATCAGTACTTTCACACTTATCTCATTTAGCAACACACTAAATATGTATGTATTAACAGTTTGTATATACTTCTTACTTAGATATTTTTTTCTTATTCAGCAAAATACTGACATTGAAAAAGATAATGAAATTCATCACCTATATCTTGCGAGGCAAGTAATTCACGTTTTCTTTCACATACATCTAAAATTTCCACCTCCTAGTTTCAGTGGGAAACCTCTGATCGGTTGTACGGAACTTCCTTAAAATTATCATATCCTTTTGTGGCATACATGTTAAAACGGGTTCATAATTAAAAGATTTTTTAAAATATCTGTTAAGTTCTAATTTTGATCAATAAAAAAAAAATATTTGAATGCCACGTTTGTATATATTTATCTTTCAGTTATCATTGTGATTCTTTTCTTAGACCGAGCAGAATAATGTAGCTAACCATAAATTATTCATACCTAAATGAAAAAAAATAATAAAAAAAATGGATGAAGGAAAGCTACATAAAACAGCAGCATCGTGTAACATGTCACATAATAATTTATAAATTTTAGTCTGACCCTCAATATAAGAGAGTTTAATTATTTTATATATAAAAATACTAGTAGGAAACGTACCGGTCTCCATACAACATACAATTTTATATATAAAATACTAGCAGGAAACGTACCGGTCTCCATACAACATACATAGTGGGGTACTATTCTTAAAGGAAAACGAACTCTTATTGTCACATGTATCTTCAATGAATATACTAAGTGAATGGAAATACCAAACTTTTACTAAAATCCACTAAAGTAGTTTCACAGTTTTAAAGACTGATTTAAAACATTCGCGTCGATAGTTTGGTCTACGTAAGTCGCTATGATGTATATAGTTGTAACTACACTAAGTCGCATACGGTCTATTGCTGATACATTGGTCTACCGATTCGTTGTTGCTGGAATTTACTTTTGGAACTATTAAGAGAATCTCACAGAACAACGATGTCATCTTGTTGCATAACCGGAATGGACAAAACAATGTCACAGGCACGCTCCTCACAGCTCATTCTCTTTCAGAATATATAGCAGCCTGAAACAACCAGACTATGTAAGGTCTTTCAGATGCGCTTCATTGTGACGTTATCGGTATATTGTGATGTCTGCCACGTGCTACCTTGTAACGTCGTCAGCTCTATGCTCCATCTCTGCAAGTAAAGAATTCCTGATATTTTCACCCTTCGTATCAGGAAATTCTTCACATTCTGCAATAAGCCATTACAAAGAAATCAAATCGCAGAAAATGCTGTTTGAATTGAGTGTGATGCAGTTATCAAAGCGTCCATTTTCTTCAGGTGGCATTTTACCACCAAATTTACATCATTTGGGCAGAGGTGTTATCCTTCCAAAGGGAGATAGCCCACCATGAGGAGCATGTGTCACAGTAACTGACAATTACTGATTTCATAGGGGCAGAGTTTTCAAATATGACGACATTATGTGCATCGAGAAAGTCGTCCATTGCGGAAAAGAAACAAAGAAAGTATTCTTACAAAAGTGCTGAAAAGCAAAACTTGGTAGATACAAAAGTTTCTACACATTTTTACATTCAGTAAAAATCGGTTTGTCACAAGCAGTTCGTTTTCCTTTAAAAATAAAGATTTTGGTAAGAAATCAGTGAGTTCATTCATGTTCAATAACAGAATTATCATTAAAAGCCCAGATCTCACATAAAAATAGATGCAAAATAGCATTATCAACAAGTTTAAATTGTAAAGACAAATTTCTCATTTTTTTATTTATTGGACAAGCAAGGCTTTTTTTACCTTCTTCAGTGATTCGTTTTTCGTCCCAATAAAATCAAAGATTGTGTTTAAAAAGCAAACCTAAAGTAATAAATCATCGATATCTAGATCGATTACGCCAAAAAAAGCAACAAAAAAACAGCAACACCCACCACCACCACCTACACAAAAAAACAAAACAAACATATACGTTTAATTAATAAATATTACAAAATCATAAAGCCATAGCAAGTTAAACAGACACAGGATTAGAAATTACTGTCATATTTAAGACTGCTCTTGAGGACTTGGTACACAATAACATATGTGGAGTTTTCTTTCTTAATACAGCACATATGCATTCAAGTCCAAAGACATAAAACTGATACAATCAGCGGGCCTTTATTAAAAATCTATTTCCACGAAAATAAGACAAGCAAAAATATTCTGAAAATTATACAATGTTACCATAAAAGTAGTAAGCTTTACATCAACGTTGTCAAACTCGGCATACTTAAGAAAAAATTATAGACCTTAGCTTTTTGAAGAAGCTGATAATATTATCATAAATTCCCATTCTAAATTGTAATTAGCAGTGGAGAGCCCATACAGTGCTAACAAGTACCTGGGTTTACATTATCTAACTGGCTTGGAAATAGAACACAACAGCCTGTAGTTGGAAATAGAACATAACTGCCTGTATGTGGAAATAGAACACAACAGCCTGTAGGTGGAAATAGAACACAACTGCCTGTAGGTGGAAATAGAACACAACTGCCTGTAGGTGGAAATAGAACACAACAGCCTGTATGTGGAAATAGAACACAACAGCCTGTAGGTGAAACAAAAATGGGGGGGAAAAGACTGATATGAAATTGGAGTTCGAAATTTTACAGTATTGAAGTTCTCATATATGAAATGTGTAGGGTAAAATTCAATCAAGTTTTTAAGTGCCGACCTTAGTTTATTTATTTTCTTGTGTACCAATCTTAATTGTTACAATTTCGTTGGTACCTAATGTTGTGGCTCTGGAAAGGAGCTCTTTTATTTTTACATAGGATCATTGTTCACTGTGTCTTCAAAGTCATGGTCTGTAACAACCACGACAAATGATAAATTAACGGTACTTGATGTAAAACAAAGCATTTCGACTATATTGTTAGCAGACAGAAAATCTACAAAAGCATTACTACTCGTTGCTCATTTGACATATCAGGTAAGAGGAAACTGAAATATTGTAACGCGCAAGGGGGCTCATTGCCAAGTGAATCATTCAACACCTACGTGAGTCTGGCTTAAGGTCCATTGTTGCCCTTATTTTCAAGATCCTCAGTACAATAGTCGTTGTCAACTGAAGGCTTCTTAAACTCGTAAATACCACAAATAATTTTCCTCTAATTACTAATGATCAAACAGTCACAAGACCCTAAGTTCACACTTGCATGGTTTTTCTTACTTTACATTTGTATGACCCATCAGTAAGTCTTTCCAAGCCATAGACGGCCTCAGAGCACAACCATTTTCTTTCCTTTTTATGTAAAATCATTCATTACTGTGCATTTATTACTATAACTGATATACCTTTGTAACTTTCTGCAGATATTAACTCACCTTAGTGCATGAAATCTTGAAAGTTTTGTCATGGGTTGACTTTGCTTTCGTGTACTAATACGGTAAACAGATTGGCTCAAGGGAAGTAACAAAACTGTGCTTGACTGACATGCAATTAGGTGACTCTTTACATATCACTGTCTTCATTGCAGAGCAGGCAATTTTAACAATCTATACAGTTTTATAATTTTTGAAGTCTACCCTTTTGTTATCAACATTGCTTGTACCATTTAAAAACATGTCAGCTGTGAAACACACCACTGAACTTGGTACTATTCTTTCGGAATATCTTCCTGATATTGGTCAACCTCGATGGGAGTTAATTGTGGTCTTATGCCAGATTGGTACTTCACGCCATGCAACACAAGACACGACCTAAACATCTATCACAAATAATTATTCCTATCTCAGATTACTAAACATGTACATATACCTAATATATCCAGAAAATTCCCATTGTTAAGAAATTAGGGAGGATCTAATTTATGAAACTAATCTATGCTACCATAATGTCTAGTGAATACTGTACGTTATAACGTCTGCTCCTAGAAATTAGCTAATTACTCGCTTGAGAAACATCTTCCAAACACCGACTCCCCATAAGCAAACAATCACTAAAAATCTAACAAAGCTAAAGACAGAGACGTACGTACATATAGCACATACACTACGTAAGTTACAATAAGTATAAAGGTTTGTTTTGACTTCTCATAGAAGGATTAAGATGATGCTTACGACTATGAGATCAAGCTCTTGTCGTTTATATATTATAATAGTTACATACAAAAGACTCAAAGTGCCTTCAGAGGTGTTAAAAAATTTACTTTTCTTTTGCAAAGATAATATGGAAGTCGAAAACAAAACTTCTTCATAAAATATGATGATATTCGGACAGATCTAAATGTTAGCATCAGTTGTTTTTTATTAGTAGTAGTAGTATTTTTTAACTAATGAACTAAAATGAGACATTGAAACAAAAAATGTTCCATCACTATTTTAACTTCAATATTACGGTATGAGTTCAGCATTTTCAAAATAAATTCAACACATAAATCCATGTAAAGCCACTGGTCGAAACAATATTCCCAGCCGACTACTGTGTGCAACAGCAACCCAGCTCGCTCCTGCACTCATTCACATCCTCCAAGCATCTATCAAACAAGATGAGGTACCAAAAGACTGGAAAAGAGCACAGGTTGTCCCCGTATTTAAGAAAGGTGGCAGAGGAAATCTATCCAACTACCGTCCCATTTCACTGATCACAATCTGCTGCGTAACATATAATTCCCAGATCTATTATTACACATCTGGAAAACCTAAACATTATATCTGACTAACAACATGGCTTAAGCAAACGACGATCAACGCAAACTCACCTCATCCTTTTAATCCAAGACCTAGCCACAGGATTCAATTCTGGTGAGTATCAGAACACCATTCTCTTAGATTTGTGAACAGCTTACGACAAGGCCTCAAACCAACCGTTCCTACAAATACTTCACCATTATGGAGTGAGGGACAAATTCCATTCCTGATTGGGAACTTTCTGTCATGCAGAATACAAGAAGTGGTGCCTAATGGAAGACATCAGCATCCTGTGATGTTACATCAGGTGTACCCTCAAGGGACCGGACGATACTTGGGCCCTTGCTGGCCATGGTGTACATCAATGACTTGCCAAATTGTGTCTAATCCCAGTCTCGCCTCTTTGCTGACGACTGCCTCTTATACCGGAAAGTATAAGAAGATTGTATGTCTCTCCAGAAGGATCTTGTCTAACTCGTACTTTGGGAAAGCACATGGCAGATGAATTTCAAACCAGAGAAGTGCGAGGTACTTACCATCATCAACAGCAAGAGCCCCTTAACTTTAAAGTACGACTATTACATCCATGGTCTAACTTAGAGTAGAATTAATAAAGCCAAATAGCTCGAACTCACCATCGATAAAACCTGTCCTAGAATTTACATGTAGATATCATCACAAAAAAGGTTAATTCCACCCTTGCTTTCCTGAATTGAATCATCAGTATGTGTCCACCAGCTCAAGCTTACAAGACCTTTATCCGTCCACGTCCAATCTTGGAAAAAACCGCAACAGTCTGGGACATTTATACACAGCAAAACAGTGATGTGTGTGTGTGTGTGTGTGTGTGTGTGTGTGTGTGTGTGTGTGTGTGTGTGTGTGTGTGTGTGAGAGAGAGAGAGAGAAGGGCCGCCAGGTTCGTCACCAACGACTTCCACCAAACAAGCAGTGCTACATGTATGGCATTGGATGAGCTGCGCACCCATCGAGATGCAAAGTTGTGATGCTGCACCGCATAGTCTACCATCTAGTGGATATGCCTGCCTGCCAGCCAGTACTTGATTCATTCTGGATGCCACACAATAAAACACAACATAAAGTTCCTCCAACCACATGTCAGAATCCAAGCATACCAGGACTCCTTTTTACCAAGTGCAAGTAGATTATGGAATACGCTGTCGGAGTCCGTTGTGTCGATTGTCTCTTTGAAAGCGTTTTGCCAAGGTATCGTCAACTGTCCCCAGATATAGACAATTTATGCCAGTTTTTAAAATCCGCTTTTAAAAATTTAGTAAAATCGACTTTTTTTACTGTATAAAATGAGCATCCCGTGCAACACACATGTTGCAACTTTCACTTCAGTGCGATTATACTCATTTATGAGGGAGGCACTCAATGAAGATGATGACAATGATGATGATGTAAACTGTTTAATTGCCAGCACTAGTATATTCCTAAAGTGTTTAATTGCCAGCACTAGTATATTCCTAAACTGTTCAATTGACAGCACTCGTATATTCCTAAAGTGTTTAATTGCCAGCACTAGTATATTCCTAAACTGTTTAATTGCCAGCACTAGTATATTCCTAAAGTGTTTAATTGCCAGCACTAGCATATTCCTAGTGTTTAATTGCCAGCACTAGTATATTCCTAAACTGTTCAATTGCCAGCACTAGTATATTCCTAAAGTGTTTAATTGCCAGCACTAGTATATTCCTAAAGTGTTTAATTGCCAGCACTAGTATATTCCTAAAGTGTTTAATTGCCAGCACTAGTATATTCCTAAAGTGTTTAATTGCCAGCACTAGTATATTCCTAAAGTGTTTAATTGCCAGCACTAGTATATTCCTAAAGTGTTTAATTGCCAGCACTAGTATATTCCTAAACTGTTCAATTGCCAGCACTAGTATATTCCTAAAGTGTTTAATTGCCAACACTAGTATATTCCTAAACTGTTTAATTGCCAGCACTAGTATATTCCTAAAGTGTTTAATTGCCAGCACTAGTATATTCCTAAAGTGTTTAATTGCCAGCATTAGTATATTCCTAAACTGTTTAATTGACAGCACTAGTATATTCCTAAACTGTTTAATTGCCAGCACTAGTATATTCCTAAACTGTTCAATTGCCAGCACTAGTATATTCCTAAAGTGTTTAATTGCCAACACTAGTATATTCCTAAACTGTTTAATTGCCAGCACTAGTATATTCCTAAAGTGTTTAATTGCCAGCACTAGTATATTCATAAACTGTTTAATTGCCAGCACTAGTATATTCCTAAAGTGTTTAATTGCCAGCACTAGTATATTCCTAAACTGTTTAATTGCCAGCACTAGTATATTCCTAAACTGTTTAATTGCCAGCACTAGTATATTCCTAAAGTGTTTAATTGCCAGCACTAGTATATTCCTAAAATGTTTAATTGCCAGCACTAGTATATTCCTAAACTGTTTAATCCTTATTATTCAAGCAATCCCATCAATAATTTTTATTGTATAAAACAGTACACCATTTTACTTTTTGGTACGTATACTTCCTCACATTGCGAATGTACTTAAGACATAGTTTTAGAATATTTACTTGTATCTGCCATTATATATACATATAATCGCTGGCCATGCATCATTCTGTGACTTATAGCTTACATAAGTCAAATGAATGTAAGTATGACATTACTAACGGACATTTATGAAAGGAAATAATTTCGAAATATCCAAAAGAAGTTTCAGATTAGTGATAAAAGGAGAAATACACAATACCTGCTTCGTACAGAGAATAATTAGTGATACAAGGAGAAATACACAATACCTGCTTCGTACAGAGAATAATTAGTGATACAAGGAGAAATACACAATATCTGCTTCGTACAGAGTATAATTAGTGATACAAGGAGAAATACACAATACCTGCTTAGTACAGAGAATAATTAGTGATGAAACGAGAAATACACAATACCTGCTTCGTATAGAGAATAATTGGTGATGAAAGGAGAAATACACAATACCTGCTTCGTACAGAGAATAATTAGTGATACAAGGAGAAATACACAATACCTGCTTCGTACAGAGAATAATTAGTGATACAAGGAGAAATACACAATACCTGCTTCGTACAGAGAATAATTAGTGATAAGGAGAAATACCAATACCTGCTTCGTACAGAGAATAATTAGTGATGCAAGGAAAAATACACAATACCTGCTTCGTACAGAGAATAATTAGTGATACAAGGAGAAATACACAATACCTGCTTAGTACAGAGAATAATTAGTGATACAAGGAGAAATACACAATACCTGCTTCGTACAGAGAATAATTAGTGATACAAGGAGAAATACACAATACCTGCTTCGTACAGAGAATAATTAGTGATACAAGGAGAAATACACAATACCTGCTTAGTACAGAGAATAATTAGTGATACAAGGAGAAATACACAATACCTGCTTCGTACATAGTATAATAAGTGATACAAGGAGAAATACACAATACCTGCTTCGTACAGTATATAATTAGTGATACAAGGAGAAATACACAATACCTACTTCGTACAGAGAATAATTAGCGATACAAGGAGAAATACACAATACCTGCTTCGTACAGAGAATAATTTGTGGACATGCTTTATAGTAAACTACTCTCTAAGCCTCTAGAAATGGCGCCATACACGTTCGTCATAATCGTCATAATTAATTAGCTATATGTAGGTCACCTGAGAGGGATATATATGTATATATATGTATGTGTATATATATATATATATATATATATATATATATATATATATATATATATATATATATGAGAGAGAGAGAGACCCTTATACACAACAAAACATTGAGGAGAGAGAGACAGACAGACAGAGAGAGAGAGAGAGAAAAGAGAGATGTAACACGTTTAGATGGATAAAACCTGTAAAAAAAAAAAAAATTGGTAAATAGAAGAAACAAACATCTACAAAACACATAACAAAAAGCCACATGGAGCATTTGTGTTCACTATTTGTAATTTGTGTCAGCGAATAATGAACAAAAGTGATACAACATTTTGTACCGAAAGTTTGCATAATTTTGCGCGTCTATTAAAATTACTTGAATTTCATCACTTTATACACGTGATGTTGCACATGTCATTTGTTATATTAGTTGATATAGACCTAAAGATGCCGTAACAGTGAAACAATTTTTGCATTTTTTTCTTTTGAAACCTCCAGTGAATTTCAAAACAGTCAGGGTATTTCCTCGGGGGTGGGGGTGGTGGGGGCAGTGTTTTATTCACCAGATTGATGGCATCTACGACTGCAGTGCAGGCCCAGGCCACAAAAATGAATGAACTTAGAGAGCGAAGGGAGAGATAAATGCATGATGGAAGTAATTAACCTACCCTCTGAGGAGTTGAAAGTCCAGTGTTCATCGTCATCGAAATGCGTGTCACCTCCTCGGTCATCACCGGGGAAGAACGCATGCGCAAGCACCTGACCTAGAAGTAAAGGAAGACGACACAAACTAGAGTGAATGACGTAAATCTACTCGTCTCGATGTATTCCTACTTTTTAAAAATTCTAATTAATGCATACAAATTATTACTTTCATTGAATTCTACCTATCTCTCATTGTAGAATACAACGTTTCTATGGACTGATTAGAAAATGAAAATCTTTGATTCCACAAGTACTTGAAGACTTTAACAAGTTTTTAGATGAGACAGCAGAGATATGGTTTATGAGGAAACCATAAAAAAAAAAAAATTTTAATACTGACGTAGATATTATGAAAGTTCGCCTATATACCGCATGTACAGTATGTATTATGTTTTTTTTTCTTTATTTTGGTGGATGGAAAATTTCTGACCGATTTAGAACGTTTAAAATTTTCCTAACTTCATCGCTTCAGTTCATTTCGCTTGGCATTCTTGATTCCGCGGAAACAAATAGCGTTAAAACAAAACCATACTTCAGATGATCGAATCTGCCAGCAAACTACTCTATACACGGTATTTCTACTACTATTACTACTCATTATTATTATTATTATTATTATGATTATTATTATTACCAAAAAAATATATGCCACCTCGAAGAACCAAATAATACTCTAAACCTAGAGAGGAAATTTCAAAGAGTTTGATAATTGCCGTCGAGTGTGAACCATTGACACAATAAACTAATTGGGAGGGCTAGAAAGTACCATCTGTTATACGAGAGCTGCATTGCCAAAGCAGGTAGAATTTGCTATCAGCCCGTACAACATGTGAAAAATGTAACACCTATTGGCCGACCTCGTGGTGCATGGTGGTGAAGGCTGTCTGACCCGTCCACCCAACCAACCCGTGCAATAAACAATAATAGGTGGTCAGTCTGGTGTGAAGCTTCATCAGTTAGTAACTGTGTCCGGTATTAACTTTAGCCAACCAGACAATCAGATCCCGATAAGAAGCATAACTCCTCGATGGCGGGCAAATCTACACTGTGCCCAATACAAATAATTCCCCTATTCTTATTCAGTCTCGGTCTTCAAATGTGTTGCAGTGAAAGTAAAGTCATCATACCTTTGCCATCGAACGGGTAGCCGTCATGATGGTATGACCTTGCAAACTGGATCAATATATCCGCCTCCAACTGCCCGTGCACGATCTCTGTGAAAGTCAACTGTGTGACGTCACTCCAAACTTTAAAACCGTCTATAATTGCCTTTCTAACTTCACTTCTTGATATGTCAGGCGTGTAGTTTAAAATCCTGAAAAAGACAAGTGAAAATTGAATGATGAGAGAGAACACAACTGCAAGCAAACATTTCGACTAACTTAAAGAATAATTCATACTATCCAGGACATTTTTTCGACGTTTTTTTACTTAAAATTCTCTTAATCATCCATCTTCCTGAAACATCCAAAACTGACCTACCCACTACGACTCTACTACTCATTAACACATATCACCCCTACAAAATTCAAGATATTCTTTTGGAAAATTTACACATGTACTTCAATAACACTCTTAGGTAAATACTTACAATTTCAAAAACTAACGAAGTTATAACGGGGTGAATGTTTATATGTTACGCAGTACAATCAACCAATGTGTTTGAGTTCTCTCTGTTAGACAGTTCATGGGTTCTGACAGACATGCGGAAATGAGGCACTTACGTAATTAAGCATGGTAATACATCTGATTGGTCAGCAATCTTCAAGTAATCCGTATCTGATTGACAGTTGTCCTTAGGCCAATTGTTTCATCCCTTGACTGGCTGGTTAACATAGTTTGATTTTTCGTGTATACAGTAATATACGGACAAATAATGTACTGTATCACATTAAGTAAAAATGGTTGGAAGCAATTGAAACAACATACTGTATTTCTAGTTATTTTCGCGAGGATTAATTTTCGCTTTATTCGTAGTCAATCAGTCTTCAATGAAAATAAAACACCCGTAACGTCGCATGAAAAGTTAAATGATGATGAAATGACAATAAAGAAAAATGCCTGACTAACAGTTGCACGAAACTAAAACACCGCAACACGTCGTAAACAAAGCAATATTTAGGCACGGCGGAAATAGCCCTCTCTACATTATGTCAGATGTATTTTCAAATCTTCCTCTGTATAACTGATTTTGAAGTGGGCATTCACAATTTAACTCCTCGTGTCGTTTGGAATGAAGCTGATTATTTCTAGAAGGTATACAACAAAGTTACTAGCAAATCATACTATATCTACGTATTAAAAATGCATCCTCCATTGCGCAACATTAAAATCAAGGTGCATTGATTTTATGTTTCACTACACAGCAACACAAGTACGTTACTTAGTGCCTAGGCAATGGAAGTAAAGCGCCTTGCCCAAGGATACACAACATTAGCCGGTTGCGAATTATGCACGCTGACCAATAAACCACCGCGGCTCCAAGATAAAAGCGATCAAGAGCAAGGGCCGTGGCAATCGGAGAAAAGTGTTCTTCCCAAAAATATTCCATGACGGCCGACACGTCCTGGTCTAAGAACCATTCAAACCGCACACTGCTGGTCACGAGTTCGGCTTCCTAACCTATGAGCCTCCGCGTACGCCTGTATGAAATCGAACAGTGGCCATACACTCGTCAAAAAATGATGGAAAATACTGAAAACTGAACTGCACATTTCGAATGGATCTAGCGAAACCTCGGTAGAAACTGCTTCGAAAGCGATCAATACACTAGTGACAAAGTTTATCACCTAAAACATACAAAATATATTTAAGCTATGACTTTTAATTTGCAAATTTGACTCGGTGGAAGTTGTGTCAGACTCATGTGTGTGTGTGTGTGTGTGTGTGTGAGAGAGAGAGAGAGAGAGAGAGAGAGAGAGAGAGAGAGAGAGAGAGAGAGAGAGAGAGAGATTTTGAAATGAAACATACGATATTAAAACAACGCATAAATACTCAGATACAGTTCTTGTCAGTTACACCTGCTTCTCATTTTCATGGAAAATTTCAGGATTAAATACGACATAAAGCAGTTCTGCTTTGTTTCTGTTTGTTCTGCGTGCGCTGTATAACGCTGTTATAATCTTCAAATAAAACATCCAGGATTAAAAACAGAATGTTAATTTTGCATGTTTTGCAGTGACCATTTGAAATGGCTGACTCTGCATAAATAATCCAGCGTGTGATTACTTTTGCAACATTTTGAATATACTTTGCAAATGAGGTGTGTCAGTTTCACAATTACTGCAGATTCACTGCAGAATATAATACAGACGATACAGTTAGACGAAAATTGGAAAGCCATGGTTTTAAAAGAGATATAATTTCTTTGATGCGACTCAAACCATTTGAATACAAAATTTCGGATTACGTAATGTAGGATTCACTCGACAGTCGGATAAATTGGTTAGTCTATAAATGAATATTAAAACTGACTCAAAATATGTGTGATGAGTTCATATTATAGTTTTGTTTCCGATATGAAAATAATTTTATAGTATGGTTCCGATGGATTCTGAATCGCACCCAGTACTAAATGTCGGAAACTGACAGCATGCCACATCTCAAATGCAGATAAGAATATTAAGCTCCTTCCATACCTTACAAGTTTCTTTCATTCTTGCCAATGTTCGATGTTACTGCCTTGTTTTTTCAAAAAATGTGAAATTGAACGGCGTCCGTAATGTTGAAGCGTTATTGCTGGACAAGTCGAAGGACGTTGGAGTGCGCAGCTTCCGGCTATTCGGCAAATTCAGGACGAGTCTGATATGAGTTGTGACCCATTAAAGCCTTTATGAGTAATTCCCTTAGTCCATTTCCTTGTATGGAAAAATTTACGAATAAATATGGAACGTCGATCCAAATTATCCTAGTGTACAGCCGGTATGCGGTTTCAGATGAGACACAAACCTATCATTATTAAAGAAATTAAGGTATAACATTATGAAAGTTTTGATAAGCCATATGCTGACTATGTAACAAGCAGACGATGTTTGTTTACATACCGCACGTGCGTCAGGAACATTCCGTCATCCCTCTTTCTTGGATAGACTCATCCGGCTTCCGGAAAACAACCGAAACTTTATTATTGTCTTGACCGTTGAGAGCAACATTTAAAAAAAAAAAAACAATAACATCGAACATTGGCAAGAATGAAAGAAATTTGTAAAGTATGGAAGGAACATAATATTATTATCTGCATTTGAGATGTGGCGTGAGATTTAGTACTGGGTACGATTCAGAATCCATTGGGATCATACTATAGAGATCTATTCTTTTTCAAGGTATTTTGAAAGCGCGAGTCGCGGACCTAAGATTTCGTTTGAATTCAAATCAAGACTTGCTTGAATGGGAACTAAAAAGCTATTAGAAACAGACGATTATTAAAAGACAGTAGACACCAGAGCTTGTGTCAAGTCATAAGATGCTGCATACTTCAATCTCTTGAAAAATATTGCATTGTTAGAAAATGAATACTCATTCACGATTTTTGTTTACTCCTATATAAATCACATGTGAGAAATAATCCTCCAAAGCACGTAAAATATCATCTATATATTTTTATTCCCTCAAACAGCAGAATGAGGTTTAACTTTTTCTGATGTGTATACATAATTACATGTTTTATGTCTATATCAATAACGAGATAACTGCTGTTATTTTAAGTTACCAACTCAACCAATATGTAAATACTTGTGATCTAGACATGAAAACCGTATGGTGGGATAAATTTTAGAGACATCCTGTCAGAGATGACGACATCTTTACGGAATTGGGGTCAAGTGATAATACAAAACGAAGACCTAGATTAGCACGAAATCAAAGTATGGCCGCTTGCATTGCAACTTTCAGAGGCTTGGAGTGAGTATGCTGGTATGTAGGGTTTGCATGCACTGCAGATACAGCGGTATTCATATTATCGTGTCAGAATTAATTCATAGCTTCAATATGGTGCCTCAATAGTAAAGAAGACTGGGCATACAAATATGAAAATATCTGACATAAATTTGTGTATATACTTGCAGTCGGTACTTTCTGTTGTTTTTATAGATGCCTTACTAAATTTATAAAGTTAATTTTAATCGTTTGGTGTTAAGGAACGAAGACGATTGTAAAAATTATAAAGCGTACTTATAAATAAAATTTTAATGCACTCTTGTTTTGCTTTGCATTTGTCATGCATAAACTCACATTCAAACCCCTTTATTTTCAAGTAGGAAAAAAAATGTTTCAAAAGTTCTTCTGACCAGCATATTGGGCCCATTCACGGTTTGATAAGTATAAACGTTTTCTGTATTCAGAATATTGGGTCCATTCACGGTTTGATAAATACAAGTGTTTTCTGTATTCAGAATATTGGGCCCATTCACGGTTTGATAAATACAAATGTTTTCTGTATTCAGAATATTGGGCCCATTCACGGTTTGAAAGTACAAACGTTTTCTGTATTCAGAATATTGGGCCCATTCACGGTTTGAAAGTACAAACGTTTTCTGTATTCAGAATATTGGGCCCATTCACGGTTTGATAAATACAAATGTTTTCTGTATTCAGAATATTGGGCCCATTCACGGTTTGATAAATACAAATGTTTTCTGTATTCAGAATATTGGGCCCATTCACGGTTTGATAAATACAAATGTTTTCTGTATTCAGAATATTGGGCCCATTCACGGTTTGATAAATACAAATGTTTTCTGTATTCAGAATATTGGGCCCATTCACGGTTTGAAAGTACAAATGTTTTCTGTATTCAGAATATTGGGCCCATTCACGGTTTGATAAATACAAATGTTTTCTGTATTCAGAATATTGGGCCCATTCACGGTTTGATAAATACAAATGTTTTCTGTATTCAGAATATTGGGCCCATTCACGGTTTGATAAATACAAATGTTTTCTGTATTCAGAATATTGGGCCCATTCACGGTTTGATAAATACAAATGTTTTCTGTATTCAGAATATTGGGCCCATTCACGGTTTGATAAATACAAATGTTTTCTGTATTCAGAATATTGGGCCCATTCACGGTTTGAAAGTACAAATGTTTTCTGTATTCAGAATATTGGGCCCATTCACGGTTTGATAAATACAAATGTTTTCTGTATTCAGAATATTGGGCCCATTCACGGTTTGAAAGTTCAAACGTTTTCTGTATTCAGAATATTGGGCCCATTCACGGTTTGATAAATACAAATGTTTTCTGTATTCAGAATATTGGGCCCATTCACGGTTTGATAAATACAAATGTTTTCTGTATTCAGAATATTGGGCCCATTCACGGTTTGATAAATACAAATGTTTTCTGCATTCAGAATATTGGGCCCATTCACGGTTTGATAAATACAAATGTTTTCTGTATTCAGAATATTGGGCCCATTCACGGTTTGAAAGTACAAACGTTTTCTGCATTGAGAATATTTGGGGCCATTCACGGTTTGATAAATACAAATGTTTTCTGTATTCAGAATATTGGGCCCATTCACGGTTTGAAAGTACAAACGTTTTCTGCATTGAGAATATTTGGGGCCATTCACGGTTTGAAAGTACAAACGTTTTCTGCATTGAGAATATTTGGGGCCATTCACGGTTTGAAAGTACAAAAGTTTTCTGCATTGAGAATATTTGTCGGCCATTCACGGTTTGAAAGTACAAACGTTTTCTGAAGCAAGAGCATGAGGATTAAATGTCTTTTTCTAGTGCTCCAGCAAACGTTTGAACAGTATAAATGTAACACATACGTATTTGGTTACAAAATGAAAAAAGAACCCCTTACAAAATACGTATATAAAAAAAAGAGTTTTATAAACACGAAATAGCTTGTACTTAAGTGACATATTCAATTCCGCTGTTTGAGTAAGTTAGATGTCAGAAACTCGCATGAGTCATAGCAGCTGGACCCGCTTTGCTTGAATAAATCAATTCTTATCTCAGCATAGACGGTAAGAAAATCAGTAGTTATTGGTTTCCATCCACACAACAGCTGCAAACAGTGATTTTCACCGTTCTGGAACATAGACCTCTTTTCTAAATGGTACTTTTTGTAGAGTTGTGTCCCTTGACTGCTCTGTTGAAGACCCATACCTAGGGTGTATTTTGGCACTGTGAACTGAATATTTTTTCATCTTTAATTGTTGTTGTTGTTGCTAGTGTTGTTGTTTATTAGTGTGTTTGTACCCTTGTTTATGATGAAATTAGTGGATTCCTGACAGTCTAGAAATAAGCTGAACCAAAGACACCAAAAGATATCAGAGCTTATTTATAGCGACCCATATTTCTGTTCACAAACACCGATGCACACCGTTGGTTTTCACCCAAATAATCTCTATCTGGTTTCACATCAAATATGTCTCTTATGTAAATGTGTACAGGATCGTTACACTTGACTGCATGAACTTACAAAAATATAACAAATCAAGCAAATTGCTTAAGTAGATTATCCATTTAAATTAAATTAATAGTTGAATTAGCTTGAATATTTTCTTGACAATTAAAGTCTAGACATCCCATTATTTGACACACTTAAGGGTGAAAACATTTTTATCCTCAAAAGAGTTTTTCGGTTAACTGAGTTTAAATTGCGACACCATACAAAAGTTGAAAGCAATCTTTTCGTTGAATTTGCTTCATTTAAGATAATAGTTTGCAAATTTATCTTTGTTTGCAAATATGAATAACTCCATTGACTTCATCGCCGCATTAATGCGTATTTGGCATTAGGGCCGTGATACAAGCTATGTGTTGGTGTTATAATAATACATGAGTTACCCCAGTCCCTAAAATTGTACAACAATAATGCCTATTTTGTATTAAGGCCATGATGCAAGATATGTATTGGTGTTATAATACATCAGTTACCTAAGTCCCTAAAATTGTACAACAATAATGCAACTCTGCATACAGTCATTGCCATATCCATTGCAAGATCTGGTGACTCATGTCTTCCGCTTCGTTTCCTGTAATATGTGATGCATTTGTTAACTGTATCACGTTAGCGTACACTGCCTCATGAAAGTCCCCTTAAACCTAAGATCATCAATACATTCCCTCTAGTACCGCAACACGTGTTAAGACAGACATGCATAATCTAGTACTGTCACTTTAATTTCCTAGACTTATTGACAATTAACTGTTTTCTCAGATTTATCGTACGTGCATGCCAGTGAAGTGAATGGTATGATTGTGTAACTGCAATATTAATGACATTGGAAGTGCCAGCGTGGCCAAGGATGAATCACATCTTTCTTCTTGTATACAGTATGTATATACTGAAGAAAATAACGTGCTTTACAACTATGTTATTACCTTAGATATAAAAAGAAATATTTAAATATAAATCAATCCATGATTTGTGAAAAGAAAGCTACTTTTTGTGTTAACTAAAACGTCCGCTAGGGTTCGCAAATAGGAACACATCTTTGTTCAGGAAATCTCAGTAAAAACAGTCGTTTGGTCAGACCATCAAAACACACATCCAGGTGCTTCTACGTCGTGGAAAATCGAGCAACAAAAAAAAAATTAAAAAAATAAAAGATACAAATAAAAAAACAAGATAAAGTTACAAGGTCATTTCCAAACTGGCACCTGTCAGATTTGATCGCTCTGGATTTCAAGTCTGGCTGGCAGATGGTCAATTGAATTATATACATCAAAGGGACCGCTGCCCTTAATATGGGTTAATCTAATACATACAAAATATGTGTAACACGTTCAGATAAGTAGATAACTGTATCGTACACAATACCCTCACTGGGTTTCTATTTAATCATTGTCTTTGAAAATATCCAAAATAGTAGACCATCGTTAAATTTAGGTAATAAAGCACAGACATTAAGTAATATAATTAATACAAACAGTTCTTTCTTAAACACTGGTGACAACAAAGTAGTTTGTTTGGGGGGGGTAATTTTTATTTAAGTGTACAAATTGCTTGTAATTTGTACTAACTGAAAACAATAAGCTATTGATCTGCATAGGTTCTACATGGTCATTACATCCTTTCATTAAGATTAACAAATCTAAAGTGGCCCTAAAGAAAACGGAAACGGGAATTCATTTCTATTTTGTACTGCAGAATTTCACATTCATATTTGTTGATAATGTAAAATAATAAAATTTCAAAAGAAACAATTACCTATTTGCTTATTTTTTTAATAAAGTGAGCCGTTTTCACCACTCATTGTTTACTGTTCAGATGGATTTGTCACAAATCCAGTGCTGGATTACCCAACAGGCAGACTAAGCACGTGCTTAGGGCACCAGCAAAACAGCGGCACCAAAAAAATGAGAAATTACTTGGGGGGGGGGGGGATTACGTATAGGGGGGGGGACCATAATCTTTTCAGTGCATAGGGCCTCTAAAGGTCTTAATCCGGCCCTGGATTTGTGGACAAGTCAAAACAACCGCCAATATTATATAGCATCGTACAAAGCACGTTATTTTTAACCTCAAGCCATAGACTCGGTCTTAGCAAAAGTTGTATGCTAGCCCCAACATAGTTCGATGGGTTCTCGAAGTTTTTCACACCAAAACACTGCTTTAAAGCCTTAATTCGAAGAGAAAATAGAAAAGAATTTTTTTTTTTAAATATATTTAAAAAAAAACACTGACGGCGA